>CM034008.1:12742329-13049739 GCA_019603395.1 Cyrtorhinus lividipennis
TCCATTTCCCCCACTCCAACTACACTGGAGCGAAAATAATATTTTTAATGAAATCGGCATCGCATTTACCATCGACCGACATACCCAACTCAATTTTTTCATTAAAACTGAATATTTTGTCCATTTCCCCCTCTCCAACTACACTTGGAGCGAAAAATATATTTTTAATGAAATCGGCATCGCATTTACCATCGACCGACATACCCAACTCAATTTTCTGATGAAAACTGAATATTTTGTCCATTTCCCCCCACTCCAACTACACTTGGAGCGAAAATAATATTTTTAATGAAATCGGCATCGCATTTACCATCGACCGACATACCCAACTCAATTTTCTGATGAAAACTGAATATTTTGTCCATTTCCCCCCTCCAACTACACATGGAGCGAAAATAATATTTTTAATGAAATCGGCATCGCATTTACCATCGACCGACATACCCAACTCAATTTTTTCATTAAAACTGAATATTTTGTCCATTTCCCCCCACTCCAACTACACTTGGAGCGAAAATAATATTTTTAATGAAATCGGCATCGCATTTACCATCGACCGACATACCCAACTCAATTTTTTCATTAAAACTGAATATTTTGTCCATTTCCCCCACTCCAACTACACTTGGAGCGAAAATAATATTTTTAATGAAATCGGCATCGCATTTACCATCGACCGACATACCCAACTCAATTTTTCTGATTAAACTGAATATTTTGTCCATTTCCCCCCTCCAACTACACTTCGGAGCGAAATAATATTTTTAATGAAATCGGCATCGCATTTACCATCGACCGACATACCCAACTCAATTTTTTCATTAAAACTGAATATTTTGTCCATAACCCTTACCCATCCAACTACACTTGGAGCGAAAATAATATTTTAATGAAATCGCATCGCATTTACCATCGACCGACATACCCAACTCAATTTTCTGATGAAAACTGATATTTTGTCCATTACCCCCTACTCCAACTACACTTGGAGCGAAAATAATATTTTTAATGAAATCGGCATCGCATTTAGCCATCGACCGACATAACCCAACTCAATTTTTTCATTAAAACTGAATATTTTGTCCATTTCCCCCACTCCAACTACACTTGGAGCGAAGATAATATTGTTTAATGAAATCAGGCATCGCATTTACCATCGACCGACATACCCAACTCAATTTCTGATGAAAACTCGAATATTTTCGTCCATTTACGCCCACTCCAACTACACTTGGAGCGAAATAATATTTTTAATGAAATCGGCATCGCATTTACCATCGACCGACATACCCAACTCAATTTTTTCATGAAAACTGAATATTTTGTCCATTTCCCCCTCCAACTACACTTGGAGCGAAAATAATATTTTAATGAAATCGGCATCGCATTTACCATCGACCGACATACCCAACTCAATTTTTTCATTAAAACTGAATATTTTGTCCATTTCCCCCACTCCAACTACACCTGGAGCGAAAATAATATTTTTAATGAAATCGGCATCGCATTTACCATCGACCGACATACCCAACTCAATTTTTTCATTAAAACTGAATATTTTGTCCATTTCCCCCACTCCAACTACACTTGGAGCGAAAATAATATTTTTAATGAAATCGGCATCGCATTTACCATCGACCGACATACCCAACTCAATTTTTTCATTAAAACTGAATATTTTGTCCATTCCCTCCCCACTCCAACTACACTTGGAGCGAAAATAATATTTTTAATGAAATCGGCATCGCATTTACCATCGACCGACATACCCAACTCAATTTTCGATGAAAACTGAATATTTTGTCCATTTCCCCCACTCCAACTACACTATGGAGCGAAAATAATATTTTTAATGAAATCGGCATCGCATTTACCATCGACCGACATACCCAACTCAATTTTTGATGAAAACTGAATATTTTGTCCATTTCCCCCACTCCAACTACACTTGGAGCGAAAATAATATTTTAATGAAATCGGCATCGCATTTACCATCGACCGACATACCCAACTCAATTTTTCTATGAAAACTGAATATTTTGTCCATTTCCCCCCACTCCAACTACACTTGGAGCGAAAATAATATTTTAATGAAATCGGCATTGCATTTACCATCGACCGACATACCCAACTCAATTTTCTGATGAAAACTGAATATTTTGTCCATTTCCCCCACTCCAACTACACTTGGAGCGAAAATAATATTTTTAATGAAATCGGCATCGCATTTATCCATCGATCGACATACCCAACTCAATTTTCTGATGAAAACTGAATATTTTGTCCATTTCCCCCACTCCAACTACACTTGGAGCGAAAATAATATTTTAATGAAATCGGCATCGCATTTACCATCGACCGACATACCCAACTCAATTTTTTCATTAAAACTGAATATTTTGTCCATTTCCCCCACTCCAACTACACTTGGAGCGAAAATAATATTTTTAATGAAATCGGCATCGCATTTACCATCGACCGACATACCCAACTCAATTTTTTCATTAAAACTGAATATTTTGTCCATTTCCCCCCTCCAACTACACTTGGAGCGAAAATAATATTTTTAATGAAATCGGCATCGCATTTACCATCGACCGACATACCCAACTCAATTTTTCATTAAAACTGATATTTTGTCCATTTCCCCCACTCCAACTACACTTGGAGCGAAATAATATTTTTAATGAAATCGGCATCGCATTTACCATCAACCGACATACCCAACTCAACTATTCCCTGACCGTATCTTTTCAAGCCTGACTTCAGCAGCACTCCCAGTAAGTACACCGTACCTGCATGCAGTTTGCCTCAATTCAATGTTGAATCCTAGTTAATCCAGTACAAGCGCTATATTTTGTCTGATTCTGGAGTAAATGGTATCAATACCACTTCTGATGAGCGCCAATGTACATTTTTTGACTTATTCAATGTAGATTTGTATTTAAGCTTGTCTTATCTATAGATTTCTGATTATGAAGCTCTGCCATTTGCTTGCCATTGTGCCCTTCACGTAACACAAGATTCCTCAAGTTGACATAAGATAACCACCAAAATCAATTCTTCAAGCCCTTTTCATTATTGATCTCCTCTTTTAATATGTTTGCATGATGTTTCATTAAACGCAGTGTTCGAATTACACATTCTCAAGTTAGTTCTAATTGGACTTTGTTCCTACTTTGAGTTCAAATTCAATTTAAACGCTTTTGTAGCCGAAGACTTTTCTCAAATAGTTGCATCCATAGTCCACGCAATTTTTGACCTTTTTGTCTTCAGCTCATTAATCATTCTCCATATCAATGTAACTGCAAATTGCAAGGCATTTATTCAACTTTTAAACACGATTAAACGCAACGATAAATTAGACTGTTGTATTGTGGGCGATATTTGGATTTTTGTACGGATTATTCTACTTCCTATTAATCAAAGGAATACTTGACAACCAAATAGATCTAAATCAGCTTTATTATAGTGTTTTTTACTTGCATTTAGGTCTTCAATATTATTCAGGGGTGTTTCAATTCTGCGCTATAGTCAGAGCTCAGTATCAAAGATTGTACAAATGTTGTCGAGCGTTGAACGTCAATTTAAAACCCAAAATGGTGAAAGTTTTGCAAATTAAAATTGACAATGAGATATTTATAGTGAACCGCGCTATGTTTGTGTTTAACGGATTTTTGTTACCTACTTGTCTCGAAATATTTGGAAGTACGGTGAATTTTACGTACAATTTAATTTGGTTGGCTTCTTCTCCTGCGTTTTCCTCTGTCAAGGTGCTTTTATTATGCTTCGCCGTGGCAAGTTTGTTGAAGATTTTACCGCTTGCGTTGTTGTCACTCACATGCTCAACTGCCAAACAAATTGTAAGAGTTGTTTGGTGAAATATCTCAGAGGGTTGTTACCTTAATGACTCCTGCTATTCCGTTTTCTTATTCCTTCCTCTTGTTGTGCACTCCCATCATCCATTGCAGTGTTGCACCAAGGAACAAAGCCATCATTTCTTTAGCAAAGCAAACAAACACACACTGTAAATTTCCAGCATATCCTTTATGCAGATGCTCATCCTCAATTTACCCATGCCACATATTTATGCAAACATCCAAACACAAACACATTTCAGTACCTTTAACAATTCAAGTCACAGCAAACTTGCATACAATTGGTCTCAAATGTGCATGGTACAACATTTTTCTCCATTTTGAGAGTAACAGGGGCCTGAAAATCAGACTAAAGTATACTTTAACCACTATTTAGCAGAATCATCATTGCTGTCGCTGACCTTCTATTAGGTTTGGAGTTAGTAACACCATAGCAATTGCCGCTTTCTGGTTCTGAGGAGTTTTTTGTTATTGTGTTGCTGACAAGTATGGAGTTAGTAACACGATAGCAAGTTCTGCATTCTGGTTCTGAGGAGTTTATTTGCTATCGTGTTGCTGACATTCAATAAGGTTTAGAGTCTGTAACACAATAGCAAGTTTTGCATTCTGGTTCTGAGGAGTCTGCACATTCCGGATTTGAGTATTGGTTGGTTATTCCTCGAATAATCAACCTATGTTTTCATGATAATGGTCAACCTCTCCGATTTGGCTCAAAATTTTTTTCTGGACGTTACATGATGTCCTGATCAAAAAAGGTCGATGTCCGTCCGCCATACGCCGTACGCCGTACGCCGTCCATGTTCCGCGCCGTTTTTGGTAGTAGAAAATTTTCTAAAAATCTGAAATTTGGGTCAGGGGTCTGTTCCCAGCCGAGATGGGTCCTCGAAACTTTTCAGTCCGATCGGACCAAATTTGGAGGGGGTAGGGGTCAAAATGTGTTTTTTGAAAAATGGATTTTCGAGATTTTGGGTGATTTAGGCGAGTGGGGTGTCATTTTCCACTAAATTTTGGACGCTGAATCCAATGAAATGGGTCGCAGAACAATTGGCACCCACTGGAAGAAGTAATGGGTCAAATTGGGTATTTATTACCCATTTTGAATATGTGTTTTCGGGATTTCCGCTACCTAGGCGAGTGGGGTGTCATTTTCCACTAAATTTTGGACGCTGAATTCAATGATGTGTGTCCTAGAACAATTGGCACCCACCGGAAGAAGTTATGGGTCAAAATGGGTATGTATCCACCCATTTTGTATGTGTCAGGATTTCTGGTGCCTAGGCGAGTAGGGTATCATTTTCCACTAACTTTGGACCCTGAATCGATTGGAATGGGTCTGGGACCCGCCACACCCACTGTTTCCCCCTATTCGAGGAATAACCAACCCGTGTGTAAGAATTTGCAGATTTTTTGCTATCATGTTCCTGACTTCCTAAAGGTTTGGAGTTTGTAACACAAAAACTGCATCTGATTCTGAGGAGGTTTTGCTATTGTGATGCTGGCAACCTAAGACAATTACAGAATAACAAAACCATTACACTCAGGTTCTGATGATTCCTTTCTCTTTCAGGACGGGTTTTTGCTATCAAGCTGCTGACTTCCTATGAGGTTAGGAGTTAGTAACACAATAGCATCAATTGCGAAGATTGCTTTCTGGTTCCATCGACAGTAAATGCTATGCCGATTTCATTAAAAATATTATTTTCGCTCCAAGTGTAGTTGGAGAGGGGGAAATTGACAAAATATTCAGTTTTAATGAAAAAATTGAGTTGGGTATGTCGGTCGATGGTAAATGCGATGCCGATTTCATTAAAAATATTATATTCGCTCCATGTGTAGTTGGAGAGGGGGAAATCGACAAAATATTCAGTTTTGATGAAAAAATTGAGTTGGGTATGTCGGTCGATGGTGAATGCGATGCCGATTTCATTAAAAATATTATTTTCGCTCCATGTGTAGTTGGAGTGGGGGAAATGGACAAAATATTCAGTTTTAATGAAAAAATTGAGTTGGGTATGTCGGTCGATGGTAAATGCGATGCCGATTTCATTAAAAATATTATTTCGCTCCATGTGTAGTTGGAGTGGGGGAAATGGACAAAATATTCAGTTTTCATCAGAAAAATTGAGTTGGGTATGTCGGTCGATGGTAAATGCGATGCCGATTTCATTAAAAATATTATTTTCGCTCCAAGTGTAGTTGGAGTGGGGGAAATGGACAAAATATTCAGTTTTCATCAGAAAATTGAGTTGGGTATGTCGGTCGATGGTAAATGCGATGCCGATTTCATTAAAAATATAATTTCGCTCCATGTGTAGTTGGAGTGGGGGAAATGGACAAAATATTCAGTTTTCATCAGAAAATTGAGTTGAGTATGTCGGTCGATGGTAAATGTGATGCCGATTTCATTAAAAATATTATTTTCGCTCCAAGTGTAGTTGGAGTGGGGGAAATGGACAAAATATTCAGTTTTCATCAGAAAAATTGAGTTGGGTATGTCGGTCGATGGTAAATGCGATGCCGATTTCATTAAAAATATTATTTTCGCTCCAAGTGTAGTTGGAGAGGGGGAAATGGACAAAATATTCAGTTTTAATGAAAAAATTGAGTTGGGTATGTCGGTCGATGGTAAATGCGATGCCGATTTCATTAAAAATATTATTTTCGCTCCAAGTGTAGTTGGAGTGGGGGAAATGGACAAAATATTCAGTTTTAATGAAAAAATTGAGTTGGGTATGTCGGTCGATGGTAAATGCGATGCCGATTTCATTAAAAATATTATTTCGCTCCAAGTGTAGTTGGAGTGGGGGAAATGGACAAAATATTCAGTTTTAATGAAAAAATTGAGTTGGGTATGTCGGTCGATGGTAAATGCGATGCCGATTTCATTAAAAATATTATTTTCGCTCCATGTGTAGTTGGAGTGGGGGAAATGGACAAAATATTCAGTTTTCATCAGAAAATTGAGTTGGGTATGTCGGTCGATGGTAAATGCGATGCCGATTTCATTAAAAATATTATTTTCGCTCCAAGTGTAGTTGGAGTGGGGGAAATGGACAAAATATTCAGTTTTCATCAGAAAAATTGAGTTGGGTATGTCGGTCGATGGTAAATGCGATGCCGATTTCATTAAAAATATTATTTTCGCTCCATGTGTAGTTGGAGTGGGGGAAATGGACAAAATATTCAGTTTTAATGAAAAAATTGAGTTGGGTATGTCGGTCGATGGTAAATGCGATGCCGATTTCATTAAAAATATTATTTTCGCTCCAAGTGTAGTTGGAGTGGGGGAAATGGACAAAATATTCAGTTTTAATAGAAAAATTGAGTTGGGTATGTCGGTCGATGGTAAATGCGATGCCGATTTCATTAAAAATATTATTTTCGCTCCATGTGTAGTTGGAGTGGGGGAAATGGACAAAATATTCAGTTTTCATCAGAAAATTGAGTTGGGTATGTCGGTCGATGGTAAATGCGATGCCGATTTCATTAAAAATATTATTTTCGCTCCAAGTGTAGTTGGAGTGGGGGAAATGGACAAAATATTCAGTTTTCATCAGAAAAATTGAGTTGGGTATGTCGGTCGATGGTAAATGCGATGCCGATTTCATTAAAAATATTATTTTCGCTCCAAGTGTAGTTGGAGTGGGGGAAATGGACAAAATATTCAGTTTTAATGAAAAAATTGAGTTGGGTATGTCGGTCGATGGTAAATGCGATGCCGATTTCATTAAAAATATTATTTTCGCTCCATGTGTAGTTGGAGTGGGGGAAATGGACAAAATATTCAGTTTTAATGAAAAAATTGAGTTGGGTATGTCGGTCGATGGTAAATGCGATGCCGATTTCATTAAAAATATTATTTTCGCTCCATGTGTAGTTGGAGTGGGGGAAATGGACAAAATATTCAGTTTTCATCAGAAAATTGAGTTGGGTATGTCGGTCGATGGTAAATGCGATGCCGATTTCATTAAAAATATTATTTTCGCTCCAAGTGTAGTTGGAGAGGGGGAAATGGACAAAATATTCAGTTTTCATCAGAAAATTGAGTTGGGTATGTCGGTCGATGGTAAATGCGATGCCGATTTCATTAAAAATATTATTTTCGCTCCAAGTGTAGTTGGAGTGGGGGAAATGGACAAAATATTCAGTTTTCATCAGAAAAATTGAGTTGGGTATGTCGGTCGATGGTAAATGCGATGCCGATTTCATTAAAAATATTATTTTCGCTCCAAGTGTAGTTGGAGTGGGGGAAATGGACAAAATATTCAGTTTTCATCAGAAAATTGAGTTGGGTATGTCGGTCGATGGTAAATGCGATGCCGATTTCATTAAAAATATTATTTTCGCTCCAAGTGTAGTTGGAGTGGGGGAAATGGACAAAATATTCAGTTTTCATCAGAAAAATTGAGTTGGGTATGTCGGTCGATGGTAAATGCGATGCCGATTTCATTAAAAATATTATTTTCGCTCCATGTGTAGTTGGAGAGGGGGAAATGGACAAAATATTCAGTTTTCATCAGAAAATTGAGTTGGGTATGTCGGTCGATGGTAAATGCGATGCCGATTTCATTAAAAATATTATTTTCGCTCCAAGTGTAGTTGGAGTGGGGGAAATGGACAAAATATTCAGTTTTAATGAAAAATTGAGTTGGGTATGTCGGTCGATGGTAAATGCGATGCCGATTTCATTAAAAATATTATTTTCGCTCCAAGTGTAGTTGGAGTGGGGGAAATGGACAAAATATTCAGTTTTCATCAGAAAATTGAGTTGGGTATGTCGGTCGATGGTAAATGCGATGCCGATTTCATTAAAAATATTATTTTCGCTCCATGTGTAGTTGGAGTGGGGGAAATGGACAAAATATTCAGTTTTAATGAAAAAATTGAGTTGGGTATGTCGGTCGATGGTAAATGCGATGCCGATTTCATTAAAAATATTATTTTCGCTCCATGTGTAGTTGGAGTGGGGGAAATGGACAAAATATTCAGTTTTAATGAAAAAATTGAGTTGGGTATGTCGGTCGATGGTAAATGCGATGCCGATTTCATTAAAAATATTATTTTCGCTCCAAGTGTAGTTGGAGTGGGGGAAATGGACAAAATATTCAGTTTTCATCAGAAAATTGAGTTGGGTATGTCGGTCGATGGTAAATGCGATGCCGATTTCATTAAAAATATTATTTTCGCTCCAAGTGTAGTTGGAGAGGGGGAAATGGACAAAATATTCAGTTTTCATCAGAAAATTGAGTTGGGTATGTCGGTCGATGGTAAATGCGATGCCGATTTCATTAAAATATTATTTTCGCTCCAAGTGTAGTTGGAGTGGGGGAAATGGACAAAATATTCAGTTTTAATGAAAAAATTGAGTTGGGTATGTCGGTCGATGGTAAATGCGATGCCGATTTCATTAAAAATATTATTTTCGCTCCAAGTGTAGTTGGAGTAGGGGGAAATGGACAAAATATTCAGTTTTCATCAGAAAATTGAGTTGGGTATGTCGGTCGATGGTAAATGCGATGCCGATTTCATTAAAAATATTATTTTCGCTCCATGTGTAGTTGGAGTGGGGGAAATGGACAAAATATTCAGTTTTCATGAAAAAATTGAGTTGGGTATGTCGGTCGATGGTAAATGCGATGCCGATTTCATTAAAAATATTATTTTCGCTCCATGTGTAGTTGGAGTGGGGGAAATGGACAAAATATTCAGTTTTAATGAAAAAATTGAGTTGGGTATGTCGGTCGATGGTAAATGCGATGCCGATTTCATTAAAAATATTATTTTCGCTCCATGTGTAGTTGGAGTGGGGGAAATGGACAAAATATTCAGTTTTCATCAGAAAATTGAGTTGGGTATGTCGGTCGATGGTAAATGCGATGCCGATTTCATTAAAAATATTATTTTCGCTCCAAGTGTAGTTGGAGAGGGGGAAATGGACAAAATATTCAGTTTTCATCAGAAAATTGAGTTGGGTATGTCGGTCGATGGTAAATGCGATGCCGATTTCATTAAAAATATTATTTTCGCTCCAAGTGTAGTTGGAGTGGGGGAAATGGACAAAATATTCAGTTTTAATGAAAAAATTGAGTTGGGTATGTCGGTCGATGGTAAATGCGATGCCGATTTCATTAAAAATATTATTTTCGCTCCAAGTGTAGTTGGAGTGGGGGAAATGGACAAAATATTCAGTTTTCATCAGAAAATTGAGTTGGGTATGTCGGTCGATGGTAAATGCGATGCCGATTTCATTAAAAATATTATTTTCGCTCCAAGTGTAGTTGGAGTGGGGGAAATGGACAAAATATTCAGTTTTCATCAGAAAAATTGAGTTGGGTATGTCGGTCGATGGTAAATGCGATGCCGATTTCATTAAAAATATTATTTTCGCTCCAAGTGTAGTTGGAGTGGGGGAAATGGACAAAATATTCAGTTTTCATCAGAAAATTGAGTTGGGTATGTCGGTCGATGGTAAATGCGATGCCGATTTCATTAAAAATATTATTTTCGCTCCAATGTGTAGTTGGAGTGGGGGAAATGGACAAAATATTCAGTTTTAATAGAAAAATTGAGTTGGGTATGTCGGTCGATGGTAAATGCGATGCCGATTTCATTAAAAATATTATTTTCGCTCCATGTGTAGTTGGAGTGGGGGAAATGGACAAAATATTCAGTTTTCATCAGAAAATTGAGTTGGGTATGTCGGTCGATGGTAAATGCGATGCCGATTTCATTAAAAATATTATTTTCGCTCCAAGTGTAGTTGGAGTGGGGGAAATGGACAAAATATTCAGTTTTCATCAGAAAAATTGAGTTGGGTATGTCGGTCGATGGTAAATGCGATGCCGATTTCATTAAAAATATTATTTTCGCTCCATGTGTAGTTGGAGTGGGGGAAATGGACAAAATATTCAGTTTTAATCAGAAAAATTGAGTTGGGTATGTCGGTCGATGGTAAATGCGATGCCGATTTCATTAAAAATATTATTTTCGCTCCAAGTGTAGTTGGAGTGGGGGAAATGGACAAAATATTCAGTTTTCATCAGAAAATTGAGTTGGGTATGTCGGTCGATGGTAAATGCGATGCCGATTTCATTAAAAATATTATTTTCGCTCCAGTGTAGTTGGAGTGGGGGAAATGGACAAAATATTCAGTTTTCATCAGAAAATTGAGTTGGGTATGTCGGTCGATGGTAAATGCGATGCCGATTTCATTAAAAATATTATTTTCGCTCCATGTGTAGTTGGAGAGGGGGAAATGGACAAAATATTCAGTTTTCATCAGAAAATTGAGTTGGGTATGTCGGTCGATGGTAAATGCGATGCCGATTTCATTAAAAATATTATTTTCGCTCCAAGTGTAGTTGGAGTGGGGGAAATGGACAAAATATTCAGTTTTAATGAAAAAATTGAGTTGGGTATGTCGGTCGATGGTAAATGCGATGCCGATTTCATTAAAAATATTATTTTCGCTCCAAGTGTAGTTGGAGTGGGGGAAATGGACAAAATATTCAGTTTTCATCAGAAAATTGAGTTGGGTATGTCGGTCGATGGTAAATGCGATGCCGATTTCATTAAAAATATTATTTTCGCTCCAATGTGTAGTTGGAGTGGGGGAAATGGACAAAATATTCAGTTTTCATCAGAAAAATTGAGTTGGGTATGTCGGTCGATGGTAAATGCGATGCCGATTTCATTAAAAATATTATTTTCGCTCCATGTGTAGTTGGAGTGGGGGAAATGGACAAAATATTCAGTTTTAATGAAAAATTGAGTTGGGTATGTCGGTCGATGGTAAATGCGATGCCGATTTCATTAAAAATATTATTTTCGCTCCATGTGTAGTTGGAGTGGGGGAAATGGACAAAATATTCAGTTTTCATCAGAAAATTGAGTTGGGTATGTCGGTCGATGGTAAATGCGATGCCGATTTCATTAAAAATATTATTTTCGCTCCAAGTGTAGTTGGAGTGGGGGAAATGGACAAAATATTCAGTTTTCATCAGAAAATTGAGTTGGGTATGTCGGTCGATGGTAAATGCGATGCCGATTTCATTAAAAATATTATTTTCGCTCCAAGTGTAGTTGGAGTGGGGGAAATGGACAAAATATTCAGTTTTAATGAAAAAATTGAGTTGGGTATGTCGGTCGATGGTAAATGCGATGCCGATTTCATTAAAAATATTATTTTCGCTCCAAGTGTAGTTGGAGAGGGGGAAATGGACAAAATATTCAGTTTTCATCAGAAAATTGAGTTGGGTATGTCGGTCGATGGTAAATGCGATGCCGATTTCATTAAAAATATTATTTTCGCTCCATGTGTAGTTGGAGTGGGGGAAATGGACAAAATATTCAGTTTTAATGAAAAATTGAGTTGGGTATGTCGGTCGATGGTAAATGCGATGCCGATTTCATTAAAAATATTATTTTCGCTCCAAGTGTAGTTGGAGTGGGGGAAATGGACAAAATATTCAGTTTTCATCAGAAAATTGAGTTGGGTATGTCGGTCGATGGTAAATGCGATGCCGATTTCATTAAAAATATTATTTTCGCTCCAATGTGTAGTTGGAGTGGGGGAAATGGACAAAATATTCAGTTTTCATCAGAAAATTGAGTTGGGTATGTCGGTCGATGGTAAATGCGATGCCGATTTCATTAAAAATATTATTTTCGCTCCAAGTGTAGTTGGAGTGGGGGAAATGGACAAAATATTCAGTTTTAATGAAAAAATTGAGTTGGGTATGTCGGTCGATGGTAAATGCGATGCCGATTTCATTAAAAATATTATTTTCGCTCCAAGTGTAGTTGGAGTGGGGGAAATGGACAAAATATTCAGTTTTCATCAGAAAAATTGAGTTGGGTATGTCGGTCGATGGTAAATGCGATGCCGATTTCATTAAAAATATTATTTTCGCTCCAAGTGTAGTTGGAGTGGGGGAAATGGACAAAATATTCAGTTTTCATCAGAAAATTGAGTTGGGTATGTCGGTCGATGGTAAATGCGATGCCGATTTCATTAAAAATATTATTTTCGCTCCAAGTGTAGTTGGAGTGGGGGAAATGGACAAAATATTCAGTTTTCATCAGAAAATTGAGTTGGGTATGTCGGTCGATGGTAAATGCGATGCCGATTTCATTAAAATATTATTTTCGCTCCAAGTGTAGTTGGAGTGGGGGAAATGGACAAAATATTCAGTTTTAATGAAAAAATTGAGTTGGGTATGTCGGTCGATGGTAAATGCGATGCCGATTTCATTAAAAATATTATTTTCGCTCCAAGTGTAGTTGGAGATGGGGGAAATGGACAAAATATTCAGTTTTCATCAGAAAAATTGAGTTGGGTATGTCGGTCGATGGTAAATGCGATGCCGATTTCATTAAAAATATTATTTTCGCTCCAATGTGTAGTTGGAGTGGGGGAAATGGACAAAATATTCAGTTTTAATGAAAAAATTGAGTTGGGTATGTCGGTCGATGGTAAATGCGATGCCGATTTCATTAAAAATATTATTTTCGCTCCATGTGTAGTTGGAGTGGGGGAAATGGACAAAATATTCAGTTTTCATCAGAAAATTGAGTTGGGTATGTCGGTCGATGGTAAATGCGATGCCGATTTCATTAAAAATATTATTTTCGCTCAATGTGTAGTTGGAGTGGGGGAAATGGACAAAATATTCAGTTTTCATCAGAAAATTGAGTTGGGTATGTCGGTCGATGGTAAATGCGATGCCGATTTCATTAAAAATATTATTTTCGCTCCAAGTGTAGTTGGAGTGGGGGAAATGGACAAAATATTCAGTTTTAATGAAAAAATTGAGTTGGGTATGTCGGTCGATGGTAAATGCGATGCCGATTTCATTAAAAATATTATTTTCGCTCCATGTGTAGTTGGAGTGGGGGAAATGGACAAAATATTCAGTTTTAATGAAAAATTGAGTTGGGTATGTCGGTCGATGGTAAATGCGATGCCGATTTCATTAAAAATATTATTTTCGCTCCAAGTGTAGTTGGAGTGGGGGAAATGGACAAAATATTCAGTTTTCATCAGAAAATTGAGTTGGGTATGTCGGTCGATGGTAAATGCGATGCCGATTTCATTAAAAATATTATTTTCGCTCCAAGTGTAGTTGGAGAGGGGGAAATGGACAAAATATTCAGTTTTAATGAAAAATTGAGTTGGGTATGTCGGTCGATGGTAAATGCGATGCCGATTTCATTAAAAATATTATTTTCGCTCCAAGTGTAGTTGGAGTGGGGGAAATGGACAAAATATTCAGTTTTAATGAAAAATTGAGTTGGGTATGTCGGTCGATGGTAAATGCGATGCCGATTTCATTAAAAATATTATTTTCGCTCCAATGTGTAGTTGGAGTGGGGGAAATGGACAAAATATTCAGTTTTAATGAAAAAATTGAGTTGGGTATGTCGGTCGATGGTAAATGCGATGCCGATTTCATTAAAAATATTATTTTCGCTCCAAGTGTAGTTGGAGTGGGGGAAATGGACAAAATATTCAGTTTTAATGAAAAAATTGAGTTGGGTATGTCGGTCAATGGTAAATGCGATGCCGATTTCATTAAAAATATTATTTTCGCTCCAAGTGTAGTTGGAGAGGGGGTAATGAACAATATATTCAGTTTTAATGAAAAAATTGAGTTGGGTATGTCGGTCGATGGTAAATGCAATGCCGATTTCATTAAAAATATTACTTTCACTCCAACTGTAGCTCCAACTCGAATTTTTCATTAAAACTGAATATTTTGTCCATTTCCCCCTCTCCAACTACACTTGGAGCGAAAATAATATGTTTAATGAAATCGGCATCGCATTTACCATCGACCGATATACCCAACTCAATTTTTTCATTAAAACTGAGTATTTTGTCCTTTACCCCTATCCAACTACACTTGGAGCGAAAATAATATTTTTAATGAAATCGGCATCGCATTTACCATCGACCGACATACCCAACTCAATTTTCTGATGAAAACTGAATATTTTGTCCATTTCCCCCTCTCCAATTACACTAGGAGCGAAAATAATATTTTTAATGAAATCGGCATCGCATTTACCATCGACCGACATACCCAACTCAATTTTTTCATTAAAACTGAATATTTTGTCCATTTCCCCCTACTCCAACTACACTTGGAGCGAAAATAATATTTTTAATGAAATCGGCATCGCATTTACCATCGACCGACATACCCAACTCAATTTTCTGATGAAAACTGAATATTTTGTCCATTTCCCCCTCTCCAACTACACTTGGAGCGAAATAATATTTTTAATGAAATCGGCATCGCATTTACCATCGACCGACATACCCAACTCAATTTTTTCATTAAAACTGAATATTTTGTCCATTTCCCCCACTCCAACTACACTTGGAGCGAAAATAATATTTTTAATGAAATCGGCATCGCATTTACCATCGACCGACATACCCAACTCAATTTTTCTGATGAAAACTGAATATTTTGTCCATTTCCCCCTCTCCAACTACACTTGGAGCGAAAATAATATTTTTAATGAAATCGGCATCGCATTTACCATCGACCGACATACCCAACTCAATTTTTCATTAAAACTGAATATTTTGTCCATTTCCCCCTCTCCAACTACACTTGGAGCGAAAATAATATTTTTAATGAAATCGGCATCGCATTTACCATCGACCGACATACCCAACTCAATTTTTTCATTAAAACTGAATATTTTGTCCATTTCCCCCTCTCCAACTACACTTGGAGCGAAAATAATATTTTTAATGAAATCGGCATCGCATTTACCATCGACCGACATACCCAACTCAATTTTTTCATTAAAACTGAATATTTTGTCCATTTCCCCCACTCCAACTACACTTGGAGCGAAAATAATATTTTTAATGAAATCGGCATCGCATTTACCATCGACCGACATACCCAACTCAATTTTCTGATGAAAACTGAATATTTTGTCCATTTCCCCCACTCCAACTACACTTGGAGCGAAAATAATATTTTTAATGAAATCGGCATCGCATTTACCATCGACCGACATACCCAACTCAATTTTCTGATGAAAACTGAATATTTTGTCCATTTCCCCCACTCCAACTACACTTGGAGCGAAAATAATATTTTTAATGAAATCGGCATCGCATTTACCATCGACCGACATACCCAACTCAATTTTTCTATTAAAACTGAATATTTTGTCCATTTCCCCCACTCCAACTACACATGGAGCGAAAATAATATTTTTAATGAAATCGGCATCGCATTTACCATCGACCGACATACCCAACTCAATTTTTTCATTAAAACTGAATATTTTGTCCATTTCCCCCACTCCAACTACACATTGGAGCGAAAATAATATTTTTAATGAAATCGGCATCGCATTTACCATCGACCGACATACCCAACTCAATTTTTTCATTAAAACTGAATATTTTGTCCATTTCCCCCACTCCAACTACACATGGAGCGAAAATAATATTTTTAATGAAATCGGCATCGCATTTACCATCGACCGACATACCCAACTCAATTTTTTCATTAAAACTGAATATTTTGTCCATTTCCCCCACTCCAACTACACTTGGAGCGAAAATAATATTTTTAATGAAATCGGCATCGCATTTACCATCGACCGACATACCCAACTCAATTTTCTGATGAAAACTGAATATTTTGTCCATTTCCCCCACTCCAACTACACTTGGAGCGAAAATAATATTTTTAATGAAATCGGCATCGCATTTACCATCGACCGACATACCCAACTCAATTTTTTCATTAAAACTGAATATTTTGTCCATTTCCCCCACTCCAACTACACATGGAGCGAAAATAATATTTTTAATGAAATCGGCATCGCATTTACCATCGACCGACATACCCAACTCAATTTTTTCATTAAAACTGAATATTTTGTCCATTTCCCCCTCTCCAACTACACTTGGAGCGAAAATAATATTTTTAATGAAATCGGCATTGCATTTACCATCGACCGACATACCCAACTCAATTTTTTCATTAAAACTGAATATTTTGTCCATTTCCCCCTCTCCAACTACACTTGGAGCGAAAATAATATTTTTAATGAAATCGGCATCGCATTTACCATCGACCGACATACCCAACTCAATTTTCTGATGAAAACTGAATATTTTGTCCATTTCCCCCACTCCAACTACACTTGGAGCGAAAATAATATTTTTAATGAAATCGGCATCGCATTTACCATCGACCGACA
This sequence comes from Cyrtorhinus lividipennis, assembly GCA_019603395.1. Classification (NCBI taxonomy): domain Eukaryota; kingdom Metazoa; phylum Arthropoda; class Insecta; order Hemiptera; family Miridae; genus Cyrtorhinus; species Cyrtorhinus lividipennis. The sequence continues at coordinate 12,759,450 of CM034008.1, forward strand.
TACCCAACTCAATTTTCTGATGAAAACTGAATATTTTGTCCATTTCCCCCACTCCAACTACACTTGGAGCGAAAATAATATTTTTAATGAAATCGGCATCGCATTTACCATCGACCGACATACCCAACTCAATTTTTTCATTAAAACTGAATATTTTGTCCATTTCCCCCACTCCAACTACACATGGAGCGAAAATAATATTTTTAATGAAATCGGCATCGCATTTACCATCGACCGACATACCCAACTCAATTTTTTCATTAAAACTGAATATTTTGTCCATTTCCCCCACTCCAACTACACTTGGAGCGAAAATAATATTTTTAATGAAATCGGCATCGCATTTACCATCGACCGACATACCCAACTCAATTTTTCATTAAAACTGAATATTTTGTCCATTTCCCCCACTCCAACTACACATGGAGCGAAAATAATATTTTTAATGAAATCGGCATCGCATTTACCATCGACCGACATACCCAACTCAATTTTTCATTAAAACTGAATATTTTGTCCATTTCCCCCACTCCAACTACACTTGGAGCGAAAATAATATTTTTAATGAAATCGGCATCGCATTTACCATCGACCGACATACCCAACTCAATTTTCTGATGAAAACTGAATATTTTGTCCATTTCCCCCACTCCAACTACACTTGGAGCGAAGATAATATTTTTAATGAAATCGGCATCGCATTTACCATCGACCGACATACCCAACTCAATTTTTCATTAAAACTGAATATTTTGTCCATTTCCCCCACTCCAACTACACATGGAGCGAAAATAATATTTTTAATGAAATCGGCATCGCATTTACCATCGACCGACATACCCAACTCAATTTTTTCATTAAAACTGAATATTTTGTCCATTTCCCCCACTCCAACTACACATGGAGCGAAAATAATATTTTTAATGAAATCGGCATTGCATTTACCATTGACCGACATACCCAATTCAATTTTTTCATTAAATGTGAATATTTTGTCCATTTCCCCCTCTCCAACTACACATGGAGCGAAAATAATATTTTTAATGAAATCGGCATCGCATTTACCATCGACCGAGATACCCAACTCAATTGTTTCACTAAAACTGAATATTTTGTCCATTTCCCCCACTCCAACTACACTTGGAGCGAAAATAATATTTTTAATGAAATCGGCATTGCATTTACCATTGACCGACATACCCAACTCAATTTTTTCATTAAAACTGAATATTTTGTCCATTTCCCCCACTCCAACTACACATGGAGCGAAAATAATATTTTTAATGAAATCGGCATCGCATTTACCATCGACCGACATACCCAACTCAATTGTTTCACTAAAACTGAATATTTTGTCCATTTCCCCCACTCCAACTACACTTGGAGCGAAAATAATATTTTTAATGAAATCGGCATCGCATTTACCATCGACCGACATACCCAACTCAATTTTCTGATGAAAACTGAATATTTTGTCCATTTCCCCCACTCCAACTACACTTGGAGCGAAGATAATATTTTTAATGAAATCGGCATCGCATTTACCATCGACCGACATACCCAACTCAATTTTTTCATTAAAACTGAATATTTTGTCCATTTCCCCCACTCCAACTACACATGGAGCGAAAATAATATTTTTAATGAAATCGGCATCGCATTTACCATCGACCGACATACCCAACTCAATTTTTTCATTAAAACTGAATATTTTGTCCATTTCCCCCACTCCAACTACACATGGAGCGAAAATAATATTTTTAATGAAATCGGCATTGCATTTACCATTGACCGACATACCCAATTCAATTTTTTCATTAAATGTGAATATTTCGTCCATTTCCCCCTCTCCAACTACACTTGGAGCGAAAATAATATTTTAATGAAATCGGCATCGCATTTACCATCGACTCGACATACCCAACTCAATTTCTGATGAAACTGAATATTTTGTCCATTTCCCCACTCCAACTATCACATTGGAGCGGAAAATAATATTTTTAATGAAATCGCATCGCATTTACCATGACCGACATACCCAACTAATTTTTTCATGAAACCTGAATATTACCATCCCCCTCTCTAACTAACTAGGAGCGAAAATATATTTAATGGAACGATTGCATACCATCGACACATACTCAACTCAATTTTTCTTAAAACTGAATTTTTGTCCATTTCCCCTCCTAACTACATGGAGCGAAAATAATATTTTAATGGAATCGGAATCGCAACATCGCATTTACCATGCGACCGGCACATTTACCATCGCGACAACCAACTCAATTTTTTATTAAAACTGAAATTTTGTCCATTTCCCCCTCTCCAACCTACACTTGGAGCAATAATAATATTTTTAATGAAATCGGCATTGCATTTACCATCGACCGACATACCCAACTCAATTTTCTGATGAAAACTGAATATTTTGTCCATTTCCCCCTCTCTAACTACACTAGGAGCGAAAATAATATTTTTAATGGAATCGGCATTGCATTTACCATTGACCGACATACCCAACTCAATTTTTTCATTAAAACTGAATATTTTGTCCATTTCCCCCTCTCTAACTACACTAGGAGCAATAATAATATTTTTAATGAAATCGGCATCGCATTTACCATCGACCGACAAACCCAACTCAATTTTTTCATTAAAACTGAAAGTTTTGTCCATTTCCCCCTCTCCAACTACACTTGGAGCAATAATATTTTTAATGAAATCGGCATCGCATTTACCATTGACCGACATACCCAACTCAATTTTTTCATTAAACGTTTTTTGCAGTTTTTGAAAATAAGTGATTTGTATTGTTACTTATCGAACAATCTTGGGAACATTAATAAAATCGAAACTAATAGTTTTGATCACCTTTTTATTTGCCACACAAACTAAAATACTAAAAGGCCTGCAAACAATGGAGGACCCGTAACCATGACGTAAACTTCGAAAATTGAATTAAATCTCTGGCAACATTAACGACTTAATAAAATGTAACTGTAGCGAATAAATTTTGAAATAGAAAAAATCACATTTTTTACTAGGCCTTTGCTCAAGCAACTTTTTCTCAGGCGCACAAGCACCATGTTACACAGTTGTTCAAAGAGCTCAACTAAAAGATAGCCGCATATTCAGGGCAAACTAATAATAAGTAAATGCACATAAAGACTCGAAGCCCAGTAATATTATATAAAGAATAAACCACTGAGGAGTAAACAAAGGTGCTACTTCAACTTTGAGGAGTAGGTGAAATGAATGAAGTAATAAATAAAGGTGAATATAGAAAAGATACAAATGAAGTGGCTTCATTTTGACGATAAAAGCAATTTACAAAGCAAACTGTACAGAGATGACATACAAAAATGTGTAATTATTTACAATCCGGTAAAGCAAAAGTGAAACTTTTCATAAGAATCAAACGAAAGTACCACAAAAAACTAATTTTGCTCCGGTAAGTGTACAAAAATCTATTCACTTTTTAAGAGTGAAATCAAAAGTCAGCGTCCAGGGTGAAAACGCTCTCTTCTTTGGTGGCCATGACGCCGGATTTTTGGTATTCGCCGACTTTCTTTTCGAAGAAGTTTGTTTTTCCTTCGAGGGAGATGTGTTCCATGAAGTCGAAAGGATTCGTTGAATTGTACAACTGCGGAAATGTAAGAAATTAGATAAGTTTGACATGTCATAAACTGTGCTTTATAGGGTATTAGTGAAAGATTATAGGTTGTGATTGTTTATTTAGGTTACATTGCCTTCTCTTCAATACATGAGTTTCCAACCAGAATTTAGAAAAAAGTACATTTCACTTTAATACATTAAAGGAATAAAAATCAGGTTGGAAGAGTTTTTGGTTGGTTATTCCTTGAATAACTATTACTATTTTGCCAACTTTTGAAGTAGAAATTATTCAAAAATCTAAAACTTTGGACAGGGGTCCGTTCATGGCTTTAGTTGGTCCTCGAAACTTTTCAACCCGATCGGACAAAATTTGGGCGGGGTAGATGCCAAAATGTGTTTTTTGAAAAATGGATTTTCGAGTTTTTGGGCGATCTAGGCGAGTGGGGTACCATTTTCCACTAAATTTTGGACGCTGAATCCAATGAAAAGGGTCTCAGAACGATTGGCACCGAGGTTATGGTCAAAATGGCTGTCTATAACCCATTTGGAATATGTGTTTTGAGATTTCTGGTACCTAGGCGTGTGGGGTATCATTTTCCACTAAACTGTGGACCCTCAATCGATTGGAATGGGTCCAGGACACCCACTGTTTCCCCCATGTTGAAGAAATGAGTCTTCATGCGCCTGGTCCGAGGAATAACCTACCCGTGTGTAAGAATTTGCAGCGTTTTATCTTATCAAGTAAGAAGGCTGACCGGTGAGGCTTTGACGTAACGGTGCCTCTGGGGCCACCCCCCCCCCCCTCTCGTCTTTTAGAATGATACAGAAATAGACAGCACACTGATTTCTATTACTTCCTATAGGTAGGTATGTCTACACTTGTTCAACTTTTGTGCGCCATGAGGCATGCGTCAATGCGCAATGTGTGACGCACGTGATGAAGACCAAGGCGCATGCCTCTTCCGAGATGAACGGGGATGTTGAACGTAGCGCAAGGGGCAGCGCACGCTGAACCGCTTGGCTTGGATTTCTTTGCGTCAAACCGTTCACTTCGTATGAGTTTTCGTGGGGAAAGGTGCCGTGTTTAAGTTCAATATTATAATTATATTGCGTGATGTCTATCACCACGGAAGGAACCGCTTGAATTCATCGAGGATTATAGAAAATCACATGTTCTGTGGGATATCAACGACAAAGCGTACACTAACAAACTTCAACTATGGCTTTCAAAACTATTAGGTATCATTTCTGATATACTGTTTGGACACTTTGAATAGATATAAAAGAGGAGACTGGATCGAATCACCACTGGCCGAAAACCTCAGGGTGACTGCCAGCCTATATTCTGGAGGTTCGTGTGTCCTGCTCGGGAGGTTGAAAGGAAACTGACGGGCAAATGTGGACAGGAATCGCTTGCCTCTCGAGCATGCGTCGGAGGCTTGCCCCATGAGGCAAGTTGAAAGACGAAAGCGCACAAGTGTAGACATACCTTATAAGGGCTAACTGGTAGCCCCCCAATAGTGGCTTTGTACCTGTCACTGCTGTTTTGTTGGATGTCAGGGTTAGTTTCCTTGCTAATCGTACAATTTCCCGTCCTCCTTCTGAGGTCAGCATGCCACTCTGGGCTTCCTACAGGGTCTTGGCTTCTCCACAATTCCTTGTATCCCAGATGACGCAATTAAAGTTGGGAGGCCCGATTGTACCTTTCATAGTCTCCGTCAACCAACCAATCGCTCTTTCATGTAAGAAAGCTCCCAATTGAAGCCTCCTAGTCTCTACCCTCGTTATTCTTCAATATCTCAGAAACTCTTGGCTGTGTACTAACGTAATTACAGCTCTTTTAATATGCACAAATTTTTCGCATCACCACGAGAACAGTTGTATGGCGTTGAACCATGAACTAGAAAGCATACACGATAACAAAGATTCTTCCGCAACAACCAAACCCGAAGGCTGCAGGCTTGAGGAACAAATAAATAGAAGAAGAAATTCAATCACCTTAGAGCAATCAAGTTCAACGAGGAGGCGATCGGCCACGAACTCAATGTACTGCTTCATCAGATCACAGTTCATTCCAATCATTGCCACAGGGAGCGCTTCAGTGAGGAATTTCTGTTCAATTTTAACAGCGTCGGCGATAATGTCTGTCACACGAGCACGCGACGGTTTTTGTACGAGGTGTTTGAACATGAGGCACGCAAAGTCACAATGGAGCCCCTGAAAACGCGTAAAATAACGCGTGAAACAAAATTCAATTTACAACAAACAAAATTTACCCAAAAGCTACACACACCTCGTCGCGAGAGATGAGCTCGTTGCTGAAGGTGAGTCCAGGCATCAGTCCTCGCTTTTTCAGCCAGAAAATGGCGGCGAAGGACCCAGAAAAGAAAATCCCTTCGACGGCAGCAAAAGCGACGATTCTCTCACCAAACGTTGCATCTTGGCTGGCAATCCACTGAAGAGCCCAATCGGCTTTTTGCTTGACGCAGTCCATCGTTTCAACGGCGTTGAACAAGTATTCCCTATCAAAGAACACTAGGTTATTCATCTCCATTTTGCACAATTAAGTTACAATATTAAAATATGGTTTACAGTTTGTGATAAAAGAAGTTTGGCTTAACAAGCACCTTTCAGCAGGATCTTTGATGTAAGTGTCAATCAACAAGCTGTACATTTCTGAGTGGATGTTCTCAATCGCAATCTGGAAGCCATAGAAACACCTCGCTTCGGTCACTTGTACTTCCTGGGAGAACCTGGCAGACAGAAAAGAACGTTGATGTGAAAACTGAATGAGAGCTTCAATTGTGAACTGTTAAATCAGCTACTGTAGATTGTACCTTTCAACCAAGTTTTCATTTACGATTCCATCAGAAGCAGCGAAAAAGGCGAGCACGTGTGAAATGAAGTGACGTTCGTCAGGCTTCAACTTCTCCCAGTCTGCAAGGTCCTGTGAACAGAACAGAAATCAGTTCATTCTTCAAGATCAGAGGTTGCCAACGAGAAGGTGGAGTTGATTTAATTGGAACCACTTTGATATTTATGAATGGTCTCTGGAGACCGAATTGTTGGTGTTAGTTTGCCTCCATCCCTGCTCCTACTCTTGCCATAGTTCAACGTCTCTTGCTTGCGCTATTGTGGGAGAGTATCGCTGCAACTACGTCATCCGTGGAACCGACCAGATATGTTTCTTCAGAAAGGGCCACACGGAATATACAGAAGATACATTCCATAGGAAAGGGGCAAGTATTGACCCCTGCTGGAATTTTAGAATTTGCAAGACCATCTGCCGTGTTATATGTCAGTGGTCTGTCTCTCAGGTAGTTGTCCACCATGGGCATTTGGAATGTAGTATTTGGAGGCTGCAGCATACTTTCCCAACTTGCTGAGTTTAAGGCATTTCTGGCGTCCAATGTCAGAAGTAGCCCAACTTTTGGGATGTGTTGGGCACCCTCCCGCGTTTTTGCAGTGAGCGCCTCTGAAACTGCCCTGATGGTTGAATGACCTATCCTGAAACCACGCGACCTGGAAGGAAGATCAACCGACCAGAAATGTTCCTGCAGAGAGGGCCACCCGGAATATACAGAAGATACATTCCAGAGGAAAGAGCCAAGTATTGACCCCTGCTGGAATTTTAGCATTTGCAAGACCATCTGCCGTGTTATATGTCAGTGGTCTGTCTCTCAGATAGTTGTCCACCATGGGCATTTGGAATGTAGTCTTAAGAGGCTGCAGCATAGATTCCCAACTTGCTGAGTTTAGGGCATTTCTGGCGTCCAGTGTCAGATGTAGCCCAACTTTTGGAATGTGTTGGGCACCCTCCCGCGTTTTTGCAGTGAGCGCCTCTGAAACTGCTCTGATGGTTGAATGACTTATCCTGAAACCACGCGCCCTGGAAGGAAGATCAACCGACCAGAAATGTTCTTTCAGAAAGAACCCGGAATATACAGAAGATACATTCCAGAGGAAAGGGCCAAGTATTGACCCCTGCTGGAATTATTGCTTTTGCAAGACCATCTACCGTGTTATATGCCAGTCTGTCTCTCAGGTAGTTGTCCAACACCCTGGGCAGTTGAAATGTGTTGACCTCTGAAACTGCTCTGGTGGTTGAATGATCTATCCTGAAACCACGCGCCCTGGAAGGAAGATCACCTGCTCCTTCGAGATCGGGCTGCAGTAATCTCTCGTACACCATCCCTGCTGTATCAAGCATATGCACATTGACCTCCACGGTTATGGGACATGGCGGCCACCTTTGCCTTTGTCAAGAAAAAGCATCCTTGCTCACTTCTATCGATGGCTGGAAACTCCCAACAGTGTGAAGACCATTATGAGACAAATAGGCAATGATAGCTGAGCATGTGTTTCGTAGATGCCCAGCCAAGTCAGCAATCAGTCAAAAGTTCCTGCCCTGTACAATACAAACAAACCCTAATTTCAATTGCTTACAAAAAGGAGCTCACTTTTGACAAATCTACTTCTTCGGCGTTCCAAAATGAGGCTTCTGCTTTCTTGTACATTTGCCAAATGTCGTGGTACTCGATGGGAAAGATAACGAATCGCCTTGGATTGTCCCTCAACAGAGGTTCCAACTCTGGATCAAACGCAGGTTTGGCATTCTTCTCAGCAACATCCTCGGATTCAATCTGAAACAAATCGATAAATTGTTCGTTGTTAAAAATGTGTGCACAGTTGCAGTGGTATGGACAAGTAATGCGCTCTGTGAGGTATTCTGAATTGCCTTGATTCTCAAGGATTTGTGTCATTGACGATGGATCATTCCAATTCATCATTCTAAACGCAATCAAGGAACCATTTCAGCAATCCCATATTCCCAAAGATTCATAAGTAGGAGAAAATGTGATCATAGAGTATTTCTTCAGTTTGTCTTGTTTCAAGGTGTCTAGATCTAAATTAGCACATGTCCGTCCGCCGTCCACGCCGACATTGGTAGCCGAAAATTTTATAAAAATCTGAAATTTTGGTCAGGGACCCGTTTTTAGCTCTAGTTGGTCCTCGAAACTTCTCAACACGATCGGACCAAATTTGGGTGGGGTAGGGGTCAAAATGTGTTTTTTGAAAAATGGATTTTTGAGATGTTTTGCAATCTAGGCGTGTGGGGTATCATTTTCCACTAAATTCAGGACACCGTATCCAATAAAAAGGGTCCCAAAATGATTGGCGCCCACTGGGAGAGGAAATGGGTCAAAATGGGTATCTGTTACCCATTTTGAATATGTTTTCGAGATTTCTGGTACCTAAGCGTGTGGGGTATGATTTTCCACAAACTTTTGAACCCTGAATGGAAACATAAACACTGAATAATAATAGGGTTCGGTATTTTGGCTCAACTATGCTAAGCCCTGAGTATGTACAGCATTGCCTTTTCGCTGTACCGAACAAGGACTTGCTGCATCGGCTCTTCAATTATATGTTGGCTTACTTGAAAAGGAGAAGGTTTTTGGAAGAATTGTTGATTGATGTAGGACTGAGATGAGGGACCTGGTGAAAAGAGATTAAGATGTTTATTTTTTTCTCTCTAATGGGTGTTATTATTCATTTTTAAAATTGTTTTCCTGCGGTTTTGGATCGTTCCTGTTTTGATATATTATTGTATGTATGTTCATAGTTTTAAGGAAGCGAACCCTTTGTGGTATAGGTCTGTGTAACCTGATAACTACAAATAAAATGCTTTTGATTGAAATAAATAAATTGAATTGTTTTATATAAAAAAAATCAGAATGAAAATGATACCGGTCGGTACTAATACAGAAGGAATCTATTCATACTTAGGTTATCTTGGTTTTGAGAGATAGTGCACAGTGGTACTTCAATTTGATGTCAGAAGAAGAAGAAAGATACTCATACAATTTGAGTGTTCTTTATCTAATCGTGTCGTCCCAACTGCACCAGAATAAGGTGCCTGGCAATGAGTGAAACCCGTTTCTCGAACATCAACAAAGACATCGAGCAGACGATCTTGAACGAGGACTATCAAGGGCTAACGACCGGCCTGGTTGGCCTTGATTAGATCCTGTCTGTCGTTTTATGGGGTCACAGACCTCCGCCACAAAGCAGCTGGCGATGACTCATTCGAACATTTCCTACGAACGATATATCGCTCAGTTGTGAAAAAGGAGAAAGCAGGAGACACTTAACCCTTGAATGCCAACATGACTCCAGTGGTTGGCTCCCCATGTGTTCTTTGCACAAACAAATTTGAAATTTAATGAGATATGGACGAAAATTGAACAAAATTATTCCTGTGTATAATTTGACTATTTTTCAGTCCTATAGAAAGCATATAAATTTCCCAATCGCCATTAATAAAATTGGCATCACGTAGGAAAAGCAATTTGGGAAATCTGAAGGGCTTACATAATTACATCTTCAGTATAAATTTCCATGTATCATAATTGTTGTCAGCCTTTCATGGTAGGAAGATACCAAGCAAACGATCTTGTTAGCTTTTGGCTTGTACGACATCGCAGTCATGATATTGAGGAAGGGAAATATCAAAGTTCCAACTTTTCTTGTAGTTGACGTTCACTAGTTCAGGAGGCAGCCCTCGCTTATTCTTCAGAATTGTCACACAGTCTTCCTTCAGCAGCTTGGAGACAAGGGGCACACTTGTGAGCCAATTGTCAAACGTTATGTTCCTGTTCGTCTTTTCCAAAATTACTCAAGCTGCTCGTCAATTGTGAGATACGATCCTGGTTTGTATGGCAGACAATTTTTTAGGAAGGAATTCCAAAGTTCTGCTACAGGGGCTAATTTGTCATTTTGGAGACGTTCTGCGCGCGTTGTTCTACTGTCAAAATGATGGCAACGAACCAGAAATTCGAATCACTGTTTCGTCATGGTTGTAGGATAATGATCGCCGCAGTGTGAACCAGAGAAAAGCATACTTTTGGTACTCGTTTCCTTGGAGTGGGCAAGTATCAGGAGTAACGATGCAAGACTCTTCACTACATTGGCTTTGTTGGTGGACATTGTTTTCTTGCGCTTCTGACTACCTCAGAGGCTCTCTTCAGGAAAATTGACTGTGACGTTGATGGCTCATTGATTTTCTTCAGCCGTAAAAAGATCATCACCAATGTCTGAAGACGAATCTCCTTCATCATCAATATTTCAGTCAATATCCTCTTCATCATCCAAGCTGTCAATGGATAATACATCATCTTCGAGCTCTTCCAGCTCTGCTCTTATATCTTCTGGATTAGATAGTTTTCCCCCACTCCATGCCAGATATTCCAAAAATTAAAAAAATATACAAGTTGATATTAGAAGACAATGTATGTATATCTATGATAATATAAATAAATCCAGTTCCAAACTTTGGGCTCCATAAACGAAACTTTTCTCTTTTGGTGGGCTACCTAATACTAATAAGGAGTGATATCAACTCCAGACGACATGCCTGCAAACTTTTACAAGCCTTGCTTGTTGCTAACGAAGAGTAATTGCGTAGTTGAGCAACTTTTGCCTTGGCAGCTGGGCCATAACTAAAGAGGAATTCTAGGGCAGGCATAGCTGGACAGACAGCGTGCTAACTGTCGGAAAAGCACATAAAACATAAATATCCGCCAGGGGGAGTGAATTTACCCCATGTTAGCATTCTAGGGTTAAGGAAAATAGCGTAAAAGAGGCGAGATAGTATACAAACGAGAATTCAGCTTAGGATTCTGCTCGCCAGCCAGACGCGAGACGTTTATCAATCGAGTCATTGCACTATCGTGACCTCGGAAGCGTTGTTTGGAAATAAAACCGTCGGAGGATAACATTCATGAATCCGAGTCTCAATAAAAATACCGTTCACGTGTTGACTGACAGACCAACCCTTTATTACCCGAATGATGCAGCGTCAAACGAATGAAATTGTTGACATTAACATGAACAAATAAGGTACTTTTCTTTATACTAAACTGCCGGAATATTGAAAGGATTTCGATAAAATAATCAGTAATTGGGTAGATTTAACTCGCTTTTGGTTGGTTATTCCTTGAATAATCAACCTATGTTTTCATGCAAAAGGTCAACCTCTCCGATTCGGCTCAAAATTTTCGTACGCCGTCCATCAGGTCTTTTCCTTCTTCCCGTTCCTACGCCTTGCGGCTTTACCGAGGATTGCTTACTGCCTCACTCTCCTGCCGTGCGTTTCGCCATTGCTATTCAGCAGTGCCTGGGATGGACCTCGCGGAGGTAGCACGGATGGGACCAGAAGGGGCGTCTTGGCCTGTGGGCCAGTCTTTTGCAGCCATGACTCGATGGGCAAATATATTGGTGCCTTCTGCATTGCCTCTTGATTGGAAAGCTGCCTGCCATGGATTTTCTTCTGCACAGCCTGGCCCAGTACTGCTAGCCATCGTCTTCGTGCAGTCGCGTATTTTGGGCATCGAAGGTGGGCATGGTCAGCCGTCTCAAGCTCGCCACACTCGCAGAGGGGGGAAGGCTTCAATCTCATGCCATGGAGCTTGGCATTACAGTCGCCATGGCCAGTGGCAAACTGTGAGATGTAGTGGTCCACATCAACATAGCACTGTGACAGGCACACTCGAACACTTGGCCAGATTTTGTAGGTGTGCCGCTCATTGGGGGATGCATCCAAACGCTCCTGCCACCTGTCTAGGCTCCATTCAGTGATTTCGGCCTCAGTCGTGCATCCGGCTATCATGCTATCATGCACGCCCGGCCGTGGCTGATGTGCCACATTGAAGCCAGGGCCTGGAGCTTGAGGTCCATTGGCGTCTGCTCTGTGAGGACGTGGAGAGCCTCGTGTGACACCGTCCTATATGCCTCGTACGCCGTGGATTACCCATTTTGAATATGTGTTTTCGGGATTTCCGGTACCTAGGCGTGTGGGGTATCATTTTCCACTAAATTTTGGACGCTGAATCCAATGAAGTGGGTCCCAGAACGATTAGCACCCACTGGACGAAGTTATGGGTCTAATTGGGTCTTTATTACCCATTTTAAATATGTGTTTTCGGGATTTCTGGTACCTAGGCGTGTGGGGTATCATTTTCCACTAAATTTTGGACCCTGAATCGATTGGAACAGGTCCAGGACCCGCCACACCCACTGTTTCCCCTATTTTCGCCATGTTGAAGAAATGGGTCTCAATGCGCCTGGTTTATTTCGTAGAAATTGAACGAGTGGCGCGGAGTTGAACTAATTCTAGCTAGAACATGACACATAAAATATATAGATGACCCACACCTCCATCAAAATCTATCCTATAAAAACACGTTTCGATTCGGAGTACAAAATCACGACGATAATTATTTGATACAATTTAGAATCCCAGTTTGAATTTCAAATCTTAGAAGCAACAGTAACACGATTGGCAAAATGGAGTTCACATTATAAAAATGTAATTCACATTAGATGATCAAGTTGATATCATTGAGGCCCAAAATGAGTCTCAAAACGACCTTCAAAAAATGTACTGTACCGACATTTCTTGAGTGGTCATATCCAGGAAGACAAAGGAGCTCGCATTATCGAGGCTAAGAAGTATCTACCTATCTTATCAGTGCATTACTTCAACATTCACTCCACAGCAACCACTTGTGCTGAGCAGACTGCTGCTCCAGAAGCAAGTAACAGGTTTTTCGAAATTTCTCGAATGTTAGAACGATACAATATTTATTAAATATAGGCAATATGAATTTTCTTAATATATTCTTTCTGTTGAATTTGCTCTATTCTTACAACAAATAAAAGACGAGATTTTTGTTCTTTTTACGGACTAAACAAAAGAAAAAATGGATTTTAGTTAAGAGATCATGAGTGTTATATCATCTGTCTCCTAATAATTGCATTTCTGCACTAATACGCCGAGTTTTAGCGATCAAGTTCCTATAAAACAAACCTATTCATTTAGTTCTCTGGTTTGAGACGTATAAGAGTTGAGCATCAGCAGCAGAGTAGATGTATTGTGAACCTTGCAAAAAAATTTCAGACGCTCTATTTCACTCGGGTAATGGTAATGGTAAGATGAAAGTCAACAAGGTTGCGACGTGGACGTGGCACAGAATGGCGGGAAATGAACTAAGTGCTTTGGAAGAACTAGGATTAGAATTAGCTTCCAAACCAGACATATTTGCATTCACCGACATCACAAGAATAAATTCAGCAGTATTTCAGGCAAAACGAAACAGGCCTGTTTTGTAGGGCGCGATTTGCAGAGCAAGCCGAACCAAAAGACGCCTAAAAGTGACGCCAGGTAATATTGGAAGAAAAATTGTACCTTCGATTTATTGGCGATGTTGGAGATGTTTTTGTTTTCAACGAGAGATTTCTTCGTATTCTTGAGATTGCTCTTCTGAAAGAGAATAAGAACGTTTTAGCTAAATGAACTGGACGTGTCAAACGTGGAGAAAAGTCGAACCGACAGAAGCCGGAAAAACTGCAGAAACATTCGCTAACTCACCTGTTGTTTGTCGATAATCAAATTCGACATCATCTCAACGTTTTCCTTGTTTTCAAGAGTAAGTGCCATTTTTCACAGAAAACTCAGAAAAGGAAAATGTACAACGAATCCTCAGCCGACACTCCGAACAGATAACCAAAGGAAGATCCCGAGTGGCCGTTACCACCGCCATAACCCTTATATACCCCGAAAAAAGCGGGAGATTTTATCCGTTATCGATTCATCATGGGAGTGGGCAACGACAAAATTGCGGGAAATGAAATATTATGATTTTGCGAGGATATTTAAGTACGAATGTGTATTTGCACGAATAAACGCAATAACAGTCAGCGAAGGTTAAAATATCGATTGAAGAAAGCACGGGGAAAACACAACGTTTTTCTATGATCGAGAGAGATTTCGAATATGAGCGCCTTAAGTAGCGACCCTACTGGTAGTTTACCCGAACGAAACAGAAAATCGGAACGTTCTGAAACTCATTCAGACTTAAAAATCCGAAAATCAATTGATCTCAATTATCGTTCTGGTCATAAGGTGTTTGAGGAATACAAAAAAACATCTTCAACAAGAATTAAGAGTAACTTATTACGTTGGGTGTATAACCTGTTCATTCTCAATGAAATATGAATTATAATAACACTAGTATTACTACTACTATATTATCAATAGCGTAATTTTAACTAGTTTATAGTCGTGAGTTAGCGATATAGGCCTGTAGAGGCTTAATATGCTTGCTTTCAGAGGGTCAAAGAAAATTGTCACAAATATCGATATTGTTGGGCCGATATAATATAGGTATCGATATTCACAACTGATGTTCACGTTGATATCAATGCTTTGATTTCGATATATATTAATTTAGTCACAATTTCACCCATTCTTTTCATTCACTTCCTCAAAATGTGACCAAATTTCGCTTTTCGCAGGCATTACTAGATTACAAAATAACTAAATAGGCAACAAGACGCTTTTATGATTATGATACTATCGATAAGGCAACTATCGACCCTGATAACGAATCGAATTCCCAGAATTCGGTTCAAATTTAAACATACCGATGTTTTTTTAGTCTGGTTTAACAATATTATTACTATTTTGGGTACTTTCCTGTTAATACCTACCAGGTGTTGATACATTGAATATCGATATATCGAAACGAACGAAATAAGTAATAAAAGCACGTACTGAATAAAGATTTTCAGTACGGTGTTTTGTGTTGTGTTCGGGTGTTTTCCTTACTTACGGAAGATATAACCTGTACGTAAAAATCCTCTTTGCACATAGGAGTGAAACATACCTGATTCAATATATCGATATATCAACAACTGGTAGGCGTTAGCAGGAAAGTACCCTATTTTGTGTACAAATAATGAGCAACTACCTACTATTAAGAAAAAAATTGATTAAATTCCTTAGAAGAAACATCGAGTTCGAGGTAAAAACATCGATGTGTGGACATGGAAACATCGATACCCATGGCCCATCCCTAGTTCTTTGGTTCTCCGCAGGAGCCATTGAAAAGTGACACTAACCTTCTCTATACGAAACCTTCAATTTCAGTCGAACAATGGCAACGGCCACCGTACGAGATGTCTTGGAGAACGTTCGCGAGGAGGATTTCGTCGAATATTACTTATTCAGTTTGGATCCGTCGGTGGATTTTCAAAATTTGTTAACTCGAGCGACAGAATTAGCCAAACAGCAATCTCAGGGATATATTTGGCAGAAGGACGATTTCCAACTGATCTACCGCAACGCCTTGGAGTTCCCTCTTGTCAATGACAACCAAGGTAAGTTTTCTTCAGTCGAGTGATAATTATTTACAATTCGTCACTTCATGTGTGTATGTGTTCGCTTTATGTTATTTTTTGATGATTCTTTCAGAGCAACTACCGCCTCATCTGTACGGCGTCACTCATTACGGAGAAAACATTGAAGATGAGTGGTTTGTCGTTCATCTTCTCATGTATCTCTCTAAGAACATACCGGGTCTTGTCGCCAGGTAATTTATTTTAATGGGCAGCATTATTACGTTTATTTAGGTGGGAATTTGTGGTCGAGACTACGTGAAAATATAATTTGTAACGTTTTTCCTTTTTTAGAGTGGTCGACTCGGACGGCGAGTTCATCATGATCGAGGCTGCCGACCACTTGCCGCCGTGGGCCAATCCTGATGTGTGCGAGAAGAGGGTGAGTAATCATCATCAATTCATTTCCACCACGGTTTTGAGTCGATAAGGTATGAGATCCTACTTTGAAAAGCCGGTTAGCGGTTGAAATGCACTATCGGGGGCCCCTTGATAACACGCTTGATAAAGCGTCTAAATATCGATTTCGACTTCGAGATCGATGTATCGATGTCCGTTACATTTATTTGGCGGTGACATATTTGCGCATTGCATTGTCCTAGAGCCACCGGTAGCTCGCGGCTATTTTTGTTTTTCAACCGGTAAAAATCGATTTTTCGAAAAAATATTTCTTCATTTGCCGTTACTACGTGTAGCCAGAGTGAGGTTATGTCGGTGCCATGTGTGTTTAATTCTTGTGCATATGTTTAAACTTTAAACTCTTTCCTTGCTTGGTTTTAGTATGGCTAGTTCAAGCAAAAAGCCGAAATCCTACTACTTTCATGTAGAGTGGGAAACTGATTACTTTTTTACGCAAGTGAAAGATAAATGTGTGTCTCAGTTGGCAAGAAGGGAAATGTTGAGCGTCATTTCAAGACAGTTCACAGAGGAATTGAAAAAGAATATCCAATAATTTCAGCCCTGAGAAGAGAGAAGGGTATGCTCTCCAAACTTCAAGAAAATACTTGATGGAGGAATTCCACTCCTCTCATTGAAATGAACATGTAAACTGTTTTTGTTACACTTCCTGTATATATATGTTGATTAATACTAATATCCCAATAAGAACAATAATAAATAATAAGTAATAAACGGATTTGTATTCCATTTTGCGTACTTTCTTTCGAACAATATTCCTTAGTTTAGTTTAGTAGCTCACTTCAAGGTTTATAAATGCTAGAATGGCTCACTGGCTCAAAAGTTTGGCGACCACTGTCCTAAAGAGTGGAAAAACAAAAATGGTTACATTTATTAGGCGGTTAGACCTTGTTCATTGTGAAGACTAGTTCAGTGAAGACTGGACCTAGTTCATTGTTTTGTATAATTCTTTGTGTTGTTGCTTCCCTTTTTGTTGGAATGGAGGTGTTTAATTTGTTGGGTAATAATCTTTGGGGTGTTTGAGGCATGAGCAACCAGAAAGAGTGATTGAGATTTGTATGGATCGTGGACAGTACCATACAAATTATAACACCGCTGACATGAAATTGGTAACCTTCCACTTAGTGAACCTCATTTTTTGTTGATAGTTTATTGTCCGATTCAGTACCATGGCACACAGTTCACAATATTATTGGTGTAAACACTTGTAAACTTCCTCTAATATTATTCGTAACTTGTAAAAGGTTGTGCAACAGATAATATCAGTTTTAGTGATATTAGTACTTGTAGAATAGTAAAATGTTCTGATATTATTAGTGTGTTGTGCAACAGGGCCCTGAATGTGGGAAGAATATGTCTCTCAGAGCGTGTCCTTCAAAACAAGATAGGTTAGAGTGGTGAAAAGGAGTGAACGCTCTTTTATTATGCATGATATGAATGTGTCTTCCCATACGGTGTGTGATTGGCATAGTTATATCAGAGAAGTATGTTTGGAGGAGTGTTTGGGAATGAATGAGCGTATAGGTGGACCGTGATTGTTGAGATGGATGAGAGCAAGTTTGAAAAGCGTAAATTCAACTGTGGAAAGAGAGTGACAGGTAAATGGGTGTTTGGTGGGGTGGAAAGGGGCACATCACAAAACTATCGATTATCTCGCATGACAGGATATATCGATGTATTAGGGCGCCATGACAGGGGCCCCTGACAGTGCATATTTACCCCGGTTAGCCTTAATTCAACTTACCTGCAGATATCTCAAGGTTTTTTTCCAAGTCTGGGGATCGGCATCATTGGCGTGGTAATTTGCTTTCTGCATAGCTTCATACTCGTCATTTTATGCTTGTCTGAGAAAGATAGGGCCAGACTAAATTAGTCGATTCTACTGCGCTGGCGCCGCAGCACCAACCACTTGGGTGGCAGGAGGATGTAATTTCCTCTAAATGTGTTTTATTGAATTATTTTTCAAGAAATTGATGATGCAGGTAGCATCAAGTAAACCTCTATGACTGACAACTCAATAGTAGGGTGTGTTTCTGACTCCATTATTTACACCCTGCTATTTCAATCTCATCCCTGACTTCACCTATGATTACCTCCTTCATCCGTTGTCGGTAGCGTCAGCATTAGACTCAACCGAGGGGATATCAAAGCCCAGAGACACTTTTACTAATAATTTTTGACGGCCTCTTTCGTTTGCAGCAACGTTGCTCTCAAGCTCAGCCAAAGTGGCATCAAGACATTTGCTTCTGCTTAAGAAATGGAAGAATATTTTTGCTGAATCTGATATGAGAAAGATGGTTGACAATATAAATATTTGCAAGAATCAACTTCCGGGTTTAAATAATAGAGGAGACAAGGGCTGGCTGCTTATAGTCGCCCTCTATGAGTAAGGGCTGGAAATTGGTACACCCCTCCTAGTGGTTCATACCCTCTCCACATGGCCATTTTGGGAGTGATGCTCCTCTTCCAGTTTATTGTTTATATCGAGTGAGTTGTTACATCTTGTTCGTGTATTTCATATAAATTCACAACGGCTACCTTCATTAAAAAAAAAAAAAAAAAAAAAAAAACTTATTGAAAAGTTGGTTACCTATTGATCTGTGAGTATGGATAATACTGGATTTAATAATTGAACAACACTTCATCACTTGAACGCATTATATTCTTGGTTCTCAACAAGCTCACAACCACAACAGGAAGACGCCAAGCGTCAGAAGAGAGAGAACAAGATGGCCTCGCAGTGTTGACAACTGCGAGGTGAACTTCATTATTTTGATACGACATTATAAATTACCCTAATTATGGGTAGTACCCATAACCTCTTCCAATGGGTGCCAATTGTTCTGAGACCCATTACATTGGATTCAGCGTCCAGAATTGAGTGGAAAATGATACCTTACACACCTAGATTGAAAAAAATCTCAAAAATCCATTTTTCGAAATTCACATTTTGGCCCCTACCCCACCCAAATTTGATTCAATTTGGTTGAAAAGTTTCGAGGACCAACCAGAGCTATGAATTTTTTGCTCTGAGGTTTTTTTTTTTAAACTTTGATAGTTTATATTAGGAGTAGGATATACCTACTTGTAATAGGTACTCCTTTTGTATGTTACCTATCGGGATGTGGATACCTATCCGTGGAGGCCAATACTCGCGTAACTAGCCCTGATGTTTCCCTGTAAGTATGTTTACATTACTTCAGGCGATCAAGATAAGGAATGAATGAATGTTGATTTTTAAATAAGGGTCTAAGTTCATCCTTATCATGCCAAGTGTTCAAATGCTGAGTGGAAGAAGGTAGTTGATAAGTTGGTTTTCACCGATGAAAATAATGTATCATTCTAATGGTTGTATGGGGGGTAGGTAACAAACGAGGGGAGTACCCTCATTTTTGGCTCAAGATGAATGTTTGAATACAGAAAATTGCCAAGTTTTGGTGACATGTGCTGTCCCAACAGAAGTGCCAACCTTTGCACGGCTCTATTTTGATATCAGCATAATTTCAGCCAACTCAATGAGTGAATCCTATTATGTATCGTGTAGTAGGTTATACAATGAAAATCGTATGATGTATTACAAGTATAAGGAGGCAAAACGATTCACTTTTATAAGGAAACAGGTTTAAAAAGTGCTACGTCATACGAGAACATTTTATTTTGTTTCAATTTTAAATTTCAGGAGAACGTGTATTTCTGTTTCTAATTCATTCAATATTTATTGTGAAGCGTAAAATGTATTTTATCGCTATAATCGTTTGTGTATGTTTTTATGAGTGGACGTTGGTCCAAACAATTAACAGATCAATAAACAAAATTAGTCAGTTAGTCCTTATGGCTTTCTGAAACTTATTATGGTACAAGTACACATTTCTGAGATCATATGTCGGTTATTTTCTTAAGTAATTATTGATATAAAAAATACGAGGCCAAAATTGGTCTGTTTTGACCAGTTGGCACATACATTCCATTCTATGCTCTTATATCCTCTTTCTTCTCTCAGAGGTTCAATCAAGTCGCATAAAGAGCTTTTCCGCACTTCTCAGCGTTTCGTTTCTGCTGAGGTTGCTTACAATTAGCCCACTCGTTCTTTTATGTGATTGGGACGAGCCCAACTTGAGAAAAACACCGAGGTAACAGCGGTCATGGGTTAGGTTGGGATAGGGTGGTCGAGATCAGATCGATAACCACGAGGTCTGGGAGGCGAAGGGATGACTCCATTGTTTATACGTTGCGGTAGAGTTAGAAGTCTCTGACCAGAATGCCTTATGCCCTCTCAGGTACCTACGCATTGACGATTTGTCTCTCATCTGCTCAGCGATTTATCTTCCTGACGCATCTCTGTCCATTCATCTGTCTCTTGCAGTCACTTCATTGACAGGCGTTGATTATCGCCCGATGGTCCCGAATTGAAAATCTTATCATTCTGGGACATTAACCTGTAATGGCGGCTATGGCGATTGTCAGGTCCAGTGTAGCATATGCCTCCCTCGAATGATGGCCACCAAACAAGCTCAAACTACAAAGACTGGCCTGCTGAGCATGCAATGAGCCCCACAGTAGCTGAAGAGGTCGGCCCTCATCTCCCTCCAACTTTTCGTGCAGCGATGTGCTCCCCAAGCGGCTGGGAGGATGGTGCTCAGGATGGGCCAGAGATTCTAGACAGTCAGTGTTGATATGGTGGTCTCTGATGTCAAGCCAGGAGAGACCAACATTCGTATACCATTCAGGGCCAGCAGCGCTGGAAGGGAGGCTTACGGGCTTACCCACGTTTCGTCAAGCTTAAAGGATCATTGGTGGGCGGGGGCGCTGGCCTGGAGGTTTACAGGACTAAGTCGGTGTTTCCAGTACCGATTCATCGACTTATCGGTTAATCACTTGAAAAAAAAAAAAAAAAAACTGATGTCAATAATCGATATAATTTAGCAAACTAAACTACTGGCGGTACTGGTGGTACACACTATTATTGATGAGCACGAAGGAGGCAGGTGTGAGCATATGCCTCCCTAGAATGATGGCCACCAAACAAGCTTCAGCTCAAACTACAAAGACTGGCCTGCTGAACATGCAATGAGCCCCACAGCAGCTGAAGAGGTCGGCCCTCATCTCCCTCCAACTTTTCGTGCAGCGACGTGCTCTCCAATCGGCTGGGTTGGTGCTCAGGATGGGTCTCTGATGTCAAGCCAGGAGAGACCAACATTTATTTGTACATATACCATTCAGGGCCAGCAGCGCTGGAAGGGAGGCTTACGGGCTGACCCACGTTTCGTCAAGCTTAACAAATCATTGGTGGGCGGGGGCGCTGCCTGGGGGTTTTCAGGACTAAGTCGATGTTTCCAGTACCAACTCATCGACAAACGATTAATCACTTAAAAAAATAACTGATGTCAATAATCGATACTTTTTAGTTTGGTACCCACCATTATTGATGAGCACGAAGGAGGCAGGTGTGAGCATATGCCTCCCTCGAATGATGGCCACCAAACAAGCTTCAGCTCAAACTACAAAAACTGGTCTGCTGAGCATGCAATGAGCCCCACAGCAGCTGAAGAGGTCGGCCCTCATCTCCCTCCAACTTTTCATGCAGCGATGTGCTCTCCAAGCAGCTGGGAGGATGGTGCTCAGGATGGGCCAGAGATTCTAGACAGTCAGTGTTGATATGGTGGTCTCCGATGTCAAGCCAGGAGAGACCAACATTCGTATACCATTCACGGCCAGCAGCGCTGGAAGGGAGGCTTACCCATGTTTCGTCAAGGCTCTCGGCAATCGAACACTGACGGATCATTGGTGGACTGAGGCGCTGGCCTGGGAGTTTTCAGGACTAAGTCGATGTTTCCAGTACCGATTCGTCGACAAACGATTAATCACTTTAAAAAAATAACTTATGTCTTTAATACGGTACCCACTATTATTGATGAGCACGTAGGAGGCAGGTGTGAGTGCAGAATCAGTTTTTTGTCAGACACGCCATAACCTATATTAATCTGTATTTACGAGGCAAAGAGTGAATGTTTCTGTGCTTTTTTATTTGTTAGTCTGCCTTATTATCTTCCCGTCAAGAATCTTCTAGGTCAAAAGAGCAACAACTCGCTGTCAATACCGATCCGGTTACAAACCGGATTGACAAAATCACCTTTAACCCATGTATCTGTTCATTCCTCTTGAAGGAAGAAGAAGAGAAGTATTCTGTTGAATTGAGATTAGGCGCCCTTAATAATCAACGAGCACGCTGTACAGATAGGTTGAATCCGTGATTACTACGTGATTGCTTACGTGATTTTGGTAGAATGGATTCATCAAAGCTGAAGGCAACAAAAACACAAAGCAGAATTTTGGGTAATAGTGAAGCATCGTGCACCATAAGAACCAAACGTGGGTGTGTTTAGTGGAACAATAAATTTTACTGTGTCTTCCCCGTAATCTTGCTCTAAATCAACCATAGTTGAAAAATTTGCAGATTTTGTTTAAATATACAACGTAAATACAAGCAGCTATTAAGCATGAGAGCAAATTGTTGTTTGCTTTCAAATTCGAAATGTTCGCTCTTTTTTTCATTTGGCTCTGGCTCGTGATAAATGAAAATTCTTTCAAATTCGAAACAAACGACTGCCAGTTTTGAAATTTTGATGGTCAATTTCCTGACATGTCCAATCAGTGGATAGGTTAATGACACCCTTTTTGACCCATAACCTCTTTGAGTGGGCTCCAATTGTCCCGGGACCCGACTCAGTGGATTTAGCGTACAAAATTTAGTCAAAAATGGCCACACGCCTTGATTGCCAAAAATCTCGAAAATCCATTTTTTGGCGGCATCCCAAGATGGCGTGCGTTCGAGTAGAAGTCGAATCAGCTGAAACCACTGCCTTCCTGATGGGTAGTGAGGAGGACAACCCATGGGGATTTAGGAGTGGGCACTCTCCCTGTTGTCTCCTTTGGCAGCAGACGAGTTTGGAAGGTTGTCAAGTGCAGGAGCGGAAGGGGTGAGAGGACGCGTCCTTCACTCCCTCCAGGAACCACTCCCAGGAATCGCTCCCACCGTGGGAAGGTTTGCAAAGGGCTTCCACCACTCCTTCTATAGGGAGTGTTGGTGCCTTGTGGAAAAGAGTTAGTGGAACATGAGTCGTCATAGCATGCACGCTAACAGGTACTGTTCGCTTTAATTTGTGATTGATCAATCCATGATTGGACTTTCTCATTGTTCTCAGGGGCTGTCCAACCCAGGCGCCCTTTCTACCATACTTAAATTTTATATGGAATAACATTCAGAGGGCTGACC
Source organism: Cyrtorhinus lividipennis (assembly GCA_019603395.1). Classification (NCBI taxonomy): domain Eukaryota; kingdom Metazoa; phylum Arthropoda; class Insecta; order Hemiptera; family Miridae; genus Cyrtorhinus; species Cyrtorhinus lividipennis. Next base: position 12,782,995 of record CM034008.1, read on the forward strand.
ACCCAGGCACCCTCGGAGCTGGCCAACCAGGCGCTCCTTCGATCATGCACATATTTAGCATAGTAATATTGCATGGGATAACACTCAGAGGGCTGACCACCCAGGCACCCTCGGAGCTGGCCAACCCAGGCGTTCCTTCTACTATGCGCAAATATTGCATGGAATAACATTTAGAGGGCTGACCACCCCAGGCACCCTCGGAGCTGTCCAACCCAGGCGCTCCTTCTATAAATCATACATTTTACATAGAGTAACATTTCAAGGGCTGTCCAACCCAGGCACCCTCCAGATGTACAAGTAAATCACCCATTATCCATAACAGATATTGAATAGGGGTGAAAGCATATCAAAGGTGAGAGTTGGTCGCGATTATAAGGGGATGGAGGAGATCGCGTGGGCCAGCAAGGCCTAAAGTCAATCAGTTGCTCAATCATGTATCAGTTTCGTGAATCTATCAAGAATCATTCATAAAAGACTCAGTGTACACATAATATGTCAGGATATATTGATCTTGACAACACTCCCAGCCATCCACGCCAATACCTGGGTACCGGCACTTGCCAGCTGCCAGGTTAAAAGTTACAGCTTTTCTGGCTCAAGTGGAACCACACTAGATCGCCAGCAGAGGCTGATACAGAGCCGCTGTAGGTGCATTCCAATAGCTGAGCCCAATGCCATAGAGACATCTTCGCCCACCATGGTTGTCCTTACCTCTCCCAGTAAAGGGTTGATTTTGGCGGAGCTGTTTACAGCTTTCAAGGAGTCACTTCCGGGCCAATACAGCCATTTTACGGGACGATACTCCCCAGCTTGCTCGTAAGCTCTATTCACGATATACTGGGTAGTATAATTATGAACACGAGATCGGCTATTCACGCCATTCCCAATGGTGAGAAGTCAACCAGGAAAATGGGAGGACATCTACCACTTTCATTTGACACAATCTTATAACATTTCTTTATATGCTCCCCGAAACGTCCCAATTTGAAGGTTCAGGTCGAACAAATCAGCGTTTTCTTTGTGTAGTCTCACTCCCTGCACTAAAAACGACCTACCTAACAGTACTGTACGATGCCCAAAGAAAGAGGTTCCTGACCAAAATATTGACGGTGAGAAAATAGCATCTTCTCTGCTCTAAAGTTATGTTTCACCGCTTTCCCGTGTTATCGATTGCGTTGAGTCACGGTAGCTCATTCGTACGCTGTGTAATTACGAATTCATCCACGTCGTGTTTTCACCGAAAAGATAATAAACCCGCGCGTGTTATTCGCGTGTTTCGGAATTCAATGATTCGCGAATTTACTAATTTACGTTCAAAAAGTGGAGTTCATTTCTCTTCAGTTCATCATTTTGGTTGGTTATTCCTTGAAAAATCAACCTATGTTATCGTGCAAAATGTCAATTTCTCCGATTCGGCTCAAAATTTTTTTCTGGATGTTTCATGGTGTCCTAATCAAAAAATCTCGAAAACACATTCGAAATGAGTAGATAGGCACCCATTTTGACCCATAACCTCATCCAGAGGGCACCAATCGTTCCGGGACCCGTCTCATTGGAATCAGCGTCCAAAATTTAGTGGAAAATGGTACCCCACACACCTGGATTGCAAAAAATCTCAAAAATTGGACCAACTTTGGGTAGGGAAGGGTTCAAAATATGTTTTTTGAAAAATGGATTTTCGTGATTTTGGGCGATCTAGGCGAGTGGGGTATCATTTTCCACTAAATTTTGGACGCTGGATCAAATGAAATGGGTTCCAGAACGATCGGCACCCACTGGAAGAAGTTATGGGTCAAATTGGGTATATACTACCCATTTTGAATATGTGTTTTTGAGATTTCTGGAACCTAGGCGTGTGGGGTATCATTTTCCACTAAATTTTGGACTCTGAATCGATTGGAATAAGTCAGGGACCCGCCACACCCACTGTTTCCCCCCACTTTCCCCATGTTGAAGAAATTAATCTCCATGCGCCTGGTTCGAGGAATTACCAACCCGTCTGTAAGAATTTGCAGATTTTTTCTCTTCTTCAGCTCTCTACAAAATAGATTTTGATGAAATCCGAAAAGCGCAAAGCTTTTCATACGCAGAAATTCATGTTTGTTTTCCCCTTCTATCTGTGGTAACGAACAGAATGGCTCTAGACAGATGCGCCTTCCAGATTTTAGGGTGGTGTGGGTGAGTGTAAATCAATATGCAAATCAATAGCGTGCGATTACAATCAGGAGGGTAAAGAAGTTTGAAAATGAAGGCGAAAACAAGTAAAGTTTGGAGCAATTGTTTGGATCACGTGTTGAACGTTTTCATAGCTTTGCTTCACTTCGTGTGCCAATGAACTTTAATTTATCTTTTAATTATTAATTATCGGACTTTAAAAATTGAGAAAAAAAAATGAATGCATTAATTAAATAATTCAAAATAAGGTATGAAATGAGCTTAGACAACTAAAAAAGTATGTTGTCTCGCCCAATATAAATAAAGTAAGATAAATAAGTGGTGGAGATAGATACCCATTTTGACCCATAACCTCTTCCAGTGGGTGCTAATCGTTTTGAGACCCGTCTAATTGGATTCAGCGTCCAGAATTTAGTGGAAAATGATACCCCACACGCCTAGATTGCTATAAATCTCAAAAATCCATTTTTCGAAATTCATATTTTGACCCCTACCCCACCCAAATTTCGTCCGATCGGGTTGAAAAGTTTCGAGGACCAACTAGAGCCATAAACGGACCCCTGACCTAAATTTCACATTTTTAGAAAATGTTCTACTACTAAAAACGGCGGACGGACATTTTGGTTTTGGTTGGTTATTCCTTAAATAATCAACCTATGTTTTCATGCAAATGGTCAACCTCTCCGATTCGTCCCAAAAAAATTTTCTGGGCGTTTTCTGGGACGTCACACTCTTTTCTTTCTTTTCCCTCTCCTTTATTCTTAATTTCCTTTCTTGGCGATTTAAGCCGTTCGTATGGCTTTTCACTGTTTGTCTGCAGAGGTTGAGGAGTCCACCAATTGATTTCTGTCCAATTGTTTTATTATCTTATTCTTTCTGCGGAGGTAAATTTAATAATTAATTTCACATTTCACGAGGGTACGAGTTCAATTTATGTGATAATTATTGAACTGCGATACACAAGCTACAACAAAATATAAGTAACATTGCGATTCACATCTATGACTAACTCGTGCGCCGTATTGATTGAGTTTTAACCTGATCGTAATATTTTAGAACGTACCATGTACGAGACACCTCTCACCAACAGGTCAAACTCTAAGGTCAAAGGGAAAGAGAGTTCAGCTAAATATAGTCTCGAAAATGCGGTCCTTCGTTGGGGTTTTTACCCTTGTCGCTGATTAAATGCAGCGGATGGAAACTAAAATGCCAGTTAGTTTAACATTTAAATGTCACTCGCATCTTATAAGTGCAAATATTTTTAAGTTCAGATTTTTTGTCGACATGCCGACAACAATCCATATGTGAAGAAGTATCAACTCTGTATTTAAATCGCGAAGATTCGTTAATTGAATTTCTTTTACATTTGGGAATGTACCTACCCATTTTCCTATTTGAAATTTGATATCTCGAAATGATAATATTGATATGCTTTAGCCTAAATTGGCCATTTTTCATGCCCAAGCTACAATTTCGTAGTTTAATGTGGATTGAATGAGAGCTAAGTGTATCTCCAATGAATTTCCGCTGGCGGAAAATAGGCTGGAAAAGGCAAGAGATGTCTGTTGTTGGGTTAAAGACGAAATTCCCTCAAATCGCTATTAGGAACAAATCGTCTAGCCCGTGAGAGAAAGTTTATCTTTGAGATCATCAGAATAAGTACCCAGGGTCTAACAAAAACAAGTATGCAGACAAATTATTCAATGATACAGAGGAGATACACATTTTGAAAATGTTTAGGGGACCTAAGCGGGATGGTTTATTATACAGGGTCCGCCAACGAAGTAGGACGTTTTTGAAATGGGTAGTACTCAGCGTGGGGAAGTGTGTGAGGGGTGGGGTTGGGACCATCGTGTTCACAATGAAGGGACGTTTTTTTAGGTTAGTTGCAAAGATGGTTTGGACGATGCCACAACGTGTTTTCGCGGTATGTCGGTTTTTAGTGAACGGTGAGTCAATAATTCAAACACAGAGAGATTTCCGTCGAGAGTACGCGATTTCTCCCCGCGGAGCTATCCCAACTCGTAATGTAATCCTAAGGTGGGTTGAAAACTTGAGGGAAATGGGCAGTATTACGAAAAAAAGGAGGGGAGGAGATCGAACAGCGCGAACTCCAGAGAACGTTGAGCGCGTGAGTCGCTGCCCTCCAGAGCCCACACCGTTCCATCCGACTTTGTGCAGCAAATTTGAACCTCTCACAATCAACTGTTCGTCGAATATTGAAAGTCAATCTACACTTTCATCCCTATAAGTTGGTGATTTGTCAGCAATTATTGCCAGCAGATTATAACCTTCCTTTGCCAAAAATTTAACGGTTGACTCATTTCTCGGCGCGGTGACGTTCCCTGGCCCCCCGGTCCCCTGACCTATCCCCCTGTGATTTTTTTTGTGGGGATACTTAAAGGAAAGAGTCTACAAAGATAAGCCGAGGACCCTGAACGATTTGAAGGAGGCTATCACCACGGAAATCAGCCGCATCCCACGAAAAATGCTGGACAGCGTTTTGAGGAGCTTCACCGAAAGACTCGATAAATGCATTCAAGCTGATGGGCATCACATGCTCGACGTTGTCTTCAAAAATTGAACATTACCAGAAAATTCCACTTCTTGTGAACAGTTAAAAAAATATATATGTGATGTCGTCGTCGTCAATGATCTGCCCTTCCTCGTAGTTGGAAGGCATCATGATGGGGTTTTCACTGAGTGACACACGCGTCTCACGACAATAACAAGTCTAAAAAGGGTTTATTATGACGTATCAGAACTTTAACGTATTAGATTAATTACACCCGAACAAGCATACTCCCCCCAGGCACTCAATCAAAATGTTTATACTCAGAACACAATACTTCTGGTCGTAGACGCGCTCTCCGACAACGTTTTCGACCGACTCCTGTAATGCGACTGACTGACGCTCCGGTAGTGTCCGGAAGTGCCACACGGGGTGCTGTGAGCAGCTAGTGACGACACAAAAGTGTTATTCGGGTGAATTATCAGCTGGTGGGGAGTTGGATAAATCCAATGAAGGTTGTAGGTAGCATAGAGGTCCTTTGGGCATCTCTACATCACACGGCGATCCTGACATTGCTGCCGTCCCCGGGAGCACAGTGTACCTGCGGGACCAAAGGCAGCCCATTAGTCTGAACCAAAGCCAATCGCCACCGCCCCCAAGAAGAGGGAGGGAGCGAGGAACCATCACTGGAAATTAATGCCGGTGATGACAGCCAGACAAACAGCGCACAGAGGTGAGGAGGCACAACATAAGGGGCGAGAGCCCATGAAACAGGGGCGAGAGCCCATAAACATAAACAAGGGGCGAGAGCCCATGAAACAGGGGGCAAGAGCCCATAAAACAGGGGCGAAAGCCCATAAAACAGGGGCGAGAGCCCATAACCTAGGGGCGAGAGCCCATAAAACAGGGGCGAGAGCCCATAAACAAGGGGCGAGAGCCCATAAAGTCAGCAACGAACTGAATGCGCAAGAAGGCAGCAGCAGATGGTAAAACAGGCCAAAGCCTCAAAACAAGCCAGAGGTGCGTCCAGTGGCTAAACAGAACAGAGCACAGGAGAAGGGGCTCGAACTCACTTGGACTTGACAATCACCCTATCAGAAAAGAAGTGACTGTGAGGACGAGGGCAACGTAAAGGGAAGGACGAAGAAGGAGGGACCAACCATGACGCGCCCTCGTGGTGCCAAGCAAGGTAGAGATCCCAACCCCGCACTAAACAAAGCAAGGCATAACAAGACAGTAGTGTAAAACAGCATGTGACCGGGCGGATCCACAGTCACACGAGTGGGAGAGTCCACACACAACAAAACTGTCAAGTCAGCCCAAACTCATTGGGATTGGTCCCCAGTATCAGCGAGAGGATTTAGTCCATCAGGCATAGGTGCCCTGCGCAATCGTTCGTGAGGATATTTAAGGTATTTCCGTGTACCGCCAGACACAGGCTGTAACAAATAGCGGTCATTTGGCAGAACTTTACAATTTTATAGGGTCCACGATATGCATCGTCAAGTTTTACCCGGTTCCTCACCTCCGTTTGTGCAAAAACCAAATCATTTTCTTCAAATCGTTTAATTGGCAACTTGCCACTGTCAAATCGGGTTTTACTTATTTCAGCTTGCTTTTCAATTAATTGAGCGGCAGTGTCACGCAAAGCTTGAAGGTCAGTGGAAGGCTGCTCAGTGAGATGATCAGTTATAGAAATCAAATGCAGGGGCCGGGAAACACGCCCGAACATTAGTTGCATTGGAGATATTTTAGTGACACTGTGAGGTGTAGTATTGAGAGCTAACTGGATGTGACCAACACAAGATTGCCAGGTTCGATGTTCATCCTTTTCAGCAACAGTAAGCATGTTACGAAGGGTGCTCATGAGACGTTCCACCTGGCCATTCGCCTTTGAGGCACCAGTGGCTATAAAATGAAGGTCGATTTGATGAGCACCACAGAAATCTTTAAACTCCTTCGCCGTAAAATTTGTACCTTGATCACAAATGATACGCTGTGGAGGTCCAAAAAAGTCTATAACAACGGTTAATGCTTTCACAGCACTTGCAGCTTCAAGGGAGCGGGTATGCTGAAGCACACAGTATTTCGTGAATGCATCTATAAAAACAAATAGGTATTCTTTGGAGTCTTTTTTTCCGCTCAATTTACCTGAGGCGTCCAGATGAAGGGTATGCCACGGTTCAGAAACCTTGGGAATTGGATGGAGTTGGATTTGTCGAGGACCTGAATCCGACTTTGATGTTTTACACACCAGACAGTTCTCGACAAACTTTCGAACATACTTGGCCATATGTTCGAACCAATAGTGTTGGTATAAGGCCTCCAAGGTTTTTTCATAACCCAGATGGAAAAGGGACTCGTGAACATTGGAAACGACTGAATAACGAAGTGAATGAGGTACAATTGGGAGATACCTAGTCCTTGTGTGTCGCTGAACTTTCCGACACAGAATGCCATTGTGAATTTCGTATGTGTTTTGAATATCTGGGTCTATTTCATCAACATTTAATTTTTGGACGATTTCTGACACGAATGGATCACTTTGTTGGGCTGTCAGCAACCAGTCAGTAGAAACTGCTGTCAACTTGACATGCTTGTCAGAAACCTCAGGGTTCAAATAAGGCTTTACATTCCTTTGCCTACCATGTGGCCGCATTTTTGGACTCTCTGATATCAGCGTTGGAACCTGGACTGACTTTGGAACGAAATCGTTAGGAATTGACGAGTCGTCAGTAACAGGGTGTCGACTGAGAAAATCCACATGTTGCATGCGGGAAGACTGGCGATACTGAAGTTTGAAATCGTAACTCTGCAAGAAGGATGGTGGTCCTCTGTGCTCGGGGTACAAGATCTTTCTTGGTTTGACTCTTTTTCAAGGAATCACAGTCGGTGATAACGGTAAATGGATAACACTGTAAATAATTGTGGAAGTGTTTAATGGCATAGACCACTGCTAGAGTCTCCAATTCATAAGAATCATACCGAGATTCAGCATGGGTCGTTCTTTTACTGTAGTAGGCTATTGGTCTGGGCTTTTTATCAACAATATTAATCAAAATGGCACCAAAACCTATCGAGCTTGCATCGCAATGCAATTCAATAGGATGGGATGGATTGAAAATTGTTAAAATGGGTTCAGAAGTCAGAAGACTGATGAGATGTTGACGAACCTTCTCAAGGTCCTCTGTCCAAGGAATAGGACGATTCTTGTTCTCATCAGCAGGACTATTCGTTTTACGGGTTAATTGAAACAATGGGGATGCGATTTGTGAGAAATTCTTAACGAAATGGCGGAAATAAGATGCCAGACCTAAAAACTGGCGTAATGAGCGCAAGGTAGTTGGGGGTGACAATTTCGTAAGAGCTTCAACTTTGGTTTTATTTGGGCGCAACTCACCGTTTTCTATCTCATAGCCCAAATATTTAATTTTCGAAACGACAAACGAACACTTTGCCAGATTAAGGGAGAACCCTGCATCAGTTAGAACCTTTAGAATATGATCTAACCTATCAAGAGCCTGTTGCTGAGTTTCTGCTAAAATCAGCAAGTCGTCCATATAGCAGATAACATAACCAAAGGCTAAGTCCCCTAGAGCCTTCATGACAGCACGCTGGTAAACACTCGGCCCATTCCTGACTCCAAAAGGTAAGGCCAAGTACTTCCCATTGGCCGTCTGGAGTGACAAAAGCCAACTTTTCAATCGAATCTTCTTCAACAGGAATTTGATGAAAACCGCTCGCAGCATCAAGTATGGAAAACCATTGAGCTCCATTCAAGCGCGCAATTTGGTCACTGATTAAAGGCAACGGAAATCGATCAGGAATTGTGTTAGCATTTAGCTCCCTAAAATCAACAGCCATTCTGAAACCTCCCGTTTTCTTTGGAACAAGAAGTATAGGGCTAGCAAAGGGAGAGGAACTGGGGCGGATCACTTTGGCATCCTCTAGTTCCTTTATACGTTCTCGAACTAGTTCACGCTGCACAGGACTAAGTTTATAAGGGCGACGATTTACTATCTTTGACGGATCAATAAGACGGATTTTGAAAGTGCCTGTAGTGACACGGGTTGTAGGAATTCCAGAAATGAAATACTGGGAATACTTCTGTAAAATGCGAATAAGGTCAGAGAGTTGACTAACAGGAAGATTTGTGTGAACTGTATCCAAATTTATGGTGCTTACTGGCAAAACATGGCAAGATCCCACAGGAGGAGAAAAATCAAGAAACGGAATTGTGGTATCATGGCAACCAAACATCTCACTGAACATCACAACCTCATCAGCAGCACACTGTTCTAATGAGCAGTGGCCATCCAGAAAATCGGAAATTTCATTTTCATTACAAATACCAGAATGCATATCTTCTCCAGCAGTTACATGGACTGGTTGAACTTCAACTGGCATGGATTTGGGTTCAGCTCTTGAGAAGTTGGCAGTGTCCAACAAACTACTATTTGAATCATTCAAGGTGCTAGGAGGAGCGTCCTTCCTAAGCACACAGGTTGAAGAATTCACAGCCATACAAAAATCTGGGGCAAGGATTTCCCGCCCTAAAATGATTGGCACAGGCAACAAACAGTTTTCAACAATATGAAATAATACCTGAAGGTCATTCCCATCTATTGTAACCAAAACTTGTTTTTGGCACATGGAAATAGTTACTGCTGACCCTAGACCATGCAAACGGACGATATTTTGAAAAGATGGACCATGAAAATGGTCACTGATTGACATGTGAAGGAGAGAGCACTCTGATCCTGAATCAAAACAGTACTTGAATACATAACCTTGATGGGTCAATGTCCCCTCCGGATTAGCGACGCAGAGGCCAACCTGCTTGTTGGCTGGCTGTGCTGATGGCGCCTTGTTCTCTCCTGGTTTTGGCCTTGCTGCACTCTTCTTTCTGGTTATAGGTGTAGCGCAGGTGGTGTTGGTGTAACCTGATGAATAGGTTGACTCGGCACGGGTTTGTTCCTCCAAGAAGTCCTTCAAGAAGTCCTGGAATGAGCCTCCGCAAACGTCATGTGGAGAGGGGTGATGAGGGTGAGAACTGACAAAGGGCAGAATCCACTCGGGCCTGGTCGGGTAAAGTCGGGTGGGCGTCCACTCGGGCCTGGTCGGGTATAGTCGGATGGGCGCTCGGGAAAATGTCCTTGCGGTGCGTAACAATAGCTACCTTGCCAACAAAATGGAGTCGCATCCCTCACTTGTTGCCTATCGGCAGCATTACCATGCGAAAAATCGCCGAAAAAAACTCCGAGGTCAGTTTCCATTATTATTGTCATTCGAAAATGCACGTAGATTGTCGAATCCCACTTCTGATGTGATGTCGTCGTCGTCAATGATCTGCCCTTCCTCGTAGTTGGAAGGCATCATGATGGGGTTTTCACTGAGTGACACACGCGTCTCACGACAATAACAAGTCTAAAAAGGGTTTATTATGACGTATCAGAACTTTAACGTATTAGATTAATTACACCCGAACAAGCATACTCCCCCCAGGCACTCAATCAAAATGTTTATACTCAGAACACAATACTTCTGGTCGTAGACGCGCTCTCCGACAACGTTTTCGACCGACTCCTGTAATGCGACTGACTGACGCTCCGGTAGTGTCCGGAAGTGCCACACGGGGTGCTGTGAGCAGCTAGTGACGACACAAAAGTGTTATTCGGGTGAATTATCAGCTGGTGGGGAGTTGGATAAATCCAATGAAGGTTGTAGGTAGCATAGAGGTCCTTTGGGCATCTCTACATCACATATATATATTCTATCTTGAGAAATAACCGAGTTATGATTTTTTTAAATCCATCCTACTTCGTTGGCGGACCCTGTATTACACTGAGTTTAAGGAGGGTATTTGGAATATAGGTGGCAGCATGTTTCATTGATGAAAAATATGAATATCGTCGCCGCCACTGCAACAGTGGCTATCTGATTTTACCCAACTTTTCAGGGGAGCAAACTGGATTAAACAACAGGAGCTATCTACGAGACTTCCACTTAGTGGAACACAACAACTCAAGCTATCTGCACTTCAAATTTAATTCACCCAAGAGCTAATGTTTTTGCTCTACCTGAAGCTTGAAGGTGGATCAGGACTACACAAGTAGATAGCCACTGTTTGTGTAGAGGAATAGGATAGCCACAGTTGTATTTTTCGTGATTGAGACGATAATGTTACCACTATCCAAGAAGCGACCTTACCAATCGATTCAGCTCGAAAACTTAATCTAAGAACCATCAAAATCCCAAAATCACGAAAATGTCAGATAGCCACTGTTGCAGTGGTGGCGACGAAATGACCTTTCATCTGCAGAACATTTGTATTAAGGGACAACTCGACGCTACAGTTTCTATATTCTCGACAAATTACCGTTGCAGGTGTACATATTCAGAGGCGAAATCCATCTGATTCCACCCTCCAAGGAGTCCACTCAAATCTCCGAAGCTGCTGCTCTGGGTAAGATTCGCACATCATCGCAGAGCACCCGAGCCAGCGACGCCATCCAAGCAGCCATCGATGGTCGTGTCAAAGGGCAAGTAACAGTTCCCAATGTCTCTTTTTTCCCACAAAGAAATCCTTCGATTGTTATCTAATTTGCCCGTTTGTGTTGCCCAGATACCCGGACAAGATTCAAGAGCTGATCCACCAAACTCACGCTTTTGTCCCGGCTGGAGTAGCTGCTCTTCTGCGAGCCAAGCCCAGTCTAATCGCTCCTGCTGTGGTGGCCTTCTGCCACAGGGACCCTATTGATGTCAGGGTGAGTTAGCACCCCATGTCGTTTCTGCTGGCGTGTGATTGGCGCCCATTTTCTCTAGGGAAGGCCAATTGACAAAGGAACACACAGTAATTTGAGTCTTGTCTTGCAGGCATGTCGGGCCATGAGATACTTTCCACCAGAGACAAGAGTAATGTGTCAAGTAAGTAAATGTTTCATGCTACAAGGGCTATCCAGAAAGTAGATTACGTTTTGGAATAAAAATAAAAAAGTATTGGAAACAAATTGTATTATATACAGATGAAAGCCGCACTCAAATACTACTTTTCTACATAGTCACCATTCAAATTAAGGCATTTATCGTAGCAATATACGATATAGCTGCGCAACACTCTGACGCCAAGATGGCCGCGCTAGCCCCGCCCCTAGCGGACACAGACGAAAACATAATCTACTTTCTGGATGGCCCTCATGTGAAGAGTACCTTCCCTGCTAGGTGCCACAATTGTGAGCTATCCCCAAGTTTTCTTGGGCCTCCAATTTACCACGCAGCTTTGTTTTACAATATTCCAATCATCCATGCTGCATGATGAACTTGTACAGTTTTGCAATTACATGGGCAGCTTTCTTGTGCTTGTTCTCAGTAAACTGAACCTTACTGGGAGAGCTTGCTTGCTTCTTGAATTTGTCAGCCATTCACACAACATGGCCTACTTGCTTGGCTAGAGTTTCAGATGGTCAACTTGGTACCCCAGATTTTCTGATCATCCAAGCTACATGGTCCCAGAGTTACTCTGGGTCAAGAATTGTCTGTGACAGTTCTGCTCAAAGTAATGAAAAAACTCCACTTTTGGACACACAATTTGGTCTTTCCAGGTGAAAATGACAAGGTGCCTCTACGCGATGATGCTCCACCACAAGTATCAACCGGACCGGCGCACCGGATGGCATCTTCCTCCTCAAAATTCACCCGAATACGTCGCCCACAACATCGGTGTCAAATTGGTGAGGTGGATTCACTTTTTTTGTCGTTTGTGAACAACGGTTTGTATATTTACCAATCAAACTCCCCGTTGCAGGCTTGTGGATTTGAAATATTGGTGACGCAGTCGAAAGGCCGAGGTCGAGATGGATGTGATGATTTGGAGAATGACAAAGGTTGGCACAGGTACAAACAGTCGCTGCTCGATAAAGGTTACTTCAAGGTGAGAAGTCCTTTCTTCTTTTATGCACAAATTTGTTATTATTTTAATTATAATTTTGTTTTTAAAGCAAACGTCAGCTTTGTCTCATTAATTAACCATCACTAATTCACTGCACGTTATCGCTACATGGGCTAACCATTCATATTTCCAGGACCTGATTGAAGGCTGCAAGGAGCATCAAAGGCTGGAGAAAGAAGCGAAGGAGTACTACAGAAATCACACCACGTACAGTCAACCGACCACGGGCGAAACTGTCTTGGATCTCCTCGATTCTCTCGAAGTCGATGTTGAAGGAATGCGAAAAGAAGCGGAAACTCTGCCTCCTCCAGATGGTCAGTTTCTGGCGTTCCTAGTAATGGAAGGGAGCTTCCAGGAGAATCTATTTAAAACGCTGCAAATTCTTTCTCAGGAGTTGGTTATTCCTTAGACCAGGCGTACGGAGACTCATTTCTTCAACATGGGGGAAATGGGGAGAGCAGTGGGTGTGACGGTTCCCGGACCCATTCCAATCGATTCAGGGTCCAAAATTTAGTGGAAAATGATACCCCACTCGCCTAGATCGCCCAAAATCTTGGAAAATCCACTTTTCAAAAAACACATTTTCAAAAAACACCCGCCCAAATTTGAACCGATCGGACTGAAAAGACAGCAACACGAAAACGAATTCCTAACGAGTATTCTTGATTGTGTTGCTGTTTTGGAATCGTTTCATCAGACAGCAACATGGGAACAAATTCCTAACGAGTATTCTTAATTGTGTTGCTGTATAGAGTTCCTTTCATTAGACAGCAACATGGGAACGAATTCCTAACGAGTATTTCTGATCATGTAGCTGTTTTCGGTTCCCATCACTAGACAGCAACATAAAAACGAATTCCTAAGGAGTATTCCTGATTGTGTTGCTGTTTTGGTTTCGTTTCATTATACAGCAACACGAAACAAAGGACAGCAACACGCGAACGAATTCCTAAGGAGTATTCTTAATTGTGTTGTTGTGTCGAGTTCTTTTCATTAGACAGCAACAAGAAAACAAATTTCTAACGAGTATTCTTGATTGTATTGCTGTTTTGGAATCGTTTCATTAGACAGCAACATGGGAACGAATTCCTAACGAGGATTCCTAATTGTGTTGCTGCTTTGGGTTCTTTTCATCAGACAGCAACATGGGAACAAATTCCTAACGAGTATTCTTAATTGTGTTGCTGTTTTGGGGCCCTTTCATTAGACAGCAACACGAAAACGAATTCCTAACGAGTATTCTTGATTGTGTTGCTGTTTTGGAATCGTTTCATCAGACAGCAACACGGGAACAAATTCCTAACGAGTATTCTTAATTGTGTTGCTGTATCGAGTTCCTTTCATTAGACAGCAACACGAAACGAAATACAGCAACATGTGAACAAATTCCTAAGGAGTATTCTTAATTGTGTTGTTGTATCGAGTTCCTTTCATTAGACAGCAACATGGGAACGAATTCCTAACGAGGATTCCTAGCTGTGTTGCTGCTTTGGGTTCTGTTTATTATACAGCACCACAAAAACAAAGGACAGCAACACGTGAACGAATTCCTAAGGAGTATTTTTAATTGTGTTGCTGTATCAAGTTCCATTCATTAGACAGCAACACGAAAAAAATTCCTAACGAGTATTTCTGATCGTGTTGCTGTTTTGGGTTCCTTTCATTAGACAGCAACACAAAAACGAACTCCTAAGGAGTATTCCTGATTGTGTTGCTGTTTCGGTTTCGTTTCATTAAACAGCAACACGAAAACAAATTCCTAACGAGTATTCTTGATTGTATTGCTGTTTTGGAATCGTTTCATTAGACAGCAACATGGGAACGAATTCCTAACGAGGATTCCTAATTGTGTTGCTGCTTTGGGCTCTTTTCATTATACAGCAACACGTGAACGAATGTTCTCCATTGTGTTAGTGGCTTTTTGAAAAATGGATTTAGGAGATTCCTTGCAATCTAGGTGAGTGGGGTATCATTTTTGTAAATGCTTTCATTATCATAAATGCTGGGCGCTTAATCCAATGTAATGGGTCCCAGAACGATTGGCACCCACTGGAAGAGGTTATGGGTCTTAATGGGTATCTATTATCCATTTTGAATATGTCTTTTCGAGATTTCTGGTACCTAGGCGTGAGGGGTATCATTTTCCACAAATTATTGGACGCTGAATTGATTGGATTGAGTCCGGAACACTCCACACCCACTGTTTTCCCCCGATTATCCCCACGCTCCTGAACCGTGGAATAACCGACCTCTGTGAATGAATTCCTAGTGATTCCGTTTTTGATCTACACATCATAAATCGTATGTTGTAAAATTTGTGTACCAAACGGAGAGATTGACCTTTGGACACTCTAATAACAAATGTATTGTTTCGGTAATGAAATTGGTACTATCGTTAAATTTCATCTTTCTAGATGTCGTTTTTCACTTATCTATTCATTATTATTTTCATTCATTCATTTTGTTAGCAAACAGAAAACTGGCAAGGAATGTTTGGTCTTTGGTAACTTGGTCTGGATTTTAATTTAATTCTATTCCCGAACAGATGACTCCTGGATGGAAATTTCTTCAGACGAATTGGACAAAATTTTATCGGAAAGATACGGTGCCCGACCTAATCCAAACACATCAGTGAACGACATTTCCTCGCATCTTCAAACATTCCTTAACCACGTGTCTGGATTGGACGGCGTCGAACATCCAAGGTTAGCCTTGTTAATTGTTACCAAAACAAATTTGGTTGTTTAACCCTCCGGTGGTACAGTGGAGCGTGGAGTCAAGGAAGGTATGTTTGGGTCGGATTCGACCCAAGTCACTTTTGACGGGATATTCAGCAAAAATAATGGCACTACACAGTCTCAGCAAAATTTATTTATCCAAAAACAGTCTCATTTTTCGATATTGATGACTATTTAATCAAAAACACTCGATAATAGCCTATAATAATGAAATTTAAACTTTATTTATTCGCAAACAGACTTTTTTTTTTACATAGATCACTCACTATCACCATTACAATCATCGATAAAACATTTAGCACATATTGTACTTTTGTGTTCACTTTTGAGATAACAGCATAGGCCGTTGCAGCCAACTACGCTGCGTGTTATCTTATCTCGTCACGTACTTTCTATTGTCAAATAGGTTGGTCTAAACAAATTTCGCATGTTTGCAAAGCCATTTCCTCAATCCCAAAGCAGTAAGACAACATAATCACAATAATAAAGTGATCAGTCGAACGATACCCAAGGATAAATTTGTGTTGTGTTAGGTATGGTCGGGTCGGAAATGGCCCATTCACCATGAGAGCTCTCTGAAAAACTAACAATACGGACGAAATAAGCAGAAATAAGAAACCCCACACGCCTAGGCGCCTTCGGCAGAGTTGACTGATAGGGTATCTGGCCGGTA
Source organism: Cyrtorhinus lividipennis (assembly GCA_019603395.1). Classification (NCBI taxonomy): domain Eukaryota; kingdom Metazoa; phylum Arthropoda; class Insecta; order Hemiptera; family Miridae; genus Cyrtorhinus; species Cyrtorhinus lividipennis. Next base: position 12,799,041 of record CM034008.1, read on the forward strand.
AGGGCTTTTATGATGTGGGGGAGAGGGGAGGCAATGAGAAAGCTGAAGCTCGGGTCGGATTTGACCGCACTGTACTGCCGGAGGGTTAATTTTTTTATTGAGGTTTTTTATTTTATTTATTTTGTATTTTATCTAAAAATTATTGGTTTTTTTTTTTTTTTTTTTTTTTTTTTTTTTTTTTTTTTTTTTTTTTTTTTTTTTTTTTTTTTTTTTTTTAAACGTATGTATGTGTCTGTTTCAGATTAAACAAAGAAGGTGTGCCTTTGAGGCCAAAAAGGGGTAATAAGAAGAACAAAAACAAAGAGAGCACCTCGACAACGTGCGATGACGAGAACAATAGGATTTCTTTGGATCAAGAAGCCTTTTCTTGCGCCGTCAACAATATCTTAGGTAGGTTTCACGATGGTTGTTCGATTTATGGATTAATTATAAAGTAGATTGCTTTTTAAAATTCTGACGCGAATACGTTTTCGCGAACTGTCTACAACCAGAAAAAAAATCAATATTTGACTTGTGAGTCTGGAATCAAGTGTTGCATCCCTCAACATTAAATTTTTGTCTGATTCTACTGGACTACTGTGCCAGTCTGATCTGTAGAAGCATCCGCTTTACCTAACATGGCCTAACAGAAACAAACCCCTCACATTTCTCTGGAAAAACTCACTACTGCTTTCATGTGCTGTTATCACATCACGTGATATCATCCGGAGAAGCGCACTTTATTACAATCGATCATCGTACGTTAACGGGCTCTAACGAGGACGTGGTGATTTTTTACTGTTCTTGAGGAGCCAAAATATGCTCTTCTCGAGGATAACTTCAGAATAAGATGAATAATTGGAAATAGTGGCTAGTTCGATCATCATTGCTGTTCCCAAACGCGTGTGAGATGAATGAACAGAGGGAGGAATTAATGGAGTTCAAACAGTAAAATGACTCCTTTGATTTTCTTAAATAAATTATTTTCTTCTTCTTCATCCACCAATGATTGGCGTAGGAGGCTACACGCTTGTGTGAAGGCTAAATGTGGACATTTCTAGTGACACATCATTTTGGTTGGTTACTCCTTGAATAATCAACCTATGTTTTCATACAAAAGGTCAACCCCTCCGATTCGGCCCAAAAATTTTTTCTGGACGTTTTACAAGGTGACCAGATCACAAAAGTCAAATGTCCGTCCGCCGTCCGCGCCATTCTGAGTAGTAGAATTTTCTAAAAGTCTGAAATTTTGGCCAGGGACCCGTTTCTGGCTTTAGTTGGTCCTCAAAACATTTCAACCCGATCGGACCAAATTGGGGGGGGAGTGTCAATATGTGTTTTTTGAAAAATGGATTTTCGAGATTTTTGGCGATTTAGGTGTGTGGGGGTATCATTTTCCACTAAATTTTGGACGCTGAATCCAATGAATGGGGGCCCGATACTATTAGCGCCCTCTGTTTAAGATTATGGGTCAAAATGGGTATGTATCTACCCATTTTGAATGTGTGTTTTCAAAATTTTTGGTACCTAGGCGTGTGGGGTATCATTTTCCACTAAATTTTGGACCCTGAATCGATTGGAATGGGTCCGGGACCCCCACTGTTTCCCCCATTATCCCCATGTTGAACAAATGAGTCTCATTGGCGCCTAGTCCGAGGAATAACCAACCCCTGTGATTTGGTATGTGGTCCAACTCTAAGGTTTCTCTCAACATTCAACTTATCGGCAGTGCGGTGGCGAAATTGGTGCATGACGACGCCGTCCAGAGTTCCAATTGATCACACAGGTCTCCGTAAGGAGTCTTCTTCCAGATCACAGAAGCACAATAAATTTGTGACGCTGAATCGATAGGTGAGGTGGCAAAATCGCCTCATAACGACGCCGTCCAGTGTTCCAAATGAAATCTAATGAGCCCCCTCAATATGAATTCACCCTGTTTACCAGACACCGACTCCGTTTAGGACCTGCAAATTCACTTCTTGGGCGACTATTTTATCATATATTATCGAAGGTGGGGTGGCAAAATCGCTTCATGACGCCGCCGTCCAGAGTTCCAATTGATCACTAATGAGCCTCCACAATGGGATTTCACCCTTTTTCCAGCAGACCGACGCCGTTTAGGACCTGCCTATTCTCATCTAAATCTACTACATTATCGATGGTGAGATGGCATAATCGGTTCATGATGAAGCCGTCCAATGCTCCAAGTGATCGCTACCACTTGGACGCCGTTTAGGACTGGCAAATTTTCTTGTCAGGAGACCATGTACCATATTATAACGGTGGGACGGTGATATCGGTTCATGATGACGCTGTCCAGTGTTTCTAATGATCATTAATCAGCCTCCACAATGGTATTTCATCCTGTTTCTCGCTGGCCGAGGCAATTTAGGTCTAGCAAATTTTCATCTCAGGAGAGCATTAACTATATATTATCGACAATGAGGTGGCATAGTTGGTTCATGTCGACGCCGTCCAAAGTTCCAAAAATCATTTAGGAGCCAAAGGATTTCATCCTTTTCCATGCAGACCAACGCCGTTTAGACCCAATTTTCCTTCGCAGGCGACCTTTTACCATATATTATCGATGGGGAGGTGGAAAAATCGCTCCATGACGACGCCGTCCAGAGTTCCAATTGATCACTAATGAGCCTCAACAATGGGGTTTCACCCTTTTCTCGCAGACCGACGCCGTATAGGACCCGCCTATTCTCATCTAAATCTACTGCATTATCGATGGTGAGGTGGCATAATCGGTTCATGGTGACGCCGTCCAGTATTCCAATTGATCACTAGTGAGCCTCCGCAATAGGATTTCACCGTTTCCCGCTGACCAACGCCGATTTGGACCAGCGAATTACCTTCTCAGGAAACCCTATTACCATATAATATCGCCGGGAGGTGGCAAAATCGCTTCATGACGACGCCGTTCAGGGCTCCAAATGATCACTAATGGGCCTCCGCAATGGGATTTCACCGTTTTCCCAGCAGACCAACGCCGTTTAGACCCCCCAAATTCCCTTCGCAGGCGACCTTTTACCATATATTATCGATGGGGAGGTGGCAAAATCGCTCCATGACGACGCCGTTCAGAGTTCCAATTGATCACTGATGAGCCTCAACAATGGGATTTCACCTTTTTCTCGCAGACCGATGCCGTATAGGACCCGCCTATTCTCATCTAAATCTACTACATTATCGATGGTGAGATGGCATAATAGGTTAATGGTGACGCCGTCCAGTGTTCCAATTGATCACTAGTGAGCCTCCGCAATGGGATGTCACCCTTTTTGTCCGCAAACAGACGCCGTTTAGGACCAGCGAATTACATTTCTCAGGAGACCCTATAACCATATATTATCGCAGGGAGGATGCAAAATCACTTCATGACGACGCCGTTCAGGCGTCCAAATGATCACTAATGGGCCTCCACTATGGGATTTCACCTTTTCCCAGCAGACCACGCCGTTCAGGACACTCAAATTTCCTTCGCAGGCGACCTTTTTACCATGTATTATTGACAAGGAGGTAGCAATGTCGGATCATGATGACGCCGTCCAATGCTCCATGTCGTCGACCGACGCCGTGTGGGACCAGCAAATTCTCTTTTCAGAAGATTATTTACTACATTATCGATGGTGAGGTGGTTTTATAGGATAATGGCGACGCCGTTCAGAGCTCCAAATGATTACTAATGAGCCTCCACTATGGGATTTCATATTAATTAATAAATTCTATAGTCCCCACATATACGATTATATTGACCCTGATTCAATGGAGAGGGGTGCCGGATTTATTGGCGTCCACCGGAGGCGGGTCAAAAGGGGTGGCAAAACGAATTATCGGTTATCATGATTTTTGGGTACATACATATTTGGGGTATCATTTTCCACTTAATGCGGGACACTGAAACGATTGGAAAGATTCCGGGATACTCCACATTCACTGTATCCTGTATCCTTCATACGAAGGGGGCACCATGGAAGAACCAACCACTGTCAAAGAATTTGCAGCGTTTTGAATATGTTTTTGAGATTTTTTGTACCTAGGCGTGTGGGGTATCATTTTCCAAAAATTTTGGATCCTGAATTGATTGGAATGGGTCTGGGACCCGCCGCACCCACTGTTTTCCCCATTTCCCCCATATTGAAAAAATGAGTCTCCATGCGCCTGGTCCGAAGAATAACCCACCCCTGTGTATGAATATGCAGCGTATTTCCATTGTGTGCCAGTTTACTATGTGCCACCAATGTGTCGCCGATGTGACCCACTTTTGCCTCTTCCAAGCTCGATTATCTTCTACCATTCGGCGGTCGGTCGAATGGCCCGTTGGTCTAGGGGTATGATTTTCGCTTAGGGTGCGAGAGGTCCCGGGTTCAAATCCCGGACGGGCCCGAATGTTTTTGCATTGAATGGACACTTTCACCCCAAGTAGTAGTAGTTTTGCGGTCTTAAGCCTGTGTTTTACAACTCATTTGCAACCAAAAGTACCATCAGAACTTTGCTTTTTGGGATTCGTCGAATCCGAATTCACAAATCTAGGATTTTTGCCTCCTTTAAAGGTAGGTGCCGACTATTGAACTATTTTTCAAGCTACATTGAATCGTGTCACTCTTCTGAGGCTGCGTGAATAAGTTTCCACATTTATAGTTCTTCCAAATTTGTTTTTTGACGGGGATTTAGACACAGTGGATCCCAAACGTGCGCCAATACGCCTTCTACTAGTTGTCGGTTTCTACTGTTTGGATAATCTTTGAATAATCAACTTATGTTTTCATGCAAAAAGTCAATCTCTCAAATTCGGCCAAAAAAAAAAAAAAACTTTTCAGCCCGATTGGACCAAATTTGGTTAGGGTAGGGGTCAAAATGTGTATTTTTGAAATTGGATTTTCGAGATTTTTAGCAATTAGGCGTGTGGGGTATCATTTTCCACTAAATTTTGGACGCTGAATCCAACGAAATGGGCGCCAGAACGATTAGCGCCCTCTGGATGAGATAATGGGTCAAAATGGGTACCTATTATCTACCCATTTCGAGTGCGTTTTCGAGATTTCTGGTACCTAGGCGTGTGGGGTATCATTTTCCATTAAATTTTGGACCCTGAATCGATTGGAATGGGTCCGGGACCCGCCACACCCACTGTTTCCCCCATTCGAGGAATAACCAACCCGTGTGTAAGAATTTGCAGCGTTTTTAAAATTATTGTTATCATTATTACAATTTTTCTTATTTTACTGTGATTTTCATTTGGTACTCCACTTCGAGTGAGCGAATGCATTTTACGTTGTATGTTTGGGCGCTCGTTTCGGAATTTTTCAGCATTTAATCCATCGACTCTAAAACCGCTGTCCAGAAGCTATGGAACAACTAGAAATGTTGAAACTTATTCCCGGAGCCTTGGAATAGTGACACGATTCAATGTAACTTGAAAAATAATTCAATAGTCGGCACTGAACCTTTGAACTGCATGAAATTTGGCAGTTTTGCTATGAATGAACGCGGGAATGTTTCTAGAAAATATGTTTCCTTTACACGCCTAAATGTTGACAAGATTTCGCGTTTTCATTAATTTCCTAACTTTAGGTTGAATTAGTGAATATTAGTACTCGATTATTGGAGACGTTGAGAGGCCCATCAAAAGGGTACTCGATTTGAGGTTATCTTCATGGAAGAAAAATGAAAAAGAAGAAAATTCTCCCATGTTATCTTGTTAAAAAAGTTAGGGATGATGGTGACGTCAGTTCTAAAATACGTCAAAAATCTTGAATGGTGAACAACTCGGGAAGGAAGCCTCTAAAAATATAAGTCTTGGAGACACTTTGGGTTGAAAATGAGCTATAGAAATGCGAATGAGCGTATGTGAACCATTAACGTCAACGCCCTGTATAATGATCATGGCAGAATATGGCAAAAACCACAAAATTTCGAAAACATCAAGGTTTTGAAGAGCAAAGAATGATTTCTTGTCTGTACAAAAGATATTTTATTATCAAAATTTGCGTTTCATTTAACCGAGATGCGGAATACAAATTTTCCTCGTTGCCACTTTGACATTTCCCCATGACGCGCATATTGGATCATATCACATAACTATTTTATTTTGTTTTGTAGACTTTTCAGTTCCGGAGGACAGTTGGGATTTGGAGTCTGAAGAGTCCGGCATGAGTTCATACGAAGACGAAGTAGAAATGGATCTTAGTCGTAAGAAATCAGGTGAGCAAATTGAACGCAAATTCTTCCACTATGGTAGGTGCTAGAAGCAAGATTATGGGGAAAACTTTGAGTGTGGAGTGTCCCGGACTCATTCTAATCGATTCAGAGCCCAAAATTTAATGGAAAATGATACCCCACATGCCTAGGTGCTCAAAAAAGTTTCGAAATTTAAATTTCAAAAAACCTCCCCAGATGTGGCACAAACGTCTACGCCGTTTTTGGTAGTAGAAATTTTTCTGAAAACCTGGAATTTTATCAGGAACGGCTCTAACTAGTCCATGAAACGTTTCAGCCCGATTGGCCCAAATTTGGGTGGGGTAGGGGTCTAAATGTGTTTGGATTTTCGAGATTTTGGGCGATCTAGGCGAGTGGGGTACCATTTTCCGCTAAATTTTGGAAGCTGAATCCAATGAAGTGGTCCCAGAACGATTGGTACCCGCTGGATGAAGTTATGGGTCAAAATGGGTATTTATTACCCATTTCGAATATGTGTTTAGGATTTACAAGCCGAAAACTAGTGACAAAGTTACGTTTGGAGCCAGTTTCACGCACTCTTCTCTTCCTAAATTTATTACTCCGTACTCAAATGTTGACCGATTTTACTTTTTCGAGACTTTTCGAACTCAAAGATGAATTCTCCACAGTTTTTCTTCCTATGAAATTTCCATGGGCTTAGCCGTTTAGGCACTACAGACGGCTGAAGTACAAAAACGATTGAATTTTGGTAGAATTTTGTAATCTAGGTATGTGGGTCCCGGTCCAATTGGGGCCCACAGGGGTTGGGTATGGATAAAATGAGCACCTACCTACCCATTTAACCCTAGAATGGATTCGGTTTTTGGGCAAAATTGTTTAGCTATATGGCCCTCATAAATCTGTCCACATTTTGAGCGAACAGTTGAAGTTTCCGCTTGAGAGAAGTAAGACAAATGCTGCACAACACTCTTTTAGTAAGCTTCTTATTATCTTGGTCATGGCCAGAGATTGTTGTTGGCTGTGGAGCACTTAGATTGATGGCAGAGGGTAGTGCCAATGATGGGATAGTTTCTTCTTCAGTGGCTGGGTAGACATGTCCAAGCTCTCATGTATAGTCAATTTCAGGCTCAACCTTTGCAACTTCCATTGGTAGGGGAGTCGCTCATTGAATTTGAGTTTGCAAGTGAGTGGCTTTTTATGGTGGCCTTCATTCCAATTAGGTTTTTTAGCCGTTGTTGAGCCAATCAGATAGCAGATCACTGTGAGGATAGTCCATTGGAAGTACACCTGGAAGGGAGAGGCCCTCCATCACCAGGGAGAGGGAAGGCACTGCAGAAAGTGGGAAATGGTGTCATTTCGACCCACCAAATCCATTCTAGGGTTAAATGAGTCCTGGATCCACACTCACCGTTTTCCCTATACTCGTGCTCTATGAAGTAATAATTGTGGAAAATTTTTGCATTGTTCTTTGATCCACACATCTTGAAAGCAAACTGTCAAATTTTTGGGTCAATCGTAGAGGTTAACTTCAGGCCTAAGAACAGGTTGATTATTCGAAGAATAAGTAAGTGCCTTCAGAGTTTCAGAAATTCTGATCTTTGATCACTAAAATTTGACGTCTAGTTGCCTTCTAAGGCCGGGTACACACGTTGAGGATTCCGGAGAGGATTTTGGAGAGGGATTCCTCTGAGGAAAACCTCTGAGGCGGCCGGGGCGAAAAACAAAAATCAAAAAATAAACGAGGAGCTACGACCACTGTGTGACGATACTCGAGCGATACCTACGACGTTGAGGCCAACCGATCACCTCATCCACACGTGAGGGAAGGGGTTCAGTTCCGGGAACCGGAACCCCGGCCTCAGGTGGTCTTTCCAAAAATTGGCCTGGTGGCCTATACAATCCGCCTCAACTGAAGGCCTCGACCCGTCCACACGGTCCGTCGGCCGGAGAGGTTGGCCTCAACGGGGAATCCTCTCCGGAATCCTCAACGTGTGTACCCGGCCTAAAAATCCCAAAGAATTCAATATCCGTCCAGCCATCGTCGACCCTCTACCAGTTGGCTGATTGTGTGGCGTTGACGCCAATCAGGCGATGGCTGTTATCCCATACAGACAATATGGCTGTACTGGCCATCACTGGTTTCTTCAACTTTTCCCTGGTTCTCTCCTAGGTTCGAGCGGAAGGAAGGAGAGTCAGACGGAATTAAAGCAGTACATGGATCAAATGGATCGCGAATTATCAACAACAACTCTGGGGCAGAGTTTCATCAAGAAACAACCCAAGGTAAGTTAAATCCCATTACTTTTCACCGGTGCTGATGTCACCTTTGCCTTCTCTGCCTCTCTTTGAAACTCTTGTTTTCTCTCCACAGACGATGGAAGACAGTTTTTCAGACATCGAAACATTCGAGCCTGTCGACATCGACATGAACGCGTTGAAGAACATTTTGGCCTCCTACCAAAGTCAAATGGGTGGCGCTGGACCAGCTTCAAACCTTCTTGGCCCCATGGGTGTGCGTTTAGACGAAATTGACTAAAAGCCCCCCCCCCCCTCCTCCCATCTTTTTTAACGATAGTTTTACTGCAATATTATCTAGTTTTCTTTCCTCGTAGCGATCTGAGTCTATACTTAGTTTTTACTGTTTCAGTATTTGCGTTGTGTTTTGATTTCCCTTGTGAAATGGAGATGTTCACTGTTGACTTGAAACTGCCAAATGTCTAGGTTGCTCTGAAAATGTATTGCACGCCTAGAAACACCTGACTATACCACTTCTACATTGAAATAATTGTGAGCCTTGTGCTCGGTGTTATGACGATTTTCTAGAACCCATTAGAAGAGGCAAGCGCGCAGGAATGGGGTTTACAGTAGTGTAGTACTGTCCAAAACCCATAATCCATTTCCTATCCCGTAACAAAAGAGAAAGCCACCAGTCACGGCAGCAATTTGCCTCATATGCTTTATTTATTTATGTGACGTGACACGGGAACGAGCCCAGTTTACAGTGTATTGGTCAAATCAAACACTGGTGGATTATAATAGGAATGAAAAACCACAGGGAGCTCAAAAATTAGTGAGAGTTGCAGTGTCAGCGAGGTGTAAGGCATCCAGCAGGCGTCTCTTGAGGATGATGGGGGGAGGGGAGGGTGAACAGATTCATATCTGCAGCAGCGAGCAGATGGTTGGCGGTGCAGGACAGCATGTAATTGGTCGACGTGAAGGGGACCCAAAAGAGGTCACGTGTGCAGGAGCCTGGTCTTGGGACCTGGAGACCAATCTGGTCCAGGAGAGACGTGCCCAGAGAACAGACCGCTGAGGAAAGCCATATCCGCTATAGTGCGTCGGCCAGCAGGGCTGGGGAGACGATACTGCGCACACATTGCGCCGTAGTCAATGCCGTCTCGAGGTATGCCTGACTTGAAGGCAATATAGTGGAGGAATGCCCTATGCACCCGATCAATTAGGTCAATGTGGCAGCCATAAAACGGACTCCAGACGACTGAGGCATGGCTGAACAATGGCACGATACAATGTGATGAGGGCTGGGATATGAGTGAATTCCCTAGTATTCCGCTTGAGGAAACCCAGAGACCGCATAGCTCGAGAGTTGACCTGCAACACGTGCTCATGCTTGCTGAAGTCCCCCACTTTGTGGGCAATGGTAGCAACACCAACGTATGACCTACCAGTAGGAGGTCTCAGATGCCAACCCCCCAAATTGACGGTGGTTGGAAACACAATTGCTCGCCTTCTGTCCTAACAGTTGCTAACCCATAACTCATTCCACGGCTTGCCACCTATCCTATCTGCAGCCCTGAAGGGCTAATTTCTAAATCTGGGTTTGCACGATACTAGACCCAGCTGCCACTTCTTGGGCGGCGTAAACTAATAATGCCGAAATATTCCAAGCTGATGTATTTCTCATAGTCATTACGCAAGTCCCTTCCTGCTAATTTTCGTCTATGGCGTTGGTCCATCAACATCAATGGGTCTGCTGAAACAAACGTGAGAACAACCTGGGTCACAACATGAGCTCAATGTTTTTGGATCATCAGACTACCTTCAACATGATCCATGTGAAACCAGTTTGATGATGTAAAAAGGCGAAAACAGTTGCAGCACCCATTGCTGCATGCCTTTCTACAGCACATCATCCAGGCTGACCAGACTGTTGGAACAGCCTTATCAGCAAGAGCTACCTTATGAAAATGACCTGCACAAGTTGTCAAGCCAGCACATCCCACCCTACCTTCAAGATGGACACGTCTACTTGCCCTATGCGACACATTCCTCTGTTCCCTTTCCCTGTCATGGCGGCTTGTGTCAACTGTCAACCTACTCTTGAGATGTTTCATTGTTCGAGTATCTTCCTAGACACCACCTTAAGATGGAAAAAAAAAAAGTTTTTGTCCAATCAGCCCCCATTTAAACTGCACATTTCTATTCTCACATCGCCCTCCACACTACCACAGCGTCTTGCTTCTAACCTTTACATACTTGATCAATGATTTTTACACAATTTTCTCCATTGTCGATTTTTCTCGCCTTAGGCCGGGTACACACGTTGAGGATTCCGGAGAGGATTCCCCGTTGAGGCCAACCTCTCCGGCCGACGGACCGTGTGGACGGGTCGAGGCCTTCAGTTGAGGCGGACTCTTATAGGCCGCCAGGCCTTTCCAATTTTTGGAAAGGCCACCTGAGGCCGGGGCTCCGGTTCCCGGAACTGAACCCCTTCCCTCAAGTGTGGATGAGGTGATCGGTTGGCCTCAACGTCGTAGGTATCGCTCGAGTATCGTCACAGTGGTCGTAGCTCCTCGTTTATTTTTTGATTTTTGTTTTTCGCCCCGTTTCGCCTCTGAGGTTTCCCCTACGAGTGGATGCTCCGTCTGGCTCCGGCCGCCTCAGAGGTTTTCCTCAGAGGAATCCCTCTCCGGAATCCTCAACGTGTGTACCCGGCCTTAGATCAGTTGTGTTAGACAGTAAGAATAAGGGCCTCAAGTTGCAGATTAATCACAAATTTTAAAACTTAGTGCCTAATCAAATCTACTCTCAACCTATTTTGTAAGAAAACGTTCGTCATAGTGTAATTAGGTTCCTACATTCTCTCTTTTCCACCCCAATGCTTAGTATAGATATATTTTTAGCTAGTGAAAGATGTTTACGTTTTTGATGAGCTGTGACAAAGAAATTCCATTGATGTTTTTGCTGGCACCTCCTCTGTTCATTTTCGTATATCTACCATAAGCTGTTGATCTGTTTGTCAGATGAAGTTTCCAATGAAGATTCATTTCGTTTTGTAGAGAAAAATTGTTTGTATGTTGTCAAGAGATTCTTTGGTGAAAACCTCGATTGCAGTTATTTGGACAGAGTTGATGCCGCTTGAGATGAAATTGGTGTAGTTGTATGATTTGTTTGGTCTTGATTATCTTTTGAGAAACGGCACAGAAAATGGCTTGCATGGTGCAAAGGTGTGTTTTGTCTTAAATTGTGAATGTGCGTTTTTCAACATGCCTCATTCAACAGTTTCCTTCTTGCGCATCAGTTTTTGTGCCTTGATTCGGCTGGTGCAACTTTGCTCCTTGTGGAGGCAACATTAGCAGGGGCAGCAACATGCACACTGGCAAGGGACTTAGCCCCTGTAATATTTCAGCAGGAAAGAGCTACCAGTTTCTCATGAACATTGAGCCATTAAATTGAGGAATCGCCGAGTACAGGTACATAGTGAGACGCATTGTAGCAGAATGTTGTTACCGCCAAAGGCATCTGTGAGCCCATAACCTACCTCTTCTCTTCTTCATTACCTTTTCTATCTCGCGCCATTTCTCGTTCATGCTGTGCTTTGCATCTATTTATAAACTATATGATGATGCTTACAAAACCAAAAATTTCAACGCCATGGAAAATGTAACATGTGTAAGATTGTGAACTAGATGGACCATACTGTTGCCAAGTAGAACGGTTCTGGACGTTTCTTTTCTGACAATTTGTATCCGACCATACTAAATTGTCCAAGTTGACTATTTATAGCCTCCTCAATGCACTTCTGATGGCTAGATGGTTTCTGGTTACATTCACAAAGGCCGTGATAATTATATGATAATAAACCGTAGCTTGCTGTGAAAATGAGTCAACCTTGTTTTGTATTTAGAGGTCGTGTGTACTTATATTTTGTATCACGAATGTGACTGTACCAATTATATTAACCAAATTTTCAAGTACTTACTCGCATGTCACGAAGTTGAGTGTTTTTATAGTACACTGTTTGTCGCTGAAATTAGAGAACTTTCTTTTTGGTTGACATTCGATAGGTTTGTTGTTCCCTTTTTGTATAAACCTGCTGAGCTATTGATGGATGCTGGGAGTAAATTACGGAGCGGCATCTAGTAGGATTGTATATTGATGTAGTGGCGCTGTAGTCGATCTGTTTGACTGAAACTATGACACAACAGTATGGTTAGCGCAGACAGCTACACAGGGATCGACTGGCCATGGAGTACCTCGAACCTACCTATGACGCTACCCGACTGCTGCTAGGCAACTGTAGCGCAAAGCTCAATTTCTCCCGCAGAAGAGACTTCCCATCCTGCCTCAGATGAAATGGCAGAGCACATCAGGAGCTGCCCCCTGCCAGAAATTCGGGGCATTCAGGGAGTTCACATTGGCCTGGGTGGCGTTGAGAGGCGATGATGACGTGGCTAGGTAGAGCGGGAAATGTTTATTGATATTAGTTTTTTATGATTAATATTGGTCCTTTTAAAAGATAGGATGCTATGCCAGTACACTTCTCTCCCTACCCATATTGGTAGGTTTTAGGCCGTTAACAACCCCCTCCCTCACTCCATTGTGACTGCTTCTCGCCTACGCGATGGCCACAGGCAGCGAGAATTTTCTCTTTCACATTTTAATTAATATACGCACAGGACCAGAAAAGTACCGTTTTTTCTCAAGTTATTTATATTGTGACTGCCGCGTTGGTTTTTCTCATTTTCTGATTTATTTCTAGGAATTTAGGTCCTTCTGAGGTAGCAACGCCCCGATAGAAGGGGTAACTCGACGAGTTGTCACTCAGGCTCAGGTAGGCCATTTAGGAAGAGCGGGCAGGCAGGGATTTTATCATCCTCCCTATCCGCTTGGTGGTGAGTATATACAGAGCCAGTCTAGGCTCATTCTCAGGAGAAACACTCTCTTCCCTTGTTAGGTTGTTAGTATTCTATCAGTGAGAGATTTCCGGCGATATTTCTGAGTAGGCTAGTTAACGTTACATTTTAGGCATTTCATCCAGGTAAGGGATGAATATTCCAGAACTCTCCCCACCTACAACGTTCTAGTAAACGGCTTTCTCACTAGACTGTGAAGAAAGAAGGGGAGGATACAGGTGGAGTCTTTCCAGTACCGGTACCCCTATAAAATGCCTGTACATTCAATGATGCCCAGCGGCAAGAGAAGTAAGTACCACCACCACAAAAGCACTAAGTCCCGATAACTCCACAGCCTACTTCTGCCCTTCAGCATGAAGCTTGATGAGGAAATCTTTTGAGGCCAAATGTAATGCCTCGTGGTCAGATACTAGGGTCGGCCTCCAGTTATGTGGAAGTCCAATCCACTAAAACCTCACCCTCCCAATGGCCCAACCTGGTACTATTTATCACATGACTTCGAGTTGGACCTGGGGTCAGTCTCAGTTGTCTTCCCGTGTGGCTTGTTGCCGGGCTCTTTCTTCCTCGTTTTTCCTTCTGAGGAGAGACTCTATTTAATCTGCCGTATTTTTCCATGCTTGTTTGCTTGATAGCATTCGTTTCACTAACTCTTCCGGAGAAGGTGTGTTCAGACCTATTTCTGACCACAGCTGTTCTCGTTTTAGACGCCATCGCTCACAGTTATGGTATGTCTCAGCATGAAGCTTGCCAGAGAAGGAAGACCGCAAGCCATAGGAAGAGGCGGGAATCAGTACACAGGGTGAGGGCTGCAAAGGAGAGCCCAAGTAAAACCGGGCATCTCCTCAAGGTCCATCATACTATTGAAACAAGAAACTCAACAAATTTTGAGTGCGGTCCACTATACTTGGGTAGGATACCCTTCAAAGGCTGATCAATGACCGAAAGAATATCTTGAAGAGCAACACCACCTTGGGTTGAACCAACGGGCAACGTCCCTAATTATGGCCAGGAGCCCTATTCCACTGTCACCCAGTTCAATACCTTCGATCTGACCGACATCGATAGAGTCCAATGTGTTTCTCACCCCAAGGAAATGAGCCCCAATTATAAGGAGAGCTCACCCCACGGGTTATGCTTCTCCCCCCACTGCAAGCAACGAGGATAGTCTTAACAGACTGGAATGATTGTCCCTTTCAGCAGGGCTTGGATAGGAAGTAGTAAACTGCTCCCCCCAAGTACCGACTTGCTGTAGTTCGTGCGTTCTAGCTGGCACTACCACTTAAGCAGAGTGGTTCCCGAGTGTTGCATCTCAACTCCTAGAGCCGGTCTGTATTGGTACATCCTACACGGATGTATGCAGCACAGGCCTTCCCATTATAGGCACCTTCATTGGGTAAAGCCCTCTGGCTAGGGTATGCCTCAACCACGACCCCCGCGAACGGTCCATTATGACCGACATCGACAATCAGGTAAGTATCTAAAATACTTTCAACGATTTCCTTTTCTAGATCCAATTCCTCCCGCTGCCTTTGCAGGCGCCACTTACACGGCCAGTTCTCACTCAAGTGAGGGATGCAAGAGCTTAGTCATGCGCTGCAGATGCTTGAGTGATGTTGAATTTGTTGTCATTAAAGTAGTTTCCGCAGAACTGAAATGCTTCAAAAGGTTATGTTCCCACTCAACAAATAATCTTATCATGTCAGCATTATTTCCCATATGGCGGTGACACTTCCAACAGCATTTGATTTTTACATGCTAATGTTTTCACAGATTTTCAACACATCTAGCTAAATTTCTTGCAATCATGAGCAACAATTGGTGAGTTACATTCTGAGAACTTAACGTCTTGTAGTGCTAGTACAACTTGAGACTGATTATTGTCAATGTCGTAGGACAAGTTGGCTGGCCCGAGAATATCAGATCAGCAAATGCATATCAGAAAGGGAGTTCAACTCACCTATGTACAAGAGATACATGCGAGTAGCTCGAACGGCCCAAGGTAAACTTTTCTCTGCCGAGTTGTATGGTATCTAGAGCGGTTCCTTCATGATTGATATACATTTGTATTGTAGATGAGGATGGTTAGAAATTGATAATTCATTGGCTTTGTGTTTTTCTTTGTTTCGATCTACAAGGCACCAAATGGGAGCGACAACAAAAAATGGTGTCAAGGTTTACTATTACTGATCTATGCCCAAGGAGTTTCCTCTTCAGTAACCGAGAAAAAGTAAGTTCAGATGGATATTTACAGTTGGTCAGTTTTGTTAGGGCTGAAAATTTTCGAGGACCAACTAGAGCCGGAAACTGGTCCCTGACCTGAATTTCAGACTTTTAGAAAACTTTCTAGTACCAAAATCGGCGTGGTCGGTGGACGACCCCTACCGGCCAGGTGGGGGGTGTGCTCAGGGTTAGACTAAACCTAAGTTTCAGGGGAAAGAGGAATAACAAGTACTCTTTTCCCCCCCTAGGTTTTAAACAAAGTGATATGCGCCTGTGATAGTTGCCTAGGCTAGATAATGTTAAATTTAGGTATTTTATCCAGACAAGGGAGGAATATTCTAGTACTCGCGCCGCCTACAGCGTTTTAGCGAAAGGCTCCTTTGCAGGACTGTGGAGCACGAAGAAAATTGGTGATGAATTAGCTGGAGTTGAGGACACAGGTGGGGTGTTTTCCTAATTAGGTACCCCTACAAAATGCCTGTACCCTCAGTGAAGCCCAGTAAAGTGGTAAGTGCCACCACTTCCACATTAGGCAACAAGTCCCAACAGCTCCACAGCCACCCCCACCCTAAAGCTTATAACTTGCCAACGATGGAAGCGCAAGCACAAGAAGAGGCGCGTTAGTATGGAGGCATAGCAGAGCAGAAGAGAGAATTCAAAGACCCTTGCAAAACCAGAAACCTCCACGAGGTCCATCCTGGGATGCCACAGGCAGGCGAACGCTGGAAGAGGATAGGATATGGTACCCCTGCAAAATGCCTGTACCCTCAGTGAAGCCCAGTTAAGTGGTGAGTAAGTGCCACCACTGGCAACAAGTCCCAACAGCTCGACAGCCACCCCCACCCTAAAGCTTATAACTTGCTGTGAGACCGTGGGTTCGAACTCAAGAACTAGTAACAGTTAATTGAACAGATTTTATGAACAAGCGATACGAACACATTGAAGAACAGAGTGATAGGTTTCCTTGACGGCAGACGGTTACCCCTTAGTTTGCAGAACAAGCGAGCGCTGAAGTCGGGTCATCTAGCGCGAGCAAAAAGGTCCTACCCTGGTCGACCCAAACGGCGGGTAATTTGAACTGGCTGTTCCTTGGAGTATTTCGATCATATAGGGAGGCCTGGGGCTGACACTTGCCAATGATGGAAGAGCAAGCACAAGAAGAGGCGCGTTAGTACGGAGAGGAAGAGAGCATTGAAAGACCCTTGCAAAACCCTGTAACTCCACGAGGTCCATCCTGGGCTGCCACAGGCATGCGAACGCTGGAAGAGGATAGGATATATGGGGAAGCCATAGAGCAGGGCTCTCAAATGATTTAGTGCAGTCCTGACTAGGATAGACTTATGGGCCACATGGCCTCAGGAAGAGTCTAGCTTAGGTATATGAGGACATTTTCATATTTTGATCTAGACACCTTGAAACGACTTTTTGCATGAAAACATACCTAGGTTGATAATTTAGAAAAACGACCCCCCCCCCCCCCCCCCCAAGGGGTTCAAACTTAACGTCGACATAATCCCATTTGAACGATTTTAGCATTCAAGTTGCGCAATTGAAAAAAGATGCACCAGTGACGTGATGTTGTCGATTTTCTCATCCTCTTTCTCACCATTCATCCTAACGTGCTCGCAGGCTAAAGAATTTTTCCAAAGGAGGCAATCCAAGAGAAATCAGAAAACCAAAAAATTGTCAAAATGCGTAGCCCACTGCAGAAGGAACGAGCTGGCTCAAGAAGGTGTCCTCGAGATGTGTCAACATCCCTCGGCCCGAGTGTCCATCACTGTTCGCCCTCTCAAATACAAAATGGATGGCGAACCCGTCAATGCGTTGGACCACCGGAGGCAAATAGGACTTTTTATCAGGAGTTTCGACTGAAAAGACTTCTCGCGATCTTTGCATTGTCACTATAAACGAATCGTTGTTCATAATAAACCACGTGGCAGCTTTCAGACAAGTTTACTTTCGTCTTATATGAGCTCATATGGAGGAAACTTCTGGTGTCTTGCGGGGTTGATGGGGAGTCCATAGTTGTCACTGTTAGGTTAACTTTGAGGTTAACTCGGCGTTTTCATCTGAGAGCGAGGATCCTTGTCCGTCACGACATTGAAACTTTAGTAGTCCTGAAATGTAAACTCGGTTTTTAGGACGGCTGCAAATTCTTTCACACGGGTTGGCTATTCCTCAGACCAGGTGCATGGAGACTCATTTCTTCAACATGAGGAAACAGTGGGTGTGGCGGGTCCCAAACCCATTCCAACCAATTCAGAGTCCAAAATTTAGTGGAAAATGATAGCCTAGCAGTTCCCACAATTAATTCTACTTGTCCTACGTACACTACTTCTTATTTTCTTTCTGCTTTCTTTTCATATCGTCGCACGCCTTCTTCTGGATGCAATTTTTCTCCAGCTCTGGGTTCACGTACGGCTCGACGTTGGGTCGTGAAATGGAAAATGTGTTCAATTGAAATTTTGACCGCGACGGTTGAAGCTGTTCCATTTCTTTCATTTCCAACACCTGCTTCATGTCCATTTGTCGCCTATTGCCAAATTAAAAGTGCATCATAAAGCGCTGCAAATTCTTCCACAATGGTTTATTATTCCTTGGAGCAGTATAGGGAAACAGCATTTTTGATCTTCACATCATGAAACGTTAATTGTCAAATTCTGGGCTCAATTGAAGAGGTTGACCTCTGGCATGAAAACATTCAAGGAATAAGAAACCAGAATGTTTATTTTATTCATTCATTTTGAGGATTACATACAGGAGAATCTCACCTTGGACAAATCCCAGGATCGCAGAATCGGTTGTTTTTACTTTTCTTCTCATTATCTTTCAAAACCTTGTGGCTTGTATGAAATGATTTTTTTATTGTTCCAGTTAGTCCCTTTAAAAATCGGTGACAAAAGATAATGTCAAGGAAATACCTCAGGTGTGTAGTTCAGTTTGAAGTTGGATTCCCAAAGTGTAACCAACTGTCACTAAAATTTACTGACCTGGTTCTGTTTAATGACATTTGCTTGAAATCAAAATGGTTAATTTTGAAAAATTGAAGAAAATTCCGAGTCGTCGGCGTTCAGCAGTTCCCTACCTGGCCAAGTTTACACTCACAACGGATAACGGTTGCTCAAGGGCTGACCGAAATTGAGCTTTTGAACACTACCAACTAATTATTTAATTTTTTTGACAAGACGCAAAACCTAATTATTTATTTCATGAGGCTCTGAAACGCAAAACCCGAGCAAATACGCTGCAAATTCATTCCCAGGGGTTGGTTATTCCTTGGGCCAGGAGCAAAGAGACGATTCAGGGTCAAAATTTTGCGGAAAATGATACCTCACACGCCTAGGTGCTCGAAAACACATTCGAAATAAGTAGATAAGATACCTATTTTGATCCGTAACCTCTTCCAGAGTCACCACTCGAGGCAGGAGCTTGGTAGTTGTGACGAGTTGTCCAGTACGTCACTTTGTCCAATATCAGACAGAAGTGGCTATATTCACTCAAACTACATTTCAAACCGGGTTTATCCTGGTATAATAGTCTTGGACAAAGTTTATGTTGTTTGAGTAGAGCCTTGGTTTATAATCTTTAGTTTTTAAGACCAAGACAAGGCACCAAGTCACCAGTCGAAGCAGGAGCTTGGTAGTTGTGACGAGTTGTCCAGTACGTCACTTTGTCCAATATCAGACAGAAGTGGCTATATTCACTCAAACTACATTTCAAACCGGGTTTATCCAGGTTTAATAGTCTTGGACTAAGTTTATTTAGTTGGAGTGGAGCCTTGGTGTATAATCTTTAGTTTCAAAGACCAAGAAAAGGCACCAAGCCACCAGTCGAGGCAGGAGCTTGGTAATTGTGACGAGTTGTCCAGTACGTCACCTTGTCCAATATCAGACAGAAGTGGCTATATTCACTCAAACTACATTTCAAACCGGGTTTATCCTGGTATAATAGTCTTGGACAAAGTTTATGTTGTTTGAGTAGAGCCTTGGTTTATAATCTTTAGTTTTTAAGACCAAGACAAGGCACTAAGTCACCAGTCGAAGCAGGAGCTTGGTAGTTGTGACGAGTTGTCCAGTACGTCACTTTGTCCAATATCAGACAGAAGTGACTATATTCACTCAAACTACATTTCAAACCGGGTTTATCCTGGTTTAATAGTCTTGGACTAAGTTTATTTAGTTGGAGTAAAGCCTTGGTGTATAATCTTTGGTTTTAAAGACCAAGACAAGGCACCAAGTCACCAGTCGAGGCAGGAGCTTGGTAGTTGTGACGAGTTGTCCAGTACGTCACTTTGTCCAATATCAGACAGAAGTGGCTATATTCACTCAAACTACATTTCAAACCGGGTTTATCCATGTTGGATAAGTTTCTTTAGTTGGAGTAAAGCCTTGGAAAAGCCTTATCTTTAGTTGTAAGATATTCCATTGTTTTTCAATCAATATCTCGATAAACAAATTAATTACTCACTCTGAATTGGTTCCACGTGATAGCTCGCCCGAAAGCCATTTTCCCTGCGTTTACTTGCATGTTTTGTTCTTCACTAAAATTTGAATTGGTTGCCAAACACGTGGTCACCGCCTAATATTTCAATATCAGGGCAATGGTTTCCTCTGACTGTAGTAATTTTACATGAATAAAATGTCGAACAACTGACTTTCAATTTCGTGAGTAGTAGGTGTATTCCTCATACTCAAAACGACAGTCTTGATTGGAATTCATTTTGAGAATCGGGCAATTACTTGAAAGGTATATACCTACTGAAAATGATGAATGCAAAAATTATGTACTAAATTGTTTCCAGATTTAACGATATTTAATCACAATAAATTAAAAATCTTAATGTAAAAAATATTTACAGCATATTTACAGTGTAGAGATGGAGGTTAATTACTGTAAAGGCATAGGAACGCCGACATTTTTTTCTGGAATTTCTTTCGTTTTTGTGGGGACAACATCTCGAACGGGTTCGTTCCACGGTTGAACTTGTCCGGAGCCAAAGACCAGGTAGACAACGTTGGTAGAAACCAGGACAATGACCGCAATCCAGAAGACGAGTCGCCACTCCAACATGGTGCTCTAGAATGGGAAATTGTCTATGAGTGTCGAAACAGGGAAGAAATCTTGGGGGTGCTACATGAAATCAACAGTTTCTTACGTTTGGAGTGAGGACGCCCACCAGGTACGGTGTCAAAATGCCGGAAATGGCTCCGATACCGCCGACCAAAGCCATAAGAGTTCCAGCGTAGTTGGGGGACAGGTCGAGAGCGTTGACTTTGAGCGAAGGTACGAAAGAACCCATCAACCCCATGCCGGCAGCAAAGAACAAGGCCACGAGGACTTTGTCGCAGCCAGCGTAGGAAGCGGCGATGATGCCAACAGCAGGGCCTAGAGATGCTGCAGAATGGAAAGTATGCTGTGAGATGCAGGCGAGATGATCGAGAATGATCCCCTTCCGACAATAATTGGCTTCTAAAGCAGGGTTCACTTGGACGCGGTTTCTCCGTTAGCGGCAACTGCGGTAGAATGGTGGGGGAAATATGTTTTGAGTTTGGGTGTTCACATGGATGCGGTGCGGCAAGCGCGTTCGTGGAGCTGATTGGTGGCAAATTGGGGATAACATGAGACGAGAGCTTAATATGAGAGCTGCACCGAGACCCACTGCGCAGCGTGACTGACAAAATGATTTGATGTATACAGACCGCTTCAAAAGTTCACCTGCGGCAGCTGAGATAGACCCGTGGAGCCAATCATCTGCGTCCATGTGAACCCAGCTTTAATTTGTTTCCATAATAATTGACATTTCTTGTGCCCTATTACCGTGGAAAAAAGTTGTAGCCTGTGCCATAAACGACCTATTGAAGAGCATGGTAGGATGGATTTCCCTTGGGGTTTTGAGTGAGATTGGGACATTTTTACTAGCCCTACTGTGAAGGTCCAAACAAAAACTAAACTGTTCATACAGGTATCTAATTGTCCGGAACTTCAAAATCTTGAAAAGTATTGTGCCAAGTGCCAGTACCCTCCTTTCTCTAATCTTTAGTATAAAGGTGTGACATGCTCGTAGAGCCTCAACTGACAAACTAAACGTCACGAGTGCCTGGACTGGGGTCCTGTATACTTTGGCGCAGATGGTTGCTACCTGTCACCTGAATGCCAAGCACCTTCACCCTCCCATTCAAATGGCATTGCTTGGCCGGCGATTTAAATCACTGGCCATTTATATCAATGGTTGCCAGAATTCGGTTGTTTCCAATCAACATCACCATCATGTCATTGGCCCAGCATCCACAACGAGCTCAATAGTATGATGAAGCTTTGCAAGATGTTCAAATTGCCGGCCATCGGGTTAAATAGTAAAGCAAGAAGGCAGCAATCTAGGAGGAAAACAAGCGGCAGGCTTGAGAGTATGCTTCCCTGTGGGGTTCCCACTACTAACTACTGCTACGCCAACAATACTCCATCAGGTGCTCTCACGCTCAGAAAACAGATGAGAGAGCAGAAGGAGAGGACATAGTCCGGGAAAATTGCTTACCAATGCTGACGAATATCTTTCGAACGATTGTGATGCTGATCGCTTTAGGTCCAACCATCCAGTCGACGATCCATCCAGAGATTATAGCGACGATCCACATGACCAAATACGGTGCTGCTGAGAGGAGTCCGTTCTGCATCCAAATATCAGCCATTAGGTTATCGACGTATGTTAAGTTGTCACTTTGAATGATCACACATTGGATCCAGCCTTACTTGAGTGATGGAAAAGTGCATGACGCTCTTCATATACTTCGGAAGGTCTGTAATGATGGTGAACAGACCCCAGTCGTGGCCGATCTGAGCGATGATGAGACCCCAAAGAGGGACGCTGGTCAAAATGGCCTTCCACGGCGTTGGAGGCAGATCCTGTCAAGATGACTGAGGTTAGAAGACGCCTCCAGCAATATTGATTATTTTCTTATAACTCAACTATTACTTACCCCTTCCTTGGATCGACCCGCAGTCTGCATAATGTAGTGCTTTTCCGCATCACTGATGATTGGATTGAGAGATGGCGTTGAGTAAACAAGGAACTTCCACAAGACGGCCCACGAGAGCCCGAGAAAACCAAAAGTGTAAAAGACCGACGCCCATCCTCCGTACGAGATCAGAAATCCGGACATGGCCATCGATATGACGTTACCGATTTGCGCTCCTGTCAACAGATGATTGGTGTTCAACATTTCAAACTTCATCTTTGTCTCACGTTTAATAACCGTCGTTGTCTTCACAAACCTGCAAATACGATTGCTCCGAGTCTTCCTCGCTCGTGAGTGGGGGCCCAGTAGGCGAGAAGCACGTTCAACGATGGGTACAGAGGGCCCTGAAACCACCAAATCCTATACGTAAATCACAGAGCCTGCGTTTTGAGTCAAGTGCAGAGGTTTGCACGAATTCCAAATTCATTAATCATATCAAAATTTACGCGCAGAATTTACGACCAAGGATTTAAGCTGGGTTCACATGGATGCGGTTTTTCCATTGGTCCGTTGGGTGGCAAACGCGTTTGGCCATCTGATTGGCTCCATGGGTATATCACACCTGCTGCAGGTGAACTTTTGAAGCGGTCTGTACACATCAAATCATTTTGATATTTGCCGCAGTTACCGCATGCGCAGTGGGTCTTGGCGCAGCTCTCCTAGCTGTTCTTATCATCTTATGTTATATCATTTTTGTTATCTCCGATTTGCCACCAATCAGCTCCACAAACGCGCTTGCCGCACCGCATCCATGTGAACTCCCAAACTCCTACCTATTGCCAACTGTTAAGCTGGGTTCACATGGACAGGGTTTCTCCATTAGCAGCAACTGCGGTAGAATGGCGGGGGGAAATAAGTTTTGAGTTTGGGAGTTCACATGGATGCGGTGTGGCAAGCGCATTTGTAGAGCTGATTGGTGGCAAATCGGAGATAACAAAAATGAGATAACATGAGACAGCAAAAACAGCTGGAAGAGCTGCGTCAAGACCCACTGCGCATGCGTTACTGCGGCAAATATTAAAATGATTTGATGTGTACAGACCGCTTCAAAAGTTCACCAGTGGTAGCTGTGATAGCTAATCAGATGGCCAAACGCGTTTGCTGCCAACAGGGGGGGTATCAACAGAAAAATGGCGTCCATGTGAACCCAGCTTTAGACTATGCCCTACAATGCAAAAACAATAATATTTTTTAAAAAGGCAAAAATTGTCATTTTGATAGATATTTACCCCGTTTTGTGTATCACTCTATGAGTATGAGTTTATTTTTCCTCAATTCGCTAATTATCTTCGCAATATAGTGTCATTGTTCAAATAACCACGCTTCAGCAGAGAGAGGAAAACCTGGAGTCCCATTGATATATCTTCTTTAGAATGTATTTTACGTAATAAGTTCTTTCTTTTGGACAAACTCAGGCGACTGAAGACGTTATTATTTTTTATTTGCCGTCTCATTGTTGACTTTGTCGGGATTACCCGCCCAGCGCATTCTCGGTTCTACTCTAATCCTCCGTAAATCCATGTACTGACCTGACCTAATCCCAAGATGAAACGTAAAACAATTAGTCCAATAGCTCCTCCCATTCTGGCGACGAAAGGAGTTAGAAGCGTACAAATCGTAGATGTGACCATGCCGAAACCCAGTGCGACCTGCAACGAACCACAGAGTATTATCATTTCAAGGGTTAATCGTTTAAGTTTACTGTTTCAAGAATTATGTACGTATTTTATTTACTTTTCCGCCGAATCTTTCAGCCAAAAGACCTCCAGGGACTTGCATGATGACGTAGCCCCAAAAAAACGAAGACAAGATCAGACCTTGGGTCTCTTCATCCCATACGAACTCTCCACTGGCTCTCTGCGAAGCAAGGGGAGTCAAATGATATTAGCTTTAAAGCTCATTTTACTCAGTATTGCCAAGGCAGAAAGAAGGTTTATGTGCTTGTAAGTGCAGTTGCTCACGTGTACAGTGCCGTTGGTCGTGACGACAGTGCTTTCGTCGAATGGACAAGCGTCGAGGTCAATTTTAGACGGATGGAGCTTATGAGTGGCGACCATTTCCGTGATGGCCAAACTCAAACAGAACCTTTGAATATATCCGACTGCGAGGGCGAAAAAGCCCAGAATCCCGACCACGTACCTCTGCCGGATCCAGGGTTCTGCAAGAGAAAAGTGTGTCATTAATGGGGTGAATTTCTATGATGTCAACGCTTTTCTACGGGATGGCCCCAAACAATGAGCAGTTTAACATGACGGGTGGACGGCGTACGGGCCCAAATTTGGGTGGGGTGGGGGTCAAAATGTGTTTTTTGAAAAATGGATCTTCGAGATTTCGGGCAATCTAGGCGTGAGGGGTATCATTTTCCACTAAATTTTGGACGCTGAATCGATTGGAATGGGTCCGGGACCCACCACACCAACTGTTCCCTTGTTGGTCCAAATAACCAACCTGTCTGAAAGAATTTGCCGCGTTTTTTAAAATGAAAACATGAGGAAGTGGTGATACGTCCCCACGTCTCGAGGGATGTGGTTATAAGTATGGTTTAAGAGAAAGCAACACGAACGTAAAACCTCTTCAACTCAACGATTAATTTACGTTATCTATTCTACAGAAACTTGTTTGCCTCGTTGCGAAGCGGAAATTTCATCAACAACCCGAAATCATGGGGAATACTTCCATGGTAGGTATTCAGCGGGTACTTATCTTCTTAAAAGAAGTATTGTCAATTATTTCTTAGCTATAGAAGGCAATTTTTATGAAGGGATACTTGTGGGGAGTAGTAGGGTTCCCACTCCAAAGAAGATATTATAGAATTGTAAGCCTCTCTCGAATTAAAATGTGTTTGAATTTACTATAATTTAATTCGGGTTTCTTCGGAGAATTTGGAAGGGACCTAGCGAGAGGATACGGGATGTAAGTCCAAGACTTACGACTGAGCGTTAATTAGGGATACCAAGGATGAGCATGAAATACGTTGAAACAAAATGAATTATGATTAAAAACAAGGACACGTTGCAAAGGAGGGTATGCACCAACCTAGTCTACAATTGATATAGGACAAAGTAATTTGACAAAGTTCATTAGACAACATGTGGAGCATAAAAATACAATTAATACATGATACATGAAATACAATTAATGAGCAAGCGCAACGATACTGGCTGACGAAAACGGCGTCGACGTCAAAGAGAAAACTGGAGGGGGCACGCTGTCCCGAAGGTAAGCAGCGAGGCTTAATTAACTTGAGTCCTTTATCTCATGGGGAACACAATGTTACAGCTTCGGTCGACCTCAGCAGGTCACTTCAGAGCAAGCACAGGACAAAGCCAGGATGGACTGAGTGAGATGCACTTTCACGACAGGGTTACAAAAATATATGACTCCAACAGGTTGGGCGCCTTGGCAACGAGTGAAGAAGCTCTCTCCAAATGCGACGTCTGGGCAGGAGCTGCGCGCGCATCCTGGCGCATGCTCCCTCCCTTCTGGCCTTCTGGAGGCAGCAAGCCTGGGGGCTTACAGAATAATCCATAAACATGCTGCTTTTGGGCCTCCCAGGTGTGCAGGCAATGGGGGATACAACGAGCTGCAATTCACTCTGAGTTGATAGTTTTTCATCTTCAACAGGCTCTTTTTCAGCACCAGAAATGGCGTCTTGGTATGTCAGGAAGGCGTTTTCTTAAATTCCATCGAGATCAAGCTCGTAATCTTTTAACTATTCTGGAAGTTCGATCGTCGAGTCATTCCCAAAGTTTCGTCATCTTGATATTATTCCGAATAATCATTTTTCGAATGGTGTTCTCGATCAGGCGTACGAATTTCTATATCCTCCTAATCAGAGCTTTCATTTGTCATTTCCTCGAATTCATTTTAATTTTCACTCGCTTAATGAACATGAAAGATGTTCCTTGCTGACGTTGAGTCGTTAAGTGAAATCGTAGTGCACTTCCTAAGCTTCACTCGCTGTACTAATCGAATACTTCGCTCGGCGAAATCATCGAGGAAGAACTTCAACAACCAGCTATTTCCATTTCGGTGCAAATTATCATTTTCCCCGCCTTCTTCAGCAGTGTCCACGTCTTGGAGCGACTATGTTGACCAAGACCGGTGGTACAAGAACTCGCGTGCTCATCGTCCATTTTAGCGTTATGTGTCACCTGTCAATCCAAAAGAAACTGGGGAAAAAAATTAGAAAGGTAGATAAACCGGTCAATCAACTGTCGCTGATCGCGCTGGAAACTTCCACGAATGTGAACCTGATTCCTAGTCAATATTGTCCGGCTCGCGGTTCTGCTCATGTTTATTTTATTAGTATTGTAATATTGTGACCCTTTAATGGAGAAATACTAATGACTCCGCTGTAGGTACGAATTCAATATGAAACTCGAACACGTTCAGGTATTGTTAGGGCAGCTTTGCAGGAGTATAGCATTATTGCAAATTTTTGTCGGTCCTTAATATTCAAATACAAACTGGGAAATTTAAAAAAAAAAAAAAAACGCTGCAAATTCTTACACACGGGTTGGTTATTCCTCGAACCAGGCGCATGAAGATTCATTTCTTCAACATGGGGAAAATGGGGGAAACAGGGATGTGTGGCGGGTCCCGGACCTATTCAAATCGACTCAGGGTCCAAAATTTAGTGGAAAATGATACCCGACACGCCAAGAAACCAAAGATCTTGAAAACAGACATTCGAAATGGGTAATGAGGTAACCATTTTGAGTCGTAACCTCATCCAGAGAGCGTCAATCGTTTCAGGATTCATTTAATTGGATTAAGCGTCAACAACAAATCCCAGACCCATTCCAATCGATTCAGGATCCAAAATTTAGTGGAAAATGATACCCCACACGCCTAGATTACAAAAAATCTCAAAAATCCATTTTTCAAAATTTATATTTTGACCCCGCCCAAATTTGGTCCGATCGGGCTGACAAGTTTCGAGGACCAACTAGAGCCAGAAACGGGTCCTTGACCTAAATTTCAGATTTTTACAAAATTTTCTACTAACAAAGTCGGCGTGGACGGCGGACGGACATTTGCTAATCTTGATCTAGACACCTTAAAACGTCAAATACAAATTTTTTTGGGTCGAATCGGAGAGATTGCCTTTTTGCATGAAAACATTGGTTGATTATTCAAGGAATAATTTTAAATAATTTTTTTATAATTTCATATTTTTTTAAATATTTTCATCAATAATTTTTATTATTTAAGGAATAATCAACCAAAATGCAGGTACCTACTCCGTGTACCAACGTAAATTTCGTGATCGTCTTGAGAGAGGAGTAGTTCCTTGAACTTTCCGTCGTATTTGACAGATTGATGGCAATCAGCTCAGCTCCACCCATGAGCTGATGAGTTGACACCCCATTAACTCCAGTATTCACGCCGAGAGGCGAAGCTCTTGAACTTGTCAATTAGTCAAATTAATTGCGATATTTTTCTCCGACCCTGCTCCACATGATCTTATCGGCGGGGTTATTTTCCGAGAGATGACATGAATGAACGTTCAGTTCCGACCACCCGTGAGTGCCTATCACAATGGTGACTTGTCTCAGACACGAGACCCGTTAGATTCTCCTAACTCGCCCAAAACGCATTTAGGACGTCTCGTGCAAGGTTGAGTCCAACGTTCGCATTTCAAGCGTGAAAATTTTCACGAGAACCTCGACATTTCAAACGATTTCACGGGATCTGGGCGTGTCCAGTTGTTACCACTCGAGTTAACCCTTCGGTAGTCGCATTGGGTCATAATGACCCGAGCCTTCTTGTTCCCTAGAACATCTTTTTTCCAAGAATTTCCCATTTCTCCCTCTTCCCCGGTATTCCTCATTGGCACTGTCCAGCCCCAGTCAGTATGATTTACGACTCCAATCGGTGTGTCAATACTCTTCAAAATCGCACTTTGACCCAACGCGACCATATACGTCAGTTTTTCTCAAGATGAAGTCAGAGAGATACTTCCTGCATGATGAAGATATTTTACATGAATTACAGAGACAAAACGCGGAATGATAAAGTAAAAGCATTGATTGGTCTTCCGATTTTGGCTGGGGTGTACTGATCCTCACAAACTAATACTGACGATCTGGCTTACAACATTTTTCACTCGCTATGAGTCAAAGAAAATTCCTTTTCTACTAAGATGCTTGAGATTTGATGATGCAACCACTCACTCTCACAGAAGATCTCTTGATAAATTGGCCCCAATCAATTTAATTAATTTAATCATTTAATTGTATTTTAATCTAATTTAATCATTTTTAGACGAACTGTCAGACTGAAAATCGACTGATTTTTAATATCTTATTATAGTGCCATTATTTGGACGTATTTTGGCACGCGCAAAAAAGCCTTGAATTCGTGATTTTTTGTTGTTGTACCATGTCCATAAAAAATGCGATCAAAAGTGATTAAAGTGTGGATTTATATAGGCAACACCCATTTTAAAAGTGACAAATTTGATTTTATTGATTTGAGGCGTGTTATTTTTGATTCATTGTTAATGATATAAAAATTGATTTAATGTCAATAGTTTTGTGCTTAAATTAAAGAATATTAATCCCTCAGAATATGTGAAATAATTATTTGAATCCTCATTTATCACAATAAAATTTGAATTTGAAGCGGACAGGACAAAAAAGACACGTATGAAAAGATGTATATACCAAAGGGTTAATTTGGCTTCAGCTCAACACTGAAATGAAAATTTTTTAGCCGTGCTACGCTAGCGATTAGCCTCGTAATCTCTCGATGATTCCCTAAACCCGAATGTAGGTATTTTCGAACTTTCGCACGAACAGTAGATCTCAAGTGAAAGTCCGAAAGAATGATGCCCAAAAGATGCCGAGTTTTCTGTTTTCCAGCAGCTTTCCAACGTCATTTAGAAAAAAATCGAGAAGACACAAAAATAAGGATTCCAATTTTACTCATATTTGGAGCGTAGAAGCTTCATGTCATTCGGCAGTGGACACACACACGCAACGCGTTTCAAGTCGCCATGTTGTTTTGATGCGCTCAATTTACGGCCGATGTGAGTGAAATCAAATAAATTGAATTAAACAGGAATCTAGCTCAACCGAAAAAATCTGCAAATTCTTACACACGGGTTGGTTATTCCTCGAATGGGGGGAACAGTGGGTGTGGCGGGTCCCAGACCCATTCCAATCGATTCAGGGTCCAAAATTTAGTGAAATATGATACCCCACACGCCTAGGCACCAGAAATCCTGACACATACAAAATGGGTGGATACATACCCATTTTGACCCATAACTTCTTCCGGTGGGTGCAAATCGTTCTGGGACACACATCATTGAATTCAGCGTCCAAAATTTAGTGGAAAATGATACCCCACACGCCTAGGTAGCAGAAATCCCGAAAACACATAATCAAATTGGGTAATAAATACCCAATTTGACCCATAACTTCTTCCAGTGGGTGCCAATTGTTCCGGGACCCATTTTATTGGATTCAGCGTCCAAAATTTAGTGGAAAATGACACCCCACTCGCCTAAATCACCCAAAATCTCGAAAATCCATTTTTCAAAAACAGCTACCCCCTCCAAATTTGGTCCGATCGGGCTGAAAAGTTTCGAGGACCCATCTCGGCTGGGAACAGACCCCTGACCCAAATTTCAGATTTTTAGAATATTTTCTACTACCAAAAACGGCGTGGACAATGGACGGCGGACGGACATTGACCTTTTTTGATCAGGACATCATGAAACGTCCAGAAAAAAAATTTGAGCCGAATCGGAGAGGTTGACCATTATCATGAAAACATAGGTTGATTATTCAAGGAATAACCAACCAAAAGCAGTTGGTGTCTATCTAAACAATCCAGTGTTCATCTCCAGCTGTTGGTATCTATCTAAACAATCCGGTGTCCATCTCGAGCTGTTGGTATCTATCTAAACAATCCAGCGTCCATCTCCAGCTGTGTCACAACAGTGGAAGATGGCTAACATAGTCCTGGTTCCAATGTCTTCTTCCAGTGCTGAAAACGTAACTGGCTATAGACCCGTAAGTTAGCTCCCAATCATGGACACATGATATTCGAACAACATCTTCTGGCAAGGCTGAGACCCTTTTTTAAATGTCTAGTCCCTGACCAGTAGATGGGAACCAGCAACTTCAAGAAAAGAAATTCAGACAAACATGAACTCCCGTCGAGAAACCGTAAGCATCCCTTGCAACATGAAAAACTTATAAACGTATTGGAACTGCACCTGCCCAGTAACCTGGTATTGCTCATACAGGACTATTTAGCCAGACGTACATTCAGAGTCAGTATTGGCAATGCGTGTTCTTCTGTCACGTCTATATCGGCGGAAGTGCCGCAAGGGACCATACCTATACCTTTTTTACACCCAAAAATTCCCAGTAGCCCATGGAATAAGTACTTATTCCATGCCAGTAGCCGAAAACTGTTTGGTCGCAGATGACACCACCCTTATGCTGATACTGTGATGTGCTTATACCGTCCGCAGCGCTCCGGACCTATCTGGACCTACAGTTGCCAAATTTTAATACCAAGTACGTCAGTAATGAAACTTTACCTAATGGCCTACCTACTTTACCTGAGCTTTGAACTTGTCAGTGAGGTAATACCGATGCCGATGCAACAACAACCCTTTGGTCAGACGAGAACCGTCCACAATTCACAACAAAATTTTAAAGAGGAAATTCGTCACCGAAGTTGGATTGGCACGACAAGACTAACCACCTCGACACAAATTACGTTATTATTATTCTCCTATCTATTTTGTTACCATTATTATTATTACATTTGTCACAGCCCTATTATTTAATTGTATACATGCCACATTAACCGCTGTTTCCTTCATATTTCAGGTCAATTGTATAGTTCTTCATCTGTGTGATTACTTTGTAAACTAATATAAAAAATTTAAAAAAATATATATATTAAGACGAGGGGGTCCTCTGACTAACAGTCGATTCAGAGAAAAGTTGGCTAAGAAGAAATTCCCTGGTGTTGAAATTCTTGATAACCTCCCGTTCGTCTTAAATCTCAAACACCGAGCAAAACGACCGGTTATGATAGTAGCCTCATTACATAATACACCTATTTAAAGCTTATTAAATTTCTCTTCGACCTGATACTGGAAATTGTTCTGTATTCCGGTACTACACCGATTCAGATCGTTAATGGTGTGGTTTTTCTTCAACCCACGCTCTATCAGAGTAACTGAAGGGGAAAAAGCAGAAACAAACTTATGGTATTTATGTTAGCATTAAGATCCCTTTGGGCGCTTTGATCTTGAAATCTTGTAAAGAGAGATTTTAAAAAAGCTGCAAATTCCTACACAGGGGTTGGTTATTCCTCGTACCAGGAGCATGGACACATTCCAATCAATTCAGCCTCCAAAAATTAGTGGAAAACGATACCCCACAAGCATAGGTACCAGAAATCTTGAACACCCACATTCGAAATGGGTAGGTAGATACCCGATTTGACCCATCCGTCTTGCGCATCCATATAACTTCTCTATGTAGTCTCTCACCGGCACCCGTCAAAAGGCATAATTGTGTTCAACATTTAAACTAAATGAAGTTAAATAGCACAAAATTCCCGCCATAAGACAGAAACATCGATGGTTTTCTCACAATGAAAATTATATTTCAAATACCCGTTTCTAACCATACCCTACTTCCGCATTTTTTTGGTATCCAACAGGGGACCCCTTTCAGACATTTATTGTGAAATACCTCACTCCACCCTTCTAGGTCTAAAACGTCGGAAAAAATTATACATATTCATAATACCCATTTTCACCCTTATTGAGAAAGAATTTTAGGACAAAATGACCGTTTTTGTTTATTATTTACTTTATAATTCTTCTCTCTTCACTTTCTCTTATCGTCATACGCTCCACAAAATACGACATGTGGTACCGATCAATACCTAATCTGGTCCGAGGATTTTTTTTTTTTTTTTTTTACAGTGAAAAATGTCAGCCAATAACTTCAACCTTTCTGTTATAATAATCTCCCCTCGAAAACCTGAAACAATTATGACTTTGACCAAAAGAAAAGAATAAAGATTATTGAGTTCATATCGAGCTTTCTTGTCCTTGAATTCAGTCAATCATTTTCGTGATTCCGTTTTGGTTGGTTATTCCTTGAATAATGAACCGATGTTTTCATGCAACCTCTCCGATTCGGCTCAAAATTATTTTTTGGACGTTTCATGGTGTCTTGATCAAAATAGGTCAATGTCCGTTCGCCGTACGCGCCATTTTTGGTAGTAGAAAATTTTCTAAAAATCTGAAATTTGGGTCAGGGGTCTGTTCCCAGCTTAGGACGGTCCTCAAAACTTTTGAGCCCGATCGGACCAAATTTGGGCGGGGCAGGGGTCAAAATGTGTTTTTTGAAAAATGGATTTTCGAGATTTTGGGTGATCTAGGCGAGTGGGGTATCATTTTCCACTAAATTCTGGACGCTGAATCCAAGAAAATGGGTCCCAGAACGATTAGCACCCACTGGAAGAAGTCATGGATCAAAATGGGTATATATTACCATTGTTTTACAGATATTTTAAAGAAAATCTTTCTTGAGATTATCGAATTTTTTCCTAGCAATGAACTGAAATGAATAATTTACTCGATTTATTTCCACTCCCGCTCATGATTTTGGCAGTTTTAGACATTTTATTCTTCAGTTATTTACGTTTTTGTAGCTGCTGAATAATAATGGAGAGAAAACGATAACCGGAAAGTGTCGGCGACATCTGGGAGTGGCTTGGATCTTGAGACAGTTAATATAATTCGCATTGCTCTTTTCCGGTTAAATATTATGGCTTATCGTGAATTGATATTCAAGGCGAGGCCCAAGACGAACCTAGGATCGTGATTTTCTAGTTTAGGTTAGGTTTAGTCGCATTATTCACTGTAAATTCTAATTAGAAACGTATGTTAACCGTATTCCCATTGTCTACATTAAAACCGATCCTAAGCCAGCATAAGACACTGGATTTCAAGAAAATCATTCGTCTCTTAGGTGCGTCCCCTGCTGACGAAATTGTCCCATGAATTGTGTCACAAGAATGAAAGAATAAATTGAAAGAATAGTATAACCCATTGCAACATGGTCTGGACTCATCTTTCTAATCCGGGAAACTAGGAAGAGGAAGAACCTCAAGTTCAATCACCGTATAAACACATTTTTTCCTACTCTAGACAGCTTAATTGCGCAGACTTCCTTCCTTTGCGTATTTTTGTTTTCTGTGGAGGAAACACCGCTCAGCTGTTGGCACATGCTGTTGAGGAAGCGTATGGGTGCTCTTCCGATTGTGAAGGACGTGCCAAGCCAACCGAGGCGTTCAAGTAGGTGAACTTAATTCATGTTAATTTTGGTTCCTAGTTGATGTTTTGACCGTGGCCAGATTTCCCTTAATTCTTATTTTTCTCGGAGAACATCGTAAGACGCATATGGTATTTGAGTTTGAAAACGCTGCAAATTTATACACACTGGTTGGTAATTCCTCGGATCAGCAGTGGGTGTGGCGGGTCCCGGACCCATTCCAATCGATTCTGGGACCAAAATTTAGTGGAAAATGATACCCCACACGCCCAAGTACCAAAGATCTCGAAAACAGACATTTGAAATGGGTTGATAGGTACCCATTTTGACTCATAACCTCATCCAGAGGGCGCCAATCGTTTCGGAATATTCATTTAATTGGATTCAGCGTCCAAAATTTAGTGGAAAATGATACCCCACACACCTGGATTGCAATAATCTCACAAATCAATTTTTCGAAATACACATTTAGGCCCCACCCCACCCAAATTTAGTCCGATCGGGTTGAAAAGTTTGGAGGACCAACTAGAGCTATGAACGAACCCCTGACCAAAATTTCAGATTTTTAGAAAATTTTCTACGGACGGCGGACGGACATTTGCGAATTTTGATCTTGACACCTTGAAACGTCCAGAAAAAATTTTTGGGGCGAATCGGAGAGATTGACTCTTAGCATGATGACCTGACACTATACACTCACTGCATTCTCCATATTCTTGGTCTAAGGAATAATAAACCATCGTGGAAAACCACGTTTTCTTATAAGGTTTCTGAAAAAGTTTACAAAAGTTTTTCGTAAGAGCGCCAACGCGGCCATTTTATCTGTTATCTCATCGTCAGTCCTATTACGTCCCGAGGCCGTTTTTTCGACAAAATTAGGTTTCCATGTTAATAAGGATTATTGTTTTGCGATTCATTCTTCCAACCGACCGGGTGACGAACGCGCGATAATTAGTTCCTATTTACCTTGCTATTAGTGCATCCTGAAGGTACCTATATTGATTCGACACCTGCGTAAAATGCCAATAAAAACACGTACATCCTGGTAATATATCCGGAGTTGAAAATTTGAACGTAATGTTGGTATGAGTTTGTAAAATTCTACAGCTTTATTTTAAAAATTAAAATCAATTGTCCAGAAACACAGTGCAGGTATCTCCGCATACTGCATCCATAAAACTTCTCTATGTAGTCTCTCACCGACACCCGTCAAAACGCATGGATAACTGCATCCATAAAACTTCTCTATGTAGTCTCTCACCGAAACCCGTCAAAACGCGTGGATAACCGCATCCATTAAACTTCTCTATGTAGTCTCTCACCGACACCCGTCAAAACGCATGGACAACCGCATCCATAAAACTTCTCTATGAAGTCTCTCACCGACACCCTTCAAAACGCGTGGATAACCGCATCCATAAAACTTCTCTATGTAGTCTCTCACCGACACCCGTCAAAACGCATGGATAACCGCATCCATAAAACTTCTCTATGTAGTCTCTCACCGACACCCTTCAAAACGCGTGGATAACCACATCCATAAAACTTCTCTATGTAGTCTCTCACCGACACCCGTCAAAACGCGTGGATAACGGCATCCATAAAACTTCTCTATGTAGTCTCTCACCGACACCAGGACATAATTTTGTTCAACATTTAAACAATACCATGATTAATAGCACAAAATGCCGGCATTAAAAGACGGATAAGCATATGGTTTTTCCACAATGATAAAGTCGATATTCTACGCTAATAGGGAAAGCAATACGGTTTGAGGAGTGCCATTTTCATGGGTTTTGAATGCATCATGACTCTTGGGATTTTTTTCGCAGCAAGTTTGTATGTTCCCATGAAATTTGGGCCAGACTGGGCCCATTTGCGTTGCCTCTTGTAAAACAATTTGGAATTTTTTGTCGTGAATTTTGTAATTTTGAGTTCCTACCTACATGAATGTCAAATGATTACCATTCTTGAGTCGAAGGCTGTAGGAGTACGTGCTGAGTTTCCGTCGATGAACAGCCGATGTGGCCACTTCGCTCACTGGTGGCTGCTCACCGGGGAGGAGGACGACAACGGCTACAACCAAATTTTCTCCGTGAAATAAATTTATCTCTTTTTTATATCGTCATGTTGAAGTGACAAAGTTTTACCGTCATTCGGGTGTTCATCTTGAAAGTTGAAGTGTTCAAAAACGGAACCGCTCCGCTTCCCACGGGCGAACTCAAAATGCGTACCGACGACGGCCATTGCAACAGACGTAACTCAACTGATAACGTTCAAGTCGCTCATTCGCCTGTTTTGCCTAATTTCGCCCTATTCAAGAGGCGAGTGATGAATTATGCAAAATCAAAATATTTAGCTCCCCTGGGCGTGAGTGTCAATGTCAATTGCCTGGGATCGCGGACGCAGTAAAGCAGACGTCCACGGAAATTTGCATGTGGCGCGATTTTGTCGGCAGTCGTTTCGCATTCTGGGTAGGTACTGTACGAAATCCTTCCTCTCGTCAAGACTAATCAAAGCGAATACAACTGCGCGGTAACTATTTGTCAAAAGGGTTCCATTGGAGCGGGAAGTTGACATTTAGTGCTGACAGCACATTTTTAGTATTGATCTAAAATTCACTTTTTAGCCTCACGGATATACAATCAAGAATTAGGCGATGGTATCGTTCAATTGAACCTTACTCAGTAGCTCTTGCATTTACTAAGAAATCAAGCAAGTGACCCACCAAGATGCTCGAAATCTGCTCGTCTCACAATTTTGGACTAACGGGACTGTTCATAGAGGACAAGGAACGTGATGAATTACATCAACCGCATTTCCGGTCATTTTGGCCGATAGTGTAGCGGAATATTTGCATTTTTTGGTATTTCTTGAATAATCATTCTCTGTATCATGCCACAGCCAACGTCTCCGATCGACAGTATACATTCCATGATGTATAGATCAATAACGCAGCAAATTGTTTCACAGGGGTTGGTTATTCCTCCGACCAGACGCATGGAAACTTATTCCAATCGATTCAGCGTCCAAAATTTAGTCGAAATGATACCCCACAGGCCTAAATCGCCAAAAATCTCAAAAATCAATTTTTGACAAAACAAATTTTGACCCCTGCCCCACCCAAATTTGGTCCAATTGGGTGGAAAA
This sequence comes from Cyrtorhinus lividipennis, assembly GCA_019603395.1. Lineage (NCBI taxonomy): Eukaryota > Metazoa > Arthropoda > Insecta > Hemiptera > Miridae > Cyrtorhinus > Cyrtorhinus lividipennis. Next base: position 12,836,073 of record CM034008.1, read on the forward strand.
GTTTCGAGGACCAACTAGAGCCATGAACGGACCCCTGGCCAAAATTCAGGTTTTTTTAAAAAATAATTTCTACTACCAAAGTCGCTGAATCCAATGAAAAGAGTCCCAGAACGATTAGCACCCACTGGAAGAAGTTATGGGTCAGATTGGGTATATATTACCCATTTTGAATATGTGTTTATGAGATTTCTGGTACCTAGGCGTGTGGGGTATCATTTTCCACTAAATTTTGGACCCTGAATCGATTGGAATGGGTCCGGGACCCGCGACACCCACTGTTTCCCCCATTTTCCCCATATTGAAGAAATGAATCTCCATGCGCCTGATTCGAGGAATAACCAACTCGTCTGTAAGAATTTGCAGATTTTCTTCTCTTATTCAGCTCTCTACGAAATAAATTTCGATGAAATCCGAGAAGCGCAAAGCTTTTCATACGCAGAAATTCATACCCCACAGGCCTAAATCGCCAAAAATCTCAAAAATCAATTTTTGAAAACACACTTTGACCCTATATCCCCCCCACCCACCAAAATTTGGTCCTGGGCTGAGCAGTTTTCAGAACCAACTAAAGGCAAAAACGGGTCCCTGGCCCAAATTTAAGATTTTTAAACATTGACTTTTTACATGAAAACATGAATTGAATAACCAACAAAAACTCAGAAGCCTGTCCGCCGTCGTTTGAGTAGAAGAGAAATTTATAAAAATCTGAAATTTTAGTCTGGGACCTCTTTCCAAGTGAATAAGTATGTTTTTTGATCGCGATTTTCGGGATTTTTTGGGAACTAGGCATGTGTAGGGGTATCATTTCTCACTAACTTCTCATTTCACGTTTAGTGTTTTCTTCATACTCGTGCTCAAGGAATATTCCAAGGGATAATCAACCATTGTGGCAGATTTGCAGCATTATGCCTATTTTCTCAAAATGTGTTTTTTGAAAAATGGATTTTCGAGATTTTGGGCAATTTAGGCGAGTGGGGTATCATTTTACACTAAATTTTGGACACTGAATCCAATGAAATGGATCCCAGAACGATTGGCATCCACCGGAAGAAGTTATGGGTCAAAATGGGTATGTATCTACATGGGGGAAATAGGGGAACAGTGGGTGCGGCGGGTCCCAGACCCATTCCAATCGAGTCAGGATTCAAAATTTAGTGGAAAATGATACCCCACACGCCTAGATCGCCAAAAATCTCGAAAATCCATTTTTCAAAAAACACATTTTGACCCCTACCCCGCCCAAATTTGGTCCGATTGGGCTGAAAAGCTTGGAGGATCGTCCTAGGCCGGGAACAGACCCCTGACCCAAATTTTAGATTTTTAGAAAATTTTCTACTACCTCAAACGGCGCAGACGGCGGACGGACATTGACATTTTTTTCATCTAGACGCCTTGAAACGTCCAGAAAAAAAATTTGAGAGGTTGATCATTTGCATGAAAACATAGGTTGATTATTCAAGGAATAACCAACCAAGGTCAATGTCCGTCCGCCGTCCGCCGTCCACGCCGTTTTTGGTAGTAGAAAAATTTTTAAAAATCTGAAACTTGGGTCAGGGGTCTGTTCCCGGCCTAGAACGGTCCTCCAAACTTTTCAGCCCGATCGGACCAAATTTGGGGGGGTAGGGGTCAAAATGTGTTTTTTGAAAAATGGATTTTCGAGATTTTGGGCGATCTAGGCGAGTGGGGTATCATTTTCCACTAAATTTTGGACCCTAAATCGATTGGAATGGCACCCGGTACACCTACTGTTTCCCCCATTTTCCTCATGTTGAAGAAATGAATCTCCATGCGCCTGGTTCGAGGAACAACCAACCCGTGTGTAGGAATTTGCAGATTTTTCCGGAGTCCATCCTTCGTGCTTGCAACGCATCAATTGTGTCAAGCAATGAGACCACTTAGCCCGACGAAGCTTGGATCCGCTTTTCAGTCCACCAAGGTCACGCTAACGGCAACATTGCTTATGTAGTCATAGTGAGGGACATAAGTATTACCGTTCTTGAGACGCAGGCTGTAGGAGTACGTGCTTAGTTTCCGCCGAAGATCGTGAATTGCGGCCACTTCACTCACTGGCGGCTGCTCCTGCTCATCAGCCAGAAGGACAACGACGGCTAAAAAGGCGCAATCGAAATGTCCACGTGAAATTTAGGGTCGTCGCAGTCGTTGGTACATGTCCAAAATGTAAATTGAGAGTGAAACCATACCGTCTCTCAGTTCTTCATCTTCAATGGGCGGTTGATCGACGCCAGATCCGCTTCTTTTCTCTCTGACGAACCCAACGCTGTCAGTAGTCATTGCGACGGATGAAACTCAACTGACGGCATTGAATCGCCATTCACCTGTTTTGTAACCCCCATCTTGGCGGTCAATGTAGGTTTGTTTTGTCGGTGCTCGTTTCAGCGGAACGTGTGTAATAAGACCGGGTATGTAACGTTGGCAGACGGAATACTCGCGGTGGTGGGGGTACAGCCACCGGCCAAAGAGGAAACCGGTTGATTTGCTTCGCTAATTCATGGTAAAATTCTGATTCCGCTCTCCAGCTCGAGGGTGTTTGTGATTGAGCAACGACTGAGCATTAGTGCACCGCTCGAGAAAGATCTCCGATGACGTAGTGATGAACGAAAACCCTGCCAATTCATCCTTAGGGGTTTATTATTCCGTAAAGTAGGACTGTGGGTCCGGCACTCCCTACAATAATTTCAGAGTAAAACTCAGTGGAAAATGATACCCCACGCGCCTACTTCCAAGAAATACCATAAAATACCGAAAAACGAAGTTTTACTCATTACATCCCCAAATTTGGGCCGATTGGGCTGAAAAGTTTCGAGGACCAACTAGAACCGGAAAGAGGCTCCTGAATTAAATTTTGGGTTTTTGGACATTTTAGCACTACCGAAAACGGGGTAGACGGGCTACAGCGGACGCACATTTTAATTTTTGGTTGATAATACCTTGAATAATTCATGCAAAAGGTCAGCATCTCTGATTTGCCCCAAAATTCGCAGTTCGCGATTCAAGGTGTCTAGATCAAAAAACCCAAATGTCCGTTTATGGTTGTAGAGAATTTTCTAAAAATCTAAAATTCTGGTCAGGGGCCCGTTCATGGCTCTAGTTGGTCCTCGAAACTTTTCAACCTGATCGGACCATATTTGGGGGGTAGTGGTCAAAATGTGAAATTCGAAAAATGGGTATCTGAGATTTTTTGCAATTTAGGTGTGTGGGGTATCATTTTCCACTAAATTTTGGACGCTAAATCCGATGAGACGGGCCCCAGAACGATTGGCACCCACTGGAATAGATTATTGGTCAAAATGGCTATCTATTACCCATTTTGAATATGTGTTCTCGAGATTTCCGGTACCTAGGCGTGTGGGGTATCATTTTCCACTAAATTTGGACCCTGAATCGATTGGAATGGCTCTGGACCCGCCACACCCACTGTTTCCTCATGTTCCCCATGTTGAAGAAGTGAATCTCCATGCGCCTGGTTCGATATTGGATATTTTCTATCTAGAAAAAACGTTGTTTGCATTCAGTACAGAACTACGAATGTAAGGAATTGTCCTCCAAGCATTTTAGTCGATCGAGTGAATGGAACGAAATACAATTCGATTGCGACTGGGGTTTTCTGAGGTATAATCGGTTGCGACCGCAATCGTCGGTAATAAAGGATTGCGGGCCCGTAATTCGTTCTATTATTCATTTAGGGGGACTGGTTGCGTGGCCTACGAGGAATTTCAACAATCACTTTCCTCTCAACGAGCTTCCGATCGAACTTAATTGGAAGTAATGTACACAAATCGGTTGTTGCAATAATCTTTACTGAGCGGCAAAGTTGGTCTCTTGTGTTGTTGCTTTTAAGCGTTTATTGTAACAAGCAAAAGAAGAAGAAGGCGAAGAAAGTGCAATCAGCAGTCGTAATAAGCAATACTTTCCATAGTTACACGAAGTGCCTTTCTTTCCTTAAGTGTACTAAGTAGAACATACCCTCCTACGGGCGTTACCTAACTGACTCCCAAAGAATCGAAAGTGAGAGGACGTGGTCTCGTGATAGACCTAACTGACTCCCAAAGAATCAAAAGTGAGAGGACGTGGTGTCATGTTAGACCTAACTGACTCCCAAAGAATCAAAAGTGAGAGAACGTGGTCTCATGATAGATCTAACTGACTCCCAAAGAATCAAAAGTGAGAGGACGTGGTCTCCTGATAGACCTAACTGACTCCCAAAGAATCAAAAGTGAGAGAACGTGGTCTCCTGATAGACCTAACTGACTCCCAAAGAATCAAAAGTGAGAGGATGTGGTCTTGTGTTAGACCTAATTGACTCCCAAAGAATCGAAAGTGAGAGAACGTGGTCTCATGATAGACCTAACTGACTCCCAAAGAATCGAAAGTGAGAGAACGTGGTCTTGTGTTAGACCTAACTGACTCCCAAAGAATCAAAAGTGAGAGAATGTGTTCTCGTGTTAGACCTAACTGACTCCCAAAGAATCAAAAGTAAGAGGACGTGGTCTTGTGTTAGACCTAACTGACTCCCAAAGAATCAAAAGTGAGAGAATGTGTTCTCGTGTTAGACCTAACTGACTCCCAAAGAATCAAAAGTGAGAGGACGTCGTCTTGTGTTAGACCTAACTGACTCCCAAAGAATCAAAAGTGAGAGAATGTGTTCTCGTGTTAGACCTAACTGACTCCCAAAGAATCGAAAGTGAGAGAATGTGGTCTCATGATAGACCTAACTGACTCCCAAAGAATCGAAAGTGAGAGAACGCGGTCTCGTGATAGACCTAACTGACTCCCGTAGGCCGTCAGCCCCAATGAAAATGCAAACCCCTCAGATCCCAACTGACTCCCAGGAAAATGCGTATTTGTTCGGAAAGGGGGCTCTAACAACCTACAAGAAGTGTTTTAAACGCGGCGTTTGTTTGAGAAGCCAGCCAACTCGGTACAAGTTCCACGGAGATAATGATAGGTGAAGGATGATGATTTCGTAAACTGTCTTGTCAGTGACATGCAGTGTCTTGTGCGGTGTGATAGACTTTACATGGACGGGACTTTCGAATTTTGTACACCACTCTTTACACAGTTATTCTTAGCAACATGGGTTTTATGTCCCACTGGCTTTCTGCTTGCTTCAGAACAAAGAGAAAACCGTGTATGAATGCTGTTTACGGGCATTGTCAGAAAAATCTTTCGAAATGACAGGAATTTCGTTGTCACTGGCATATTGCATCACGGATTTTGAGGTTGCCATGCAAAAAGCTGTGATAGAAGTTTGGCCCACGACGACACCCTTTGGCCGCAGGTTTCACCTTCGTCAGGCTTGGTAATGTACCTACATACCATATTATAATCCCCCATCCTAACATTTACCTCACAGTAAACAACTACAGACTGAGACGTACGCCAAACTCCAGACCAGAGAACGGTGATGTCCATCAGCCAAGACCAGAAATTGTTAGAGGACAGAAATGGATTTAAAGATACATTGATAAGCAAAGGGAAAGGTATCCAATTTACCAGTTTGTCAAGAAACTGTCCTCCAAACTCCGACCCCACTTAGATGACGAACAAGAAGATTCAGGATGACGAATGAATTTGGACAATTTGTGAAGTGGGAAGGAATGTTTGTGGAATTTACTCCTTTATACACTCAGGGAGTCAGCTAGGCTCTTTCACCAGTTTCGTTTCTCACCGGGAGTCAGTTAGAACTACCATCCTCGAGGGAGTCAGTTGAAACATTCAATTTTCGCTCTGTTCTGGAGTCAGTTGGGACTTTTGATGTCCCTCGGGAGTCAGTTAGGAAACACCCCCACCTACTTCTCCCCCTCACCGCACACAGTTCATCTCTTAATGCTGTGGTATTTCCGTACAACGTAAAATGAAGCGAAATCTCTGTTATTATCTTAGAACTTAAATTTAACTACTTTATCAAATTTCTTATGTATTTTGGCCGGAATAAATTTTTCTTTCATTCATTCGTTCAGTTTAGAGAAAATATATATACCGAACGAGGTTCACTAGGGAAACGCTTTTGAAGAACTTCTTGCAACTGATAGTAACAAGGGCAGGGGCTGACGTCAGCAGCTTTTAAAAAACGGTTGACACGGCTACAACTGACGGAGGCAATATTAATCTCCTTTACCAGCATGAGTATATGAGATAAAATAATATTTGTTATAGTTCTTTTTATTAATTAATCCAATTATACATTTTACTGTCAATCGAAGACACGTTTGTAGTTGATACAACTGTTCTCAACACAAAGAATAAATAAAATGTCCGTCCAAAGTACACCAAACATGCTGTTTTTGGACGTAGAAAAGTTTCCAAGTCGTTGTCCAAGTTAGTTTAGCATACATAAGGAAGTTTTGGCCTTGACAAGGTCGTTGGAAGACTGTCGAACGTAGGCTCGAAAAAAGGTTGGTCGCCTCATTGTATTCACTTGTGGAGCAATTATTCTGGTCGCTGGTCGCTAATGAGGACTTTATCGTTCGGCAAAATGAAAAGCCGATTTTGACTAGCGTTTTTTTTTTTTTTTTTTTCTTTCTTTAAAAGAGGTAGGTAAGCCGAACGTTGAATACTGTCGAGTTTTGACCCGACCAAGTAATTTGCGTTCGATTTAAAACCCCAAAAATCTCGAATGTTTGAAATTCCCTCAATTTTCTCCGATGAGCAGCTCCCAGTTCGGGTCATCCAGCAGTAAATGAGTAATTTATTTTCATACAATTTTCGGGTCAAGGCGACAAGCATACGTTATGAATTTGGAACCTATAAATCTTGAAACTTGATAATAAACGAATTGATAAGAAACCATGAATGGACGTGTCTAGTGGCAGGAGAAGGGAGAATAGCCACATCGCGATTGATAGACAGATCTCATTGCCATCCTTTGATTCACCATTGTTTCATAATAGCGTACAGAAAATAAAGAATTTTTAATAAAATATACATTGCGAATAATGTAAAATAAAGTTGACTGTTTTATGACTTATTCATTAAGACTTACGTAATGAAAAATTAAAATTGTCTCCCTTCAGAATAAACATACATAGGTCCTTGTTAACTCCATCATGTACCAGTTTCTCAATTTTAGCATTCATCAAATTAATATTATTCAGTTGCTGCATTTCTGTTACCTTTTCAAAAATTGTATTTATTAATTCTATCCCTCGGTATCTCATTGTCATTTGAGCATGTGCATTTTTTACTTCAGGTAACTTGAGCCTTAAAATTTATTTTTTCTCTTCTTTACATCACCGACAAATGAACTTATTCAATTTTATTTAGTTTTACTACATTTTTGATATATAATTGAGCAATTGTATCCAGCATTTGTTCCTTAAATAGTTCTTCCGGGAATACGCCTTGGCTTTTTAAAAGAGAATTTTCAGTCATTTGTTGCTTTTTCAGCCCGATCGGACCAAATTTGGGCGGGGTAAGGGTCAAAATGTGTATTTTGAAAAATGGATTTTCGAGATTTTGGGCGGTCTAGGCGAGTGGGGTATCATTTTCCACTAAATTTTGGACGCCGAATCCAATGAAATGGGTCCCAAAACAATTGGCACCTACTGGAAGAAGTTGTGGGTCAAATTGGGTATCTATTATCCATTTTGAATATGTGTTTTCGGGATTTCTGGTACCTAGGCGTGTGGGGTATCATTTTTCACTAAATTTTGGACGCTGAATCGATTGGAATGGGTCCGGGACCCGCCACACCCGCTGTTTCCCCCATTTTCCCCATGTTGAAGAAATTAGTCTCCATGCGCCTGATTCGAGGAATAACCAACCAGTGTGTAAGAATTTTCAGCGTTTTTAAAAGAGAATATTCAGTCATTTATTGCATTTTGAAGAGCTTGTAGAGTAGGTATTTGTAGAATATAACAGTTGAGTACTGCATTACTGATTCGAATAGCGCTCATTAGATATTCCTAAGTCAGCGGATTGATACTTGACTTGATACATTACATAGGCACATTTCCAAAATTTTTTGCAAAGTGAGTTCACGTTTAGATCCCATCTCAAATAAAAGTAGGCGCTCACACTGAGTTATAGCGTGGATATGGGATAGTGTTGATAAAGGAAGCTCTGTCAGCGGCCCTGTAATGACTCGACATCAAAGGCTTCGTTACCCTCGTTCCTTCTTATCAATTCGTGGAAAGTGTTCAGCTGAGCACAACTAAGACGAGGAGTCTCACTGGGCTTGATGTTTGACTGGCGAAAAATCCTGAGGATATTTCTCTGGTCGGTTTCATTTGTAGCCACCAATTTGAACAGTTGAAATGTTCAGATAAATCTTAAGTTTTGCGTTGACTTTGTTCAGTTATTCCCCATTGTGCTTTTCCTTAAACAGGAGCAGGGTATGGGTGAAAATGGGTATTGTAACGATTTATATTCTTTGTTAATAATTTATTACAATCGTTCACTCAAATACACTGTCTTTGTTTACAGACTTACACAATCACAAAGCACAATTCACGAAACACAGTTGTTGTAACGCAGTTGTTGCACTATTTATAACATTTTTTATATACCGGCTGCCTCTTGGTCGAGTACCTTCTCAAACCTTCCCTGGTTCTGGGAACTCAACGTGTTGTCTCGAGCAAATGGGAAGGTTCCAGCCAATTCAATATGCATGAATGTTCGAGAGCGACCCTTAGCCCTCCACAGGTCTTTGACCCTGCGATGCTGGCAGCCCACTTGACAGGCACAGGTGTAATCTCACAACAGTATTTTGTATATTATCCTTTAAGATTTTTGGGGAGTTAGCGCGTTGTGCACTACATCCCATAGTTTTTTGGTTGGTTATCCCATGTTTTCATGCAAAAGGTCAACCTCTCCAATTCGGCTCAACATTTTTTTCTGGAAGTTTCATGGTGTCTAGATAAAAAACCCTGCAAATTCCTTTACATGGGTTGGTTGTTCCTCGGACCAGGCACATGGAGACTCATTTCTTCAACATGGGGAAAATGGAAACAGCGGTTGTGGTGGGTCCCGGACCAATTCCAATCGATCCAGGGTCCAAAACTTATTGGAAAATGATACCCCACACGCCTAGGTACCAGAAATCTTGAAAATACATATACAGAATGGGTAGATATATACCTACATTTTGACACATAACTTCTCCCGGTGGGTGCCAATCGTTCTGGGATTTAGTGGAAAATGATACCCCACTCGCCTAGATCGCCCAAAATCTCGAAGATCCATTTTTCAAAAAACACATTTTGACCCCTACCCCACCCATATTTGATCCATTCGGGCCGAACGCCGTCCACCGCGCCGTTTTTGGTAGTAGAAAATTTTCTAAAAATCTTGGGTCAGGGGTCTGTTCCCGGCCTAGAACGGTCCTCGAAACTTTTCAGCCCGATCGGACCAAATTTGGGCGGGGTAGGGGTCAAAATATGTTTTTTTAAATGGATTGCGCTTTCCAGAATTCGCTTGCTTCAAGAACGCTTCAAATTCTTCTCCGTGGTGGTTTATTATTCCTAATTAGACCTTGATCAAGGCGTCTTCGAGGTCATCCAGATTGTGAAGAATACTACGAACGAGGAAGAATTTATTTAATTCTCAAGGTGTTATTTCAGTGTAATTCGTATTACATATGTCGACGGATGAATAATGATACCTGCTGGGAGTGTAAGCATGAAGTCTCGCGCTGAGGTTTCCCAAAATGGCTGAAATCTCTTCAAATTATTTCCCATTTTTCTCAGCTCCTACATAGAAATTCAAACTTTTTCTGTTTGCAAAAGCTCAAAACAAACAAACGATAAACTGAATACATTTTAAAAGTCGTGGCTGTTAGAAACAGTAGGTCTACTTAAGCCCTATGCGCTGACAGCGCTCGTGTGAGCGCTTTTGAAACTAATGTAGCGATTTGGGCAGCCATGTTTTGTCTGCCCTTCCGCTTTTGTAACAAAATTCGTGGTGTTGTGTAGCGCTGTTAGATTGTTTAGCTATGAATAGTTCGATCCATTGTGTAGTTTTGTACGTGTAAGTCTTGTCTTAGCAATTAAATTCCGTGTCCCCATTTCTTCGAAACTTTGCCTCTAAAAAACACTAAATAACAGTGACTAAAGTTATTGGAACGTTGCAGTTCAATTATAGGAGGATATATTAGGACATTTTCCTGAGTTTTTAAGCGTGCTGTACAAAGGAGAATTTTTAAATGCAAAACAGAAGCTGAGAAAAAATGTCAAGGATTTAAGTAGTGACTGTTTGACCGTCATCGGCATAACCGTTTCAAGCTTCAAAGATTGTTAGTGTTCAAATATCTAACCTTCAAAAATGGAAACAAATCTTATTTAGATTAATTACTTAAATTTCTTTTTAAATAATAAAAGGCTAAATGTCTTAGCTTTGGTGTTTGCATTAATTTTCTACTAGAATATTGGCAAATCAGTTAGAATTTCCACAAATAGACTACAGAGAAGAATGAATATACATTTTAAGAGAATATCTCATTTAGCAGCGTAGTATTGGGACAACATCTGGAGGCTAATTCATTGATGATTAGATATTCAATATTTGCATAAAGGTAAGTTAAGGAGGTATAAGTTTAAAGATTGCCTTTGTCTATATGAACGCAAGTGAAACCCTCCGAAACGGTAAAATGGTGCCATATCTAAGATGAAAGGAGCTCTATGTCAGGGTGAAGATCAACTGACCTTATTTCCAACGGATATTTTCCGCTAAACGGTTATAATGTGACACGAAACGACTCAAGGCTAGGCTGAGCAATAATCTCATCCAACGTACATTTCCTTAGCGCTACTCCGTTATCGAAAAGTATGAACGAAGATACGAAAGATGAGTTTTTATGGTTTGTACCCGAACAAGGCCTTTTTAGGTGCCAAGTGCCAACCTGAGAGGAGTCGTTTTGACAGTGAATCGATCCCAGAGGCGAACGCCTCAAATAACGGTCATTTCATGGGAAACGGTTCGTCTGTCAGCCGAGACTGGAGCGATTATGAAATTGACTGGGTCACTCAGATAAGTAGATGTCGCGACCCAGAATATTTAAGATCATTTACGAAAATTGGGGGAAACGAGTCGTATTAGGATGTTCGCTGGCCAACCCTGACCATGACCGTTTGGCAACTGATGTGGCAAGACGAGGTACCGCAATTCATTTGGTTTTCATTCTATCTAGCAATTGGCATCCTAGTTCCTTCTTGAAACTACAATCAATAATATAGCACGTATACCCCCTGCGCAAGCCCCTCTATTGTCTGGACTATTATCTTAACCTATTTCTACTACCGGGGGGAGTGTTAAATTATCATCATATGTATATATATAATATCAAATATTTCTACTAAAAAAGTGGTCTCTGCCTTAATGTCATCGGCATTCTGTCATACTAAATATCAGTCCCCCCTACTTCATATTGTACAATACTGCAATCCCACAGTACACAAAGGGGTGGTTTCATAATTTTTTCTTCCTTCCTTTCGCAATCATAGATAACTAAAGAACAACATATTTGCGACTTTGACTCCCCAAAACTCATACAACTTCAGAGAAATGTCTGGTGTTGGGTAATTGGAATTTGAGATGAATGCTTCATGCATGTTCCTCAGATCTATGGTGTGGTGATCAAGTTTCCTTTTTCTTATATTCTTATTCTCCTTCTACTTCTGTTGTATTCTTATTCTACCCCTAAATATTCAGAAATTTTAGTATCAAAACATTTCTTGATTTTATTCTTTGGTAGTGTAACTATTAATTTTCAATCTTAATACACAGCTTGCAACCATTTTCCCTCAAAAGAACTGGCATGGTATCCAGTACAAAGGTGTAACGTCATGGAAGCAGCTATTTTCACACAAGGATCTGATATAGTCCTATCTGCAGGCGGTTATTCCTAAATCATGCCCAAATAGTGGTATTTAAACATCACAAACATTTGTGGACTTGAATGTAAGAAATCTTGGACAGGACCAAGATTTTGTAAGCGAGGCAAAAAGAGTAAAATGTAACAAAAAATCGTCACGGCCCAAACTGCGCATGCGTCAAAATTCATCGAAATCAGACTAAAAGTTTGTAGAATGTAACAAAAAGTCGTCAGGGTGGAAACTGCGCATGCGTCAAAATCCAGCGAAATCAGACTAAAAGTTTGTAGAATGTAACAAAAAGTCGTCAGGGTGGAAACTGCGCATGCGTCAAAATCCAGCGAAATCAGATTAAAAGTTTGTAGAATGTAACAAAAGTCATCATGGTGAAAACTGCGCATGCGTCAAAGCAATATTATTTCTCAATAACAAAATAGCATTGCCATTGTCGCTCTCTTTGTATAAGTTGCATTTTGTAATATGAAAGAAATAAAATTTTGAAAGTATTTTAATTGTACTCGTATATTTTGTTGAATAAGTTTCCTTGCAAAAGTATGTATACTGTTGAAATGTTGCACTCTTATACATGAAATTTCTGAAAGTTAGAAATTGTCTGTTGACTATACTATGTCTCTCGCGCGGAGTGCATGATCTTTGAATTTTTTTGACAAAAAGGCAAATACTAAGTAGAAAATCTTCAAATACCAATCAATTTAGGTTAATATTGTAAGCCCCCAGGCTTACTGCCTCCAGAAAACCAGAAGGGAGGGAGCATGCGCCAGGATGCGCGCAGCTCCTGCCTGGACGTCGCATTTGGAGAGAGCTTCAGTGCTCACTCGTTGCCAAGGCGCCCAACTGGGCAGTTGTTGCCAAGGCGCCCCTCGTTGCCGAGGCGCCCAACCTGTTGGAGTCATAATTATATATTTTTAACCCTGTCATGCAAGTGCATCTCACTCAGTCCATCCTGGCTTTGTCCTGTGCTCGCTCTGAAGTGAACTCTGCTACAGTGCTGAAGTTGACCGAAGCTGTAATATTGTGTTCCCCATGCCATGAGATCAAATTACTTTGTCTTGTATCAGTTCTGGCCTAGGTTGAGGCATATCCTCCTTTGCAACGTGTCCTTGTTTTCAATTATAATTCATTTTGTATCAATGTATTTTATGCTCATCCTTGGTATCCCTAATTAACGCTCAGTCGTAAGTCTTGGACACATTGTGTAACCTCTCGCTAGGTCCATTCAAAACCTCCGAAGAAACCCGAATTAAATTATAACAGATTTTAATTCGAGAGAGGCTTACAATATGACAGACGCGAAGCATCTTCGGTTGAGTTGAGTGTACTCTGTGGGGCATCAATTTTGTTGACTAATTGCTGCAGACATTCTGTGGAGGTAGATTGGCCGATATAAGTAGCACAAACCGATACACCTGTAAGAGCTCCCGGCGAAACAATGGTTTTCCATTGTTATTCTACATATCCCCGGTCCAAGTTCATTGTAAACGTTACATTGACCGTGTGACATAACAGCCAATTAGAAAGTGCCGCGAAGAGGGTGACTATGAGTATTTGGTGTAGCGCAATCAAAAACAAAGATTCGAGGGCTTTGCTTTGGAAACGTCTTGGATCGCCTTTTGCAACCAAGCACCCACTTAAGTAATCCACTTTCGAATTTGACATCGCGACGAGTGGCAGGTCGGAACGGTTTATTTAATTACATGTGCTTTCGCTACATACCAGGACGTAGAATGCAGACAAGGTTCGAGCTCAGCGCCAGTTTTTTATGTTGGCAAGATGTCCAAGACAGACAAAGAATTCATTGCAGAAAATTTTCTTCTGAGTCATCAATGTAGCGGAAGCTTAGTTTTCACTTTTGTAATATACAAGAAAGTTGTTATTTGTAGTTTGCATTGCTGCTTGTCGGTTTTGGAAAGGTCTCAGAACTTTTTCAATTGTCTCTGTTTATATCAAACATCCAAGAAAGGAAACATGAAACACGCGTTTTGCATAGGACAAATGAAAAGATACTATATGATGGAGAGTTGACGTGGAGTGGGCACTCCTACAGACAACCAGTGAAGTTCAAGATGGAGACAATAATTGAAGCAATAGCGACATTAATCAATAAACAAAATGATGAAAAGGTGTTCACAAGACAATTCTTGTACATGAAGCATTGGATGAGTTAAAAAGAGAGAATAGGGGAGAGTTGTGAACTTCAGGCGGATTTATTTAAAACTTAAGTTTAACCGAAAACATTTTTCTGGCCAATTCGGGTGGTTTCTCTTCTCAAAAGGAACGAACTAGCCATTGGAATGCAAGGAGAATATGCAAAAAGACTTTATAAATACGATTGGTCGAGAAAATCTACCAGGCTCGTACCTCATGCGCATGCGCTCTCTTCAATTGAACACTCATCAAATTGGTATTAGGGCCCCAGTAATTTCAAACAAATTACCTTATTACAGCAATAAAGATACCGTTCTCGTATAAAGGTGCCATCATATTTAATGACTTGCCAACTGAATATTGTATTTCGGCGATACCACTACAATCGTTCAAAAATGGCTTGAAAAAACATTTTATGGAAGATCTCGCGTTAGGATAAATTATTTATGGTATGTACCTGCCCGTGCATTGCAGTTGTTGCCATTAGCCACGTACTTGTAAATATATAACCGTGTAATATTCGTGTAAATGTCATGTAAATATGTAGGTATAACTTGTAAATAATCTCAGTATCTTTGCATATTCTCAAGAACAATAAGAAAGTAGAAGCAACTCATCCCCTCAGCACAAGCTATGCTTAAAGAGGGGATTAGCATTATAACTTTGATAATGATCTATTGTTCACAAAATAACAAAATAATTGAATATATTGAAAAAAAATAAACACCACAAATTAGCAAATATTCATTGGATCAGCTAGCTTTTGAATGAGAGGTAGGCTCTTGCTACGTCTCCAATGCTCATGCGTTTGCATACGTCGTCAAATGGTGGATTTTTTTTTTTTTTTTTTTTTTTTTTCATTTGATTTGAGTTACGCGGGGGGAGCATCTATGCCTTGCCCCGAGGAATGTATTTTATTGAGTTTTAACACAGAATGAGACAAACTAACCAAAAAAACTAACAATCATAACGAAATCTGGAACGACTGCATGGATACTATGATACGAAATTTAGGATAGTGTAACCTAGTGTAACCTACAGGATATTTTTTTCATGATTATACGAGATTCTGAATTAGTGGGAGGAAAGTAGCGAAATTGAGTGAAAAGCTAAAACACATTATGTGTTTCAATAATTTCGTCCAAAGTATGTAAATAGAGGCAACGAGGGGTCAAGGGAGCTTACCGTTTACAATCTTTACAATCGTTATAATTTTGGGAACATTGGTACGATTCAAAGACGCCAATTTCTCCATAAGCTTAATGTAAGGGATGATTCCATAAGTGTGTAATAATTAAAATTTCATGAAAAACCATAGTCGACATTTGTCCAAACCTGATTGAAAACAAATCAACGTTACAATAATCATAACGACTCCTTCGCTAGTGGAATGCATGCATTACAAGGGCTTGTGGTTGAAAATGGGTAGTTATTTTGGCATTTTTTGGACCTAGGCGAGTAAGGTATCATTTTCTACCCGGTTTAGGACGCACAATCAACTGAAATGATCCACCAATTGCGCTGAACGAAAGCAAGTTTTGAGTAAAAATAATAATTTGAATAATTTTGGGGAAAAACAGATGAGCTCATGGAGTAGAAACATCCCTAAAAAGTTACTTTTACTACAAATTGATCAGCCTTTATATTTTTCTCATTTTCCCATTGGTAGACTATGTTGGTTCTATTGCAGTCCTTATATTCAATAAACGATGCAAATTCATTCACAGGGGTTGGTTATTCCTCGGACCGGGATCGGATCGGATCCAATCGATTTGGCGTCCAAAATTTAGTGTTTTCCACTAACGTCTAAATCGCCAAAAATCTCGAAAATCCATTTTTTCAAAGTACACATTTCCCCCCCCCCCCAGTTTATTCCGGTCCGGCTGAAAAGTTTTGAGGACCAACTAAAGCCAAAAACGGGTCCCTGACCAAAATTTCAGGTTTTTAAAAAATTTTAGAAAAATCTACTACCAAAAGGGGCGCCGACGGCGGACGGGCATTTGCAGATTTTGATCTAGACAAAAAAAAAATGTTGGGGCCGAATCGAAGAGATTGATTTTTTGCATGAAAACATAGTTTGATTACTCAAGAAATGACCAACCAAAATATTTTAGATTAAATTTTTTTGGGTTTGAAGGGCAACTAAGTACAAAATTGTGCGGTACTAGGTACTTATTGATCGCACCCAGAATCATGAATAATTCCAGATGCATTTCGTTTTTAGTGCATTATTATTCCGGAGTTTTTAGTTTGAGAGCCGATTACTGCCTATGACATGATGAAATAATGTTGGTTCAATACCTACAAATTTGTATTAGTTATGAATAATTGTGTTTTGTCTATCTTGTTCGTTACGTGAATTTTTATATTCTGGATCATTGGCCTACGTTATTAAAATCATCCTTAATGGGGAAATAAATTGTTAAAGTTTACAATATAGCGAATATATAACGAAGACGTTCAGTTTACTGTATGATTTTTCGAAGCGCACACGAATGTTGAGTTGACAATTTAGTCTGTGAAAACCACTGACTTGATGATACAGAAGAATGATGGTGATGATCAATTCCATCAACGTAGTTGTGAGATATCACACAGGGTGCGCTTACCTTCAGTTCGGGGGTTGTTCTCCATGGTACCGGGGGTGGTTTCAAGTTGACTCCAAACTCGATCCCAACGAGCGAAAATATATAAATTTTATATTTGAGTCGGATGCGATCACTTGTTCTCGACCGTTCACCGGCACTTTCTTGACGGCGATCGCGATGGCTGTGGATTCGCTTGGCCGAGTGGTCGTGACGAGCGGACAACGACAAGTGACGCCGGGAGACGCGTGCGGTTAGGTTAGGACGATTTTCCTTCCTCCACCACCTCCGGTGACGCGGGATCCGCGGATCATCGCACTCGAAAACGTAACAGGTCTTCTAGCTGTGCAATCTGGGAATTCACGTCTTCTTTATGAGGATAAGAGTTTTGGCGAGAGCCGAGGAAGTCAACCTACGCCATCTGTGAAGAACCAAGTACCTGTGGGGACGATTCGTGACTCCAATGTATCGACATTCGATCCAATATATTCTTTCAGTATCAAATGCTCGATATTTTCCAATACTAATGTTTGAATAAGATCGATATTTTTATCAGCCAAATACTTTTGGTTAATTTTCCCTGAATAATCTAGGTACCTGTTTTCTTGCAATAACATAAGTCTGAATCTTTCCGATTCGGCCCAATTTTGGTTGGTTATTCCTTGAATAATCAACCTATGTTTTCATGCAAAAGGTCAACCTCTCCGATTCGGCTCAAAATTGTTTTCTGGACGTTTCATGATGTCTAGATCAAAAAAGGTCAATGTCCGTCTGCCGTACGCCGTCCGCCGTCCACGCCGTTTTTTCGTAGTAGAAAATTTTCTAAAAATCTGAAATTTGGGTCAGGGGTCTGTTCCCGGCCTAGGACGGTCCTCAAAACATCGTTCATCGTTTTAGAATAACCAATCTATGTTTTCTCGCCAGATCACACTTGTCCGATTGGACCCAAATTTTGACAGTCACCGTTTCAAGATTTCTGAATCATAAAATCATAAATGTGGGTAACAGTAAGCGTGGATTCTCCCAGGTCCATTTTAATCGAATCGGCGTCATAAATTTGATGGAAAAAGATACCCCACATGCCCAGTTTCTAAAATTACGCAGGTAGGTGCTCATTTGACCCGTACCCGCCTTCAGAGGGCGCCAATAAATGGACTCAGAGTCCAAAATTCAGTGAAAAATGTTCCCCCTACACGCCTATTTTGCCGAAAATCTCGAACATAATTCCATAATACACATTATTACCCATACTCCGAATTTGGTCCGTTCGGGCTGAAAATTATGAGCCAACTAGAGCCGGATAGAGGGCCCTGATCAAAATTCCAGATTTTTAGGGTATTTTATTGTACCTAAAACGTAGTTTTTACTTCAAATTCATGCAACTTATTTGTGTCCTTTGCACAGAAATGGATTTCCTTCTACAATTAACCATTGGTGCCCACCAGGGGGAAAAGAGGAAGGCGAGTGGTGAAGGGGCACCAAGCAAACGACATAAGTATTTATCAACATTTACTTATTATCATTAATTCATATCCACTTTAGCTATTGTTTTTATTATTTTTTAACAATAAATTGGTACAATCCAAATTTTGGGGCAAAAACATTAGATTTTCTGGTGAAATATTGGTCTTATGAAATTTCATTTGAGTCAATGATCCCTGTGATTAGGGGAATAAACAAATATTAATTAATTATTATGTTATTAAACTACTAGTTTAGTAGTTAATATATAATTGCTTTTAGGAAAGAAGCAAGAAATGAGAAGTTTCTAATCAGCGATACTCCGAATGTGGGTAAGATAATTTTGTAAACAGCACCAAATGATATTTTTCAATATTTTGAACCCCATTTTTAATGTGTGTTTTCGAGATTTCTGGTACCTAGGCGTCTGGGGTATCATTTTCCACTAAATTGCGGACGCTGAATCCATTGAGATGGGTCTCGACTGATTTGCGCCCACGGGAGGTGGGTATTGATCAATATACCTACCCTCCTACTTTGAAAGTGGATTTTCGAGATATTAGGGTATCTAGGCGTATGGGGTGGATGGTCGTTCATGGTAAAGGTCAATCAAAGTAAGCACTTCCTCGTCAGACGGCGTCTTCACAACCAAAAAACCCGTACCCGAAAAAAAAAATTTTTTTTGTTGAAAAACTGTACGAAAAGGAAGGTGACCAGCACATCCACACACCTCTGTGAACTGTGAATCAACGCAGATTTTTGTTTTTCATATTTTTTATGGCATCACCTACTGCGTTTGGTTGAAATTTTGGTTTCAGAAGGACAAATAGCTGATTCTAAAGGGCGAAGGTCTATTAGCAGCCCCAAGGGAGGAACGTAGAGGACACAACCCGCACAACAGCAACGTGTGGGGGGTTGCGTTTGAGCCACTTATGCGCTCCTGTGCGTTATGGGAACGTTTATAGGACCTTTTTCGTATGGAAACATTTTACAACGTATTTTCGAGTGAAAATACCTATGACACCTATGTCGGATTATCTTAACAAAATTATCAGGGCGGTAGGGTTGACACAATTTGTGAAAGTGTTAAAACATGGTACCAGCCGGCATTACCTGTCTATGACAACAGTACGCATGTTATCAGGAAAATTAAGAAATAAATATAGGCAAAAAGCACATGGAAGAATGTAGAACATTAGGACATTCGCATCATTTTGCTTACTCGCCTTTAACTCAATATCAATTCTCAACCGGATCCGAAGAGTTGATTCCCTCTGACCGGGTCACCCTATGGCGTTTCAGCATTCAAATCGCGATAGTCTAATTTTATTCGAGACGGAATCGCAAATGTAAGAACGTGATTCGCAATACGCAACGAGGACGAGACTCGTATTTGACGAGGAAGTCGCTTCAGCGGCGATTTCCGCTTCGTGAGACAAAACAAGGAATAACCTACCTAAATGAGAAGCTCCAGGAAAACCTGTTTTCAAGTTATATGTAATAAGAAGTTAATTTCAGAATAGATTAATTGGCGTTGAAAAAACAAGCCGCCGTTTATTTTTAAAATTTAGAACATTTTGTGTCAACTTCATTAAGCCCGCAGTGTGAACACACCGGACTGACACATTGGACTGACCGTGTGCATGCAAAATCGATGTGAGCTCACACCAAAAAACTGAACTCATGGAATGATGAAAATTCATTATTTCGAACTGATGGCAGTTGGCAGTATGGTTGCATGAAGCTGGGTTCACATGGACGCGGTTTTTCCGTTGGTCGAATGGACAGCAAACGCGTTCGGCCATCTGATTGGCTCCACGGGTCTATCACAGCTGCCACTGGTGAACTTTTGATGCGGTCTGTACACATCAAATCATTTTAATTTTTGCCGCAGTCACGCATGCGCAGTGGGCCTTGGCGTAGCTCTCCCAGCTGCTTTCGTTGTCACATGTTATCTCTGATTTGCCACCAATCAGCTCCACAAACGCGCTTGCATCCTTGTGAACTCCCAAACTCAAAACGTATTTCCCCTCCATTCTACCGCAGTTGCCGCTGGAGAAACCGCGTCCATGTGAACCCAGCTTCAGTTCAGTTGCTCACATCCGTCATCTGCGCATGCGCACAGCAGCCAGTTGTGAGTTGCACGTGTTGGTCGTCGTGTCGTCTGCGTTTCCCTCGCACTGTGATAATTTGTGATCTGTCATAATTTAATTTGTGTACCTTTACAACTAATTAGTATGGCCGTTTGGACAAAATATTTCCTCCTGGAATTTATTGAACTGTTTAGAAGGGAAGAATGTTTGTGGAAGTTAACCTCTAAAGACTACCATAATAAAGCAGGTTATACATGATAACGAATAAAGAGGTTGATCCAGCAGCACATAAACTTGTAGTGACAATGAAGATTAACAGGATTCATCGTCCAAAAACATGATCCAACTCAATCCACAGTCTACACTCGGTCAAACTCTAGATGAACTAACACATCGAAGTGCACCATTTTGGCGCTCAATTCAAAAATTGCTGGGTGAACCACCCAACAAAGCCATTCTAGGGTTAATGTTACTTCCTTTTTCTCCCAATTTCCCAATAAGGAAAATTCTATAATCTCTACTAATTAGCTTATAGTAACAGAAAATAATTTAGTTCACCTCATTTTCTGCTAAATTTTGGACGTTGAATCGATTGATTGGCCCAAATCGATCACCGCACATCTTCAATATGAGTCGTATGCACGTAATAAATGAGACCACTGAAGATCCTTATGTACGCAATATACTTTTTTTTTCTTATGAACATCTTAGTACTATAGTTTGTGGTATCAGAAGCGTGTCAGGGGACAATGGGACTCCACTGAGTAGAAATGAAAAAAAGGTTATGATGATGATGATTACAGTAGAAATAACTGAGGTCCTGGGAACAATGTTATTATCTCTCAATACTTCAATTTTTTTCTTTTTACCGTTTTGTTTCTTACAAATGGGAGAGACCTTGTTCAATATCGTTGTCTTGAGGCATTTGGTTTTGAGACATTGTTAATTAATCGTTATCCAAACAGACCAACGAGTTGAGCAGGGGTGGATGGATGGTGGATGGTGGCAGACACCCAGGGGAGGTATTTGAAGGAGCCCCAAATAGTTGTCTGCGTGCTCAGTTGTCATGTTCCAACCTACAAAAGACTAGTCTCTATTCAGCTACTTTAAGCGAGTTTCTAATCCTTTAAAGACACGTATTTTGATGGAAAAGGAATTCATGAACTAGTTCTGCATCTAGCTGACATAGGTACTACAGCTTTTAAACGATGTTTTATGGTTAGCAAAACTCATCTTGATTATTCCAAGCACCACTGCCTCTGACGAACGTTCATTTTCCGCCCTAAAACGCATAAAAGCGTGAATAGCAAATAGCCTGCTGTCTGCGCGTCGGTGAATTCAGCATTGGTGATGGGGAGGGGGATGCGGTATCATCCATTCCTGAACAACACCAAGCTTTGAACCAACTATATATGATTTCTCTAAAGCGTTCGTCAAACTGGCTCATGGGGTGGTCCTTGATGTCTCGTCGCTTGGTGTCTTTGGAACACTTCATGCATGGATTGCTAGCTACCTCACTGCCCGACAGCTCTCAGTGCGTCGTGGAGTCGTGTCTCACTCATTCCTTGCCACCTCAAGGGTTCCCCAGGGCTCACATCTCGGACCCTTTCTATTCAATCTGGTAATCGGCGTTGTTGCCTTCCTGCACCATATCGAATTTTTAATTTATGCTGACGACCTGAAGCTCTTTATCTCCCTTCGTGACCCCTCAGACTGCCACCTCCTCCAGCAGCACCTCAATGCCCTCACTCAATGGTGCGCCATCAATGGACTAGTCCTAAACCCACCTATGTGCAGTCATTTCCTTCCATCGCTCACACTCCAATCATCCACTCCTACTCTATCAACAATGCCACAATCCCTTGCAGGACAGAGGTAGTGGACCTTGGCGTGCACCTGGATTCCCAGCTCTCCTTCTCAGAACACGCTGTTGTGGCACTTTTTATGTCTCTCGTGCAGCCAACTCTGGAGTACGCATTGGTGGTTTGGAGACTCTACTACGAGTCTTACATCATGCCAATTGAACGCGTCTTCAAGGCCTTCCTCCGCAACCTGGCATATAAGCTATCCTTTGCCGAGGGTCTTGACTATGGAGGGCTCGCTAGTCGCTTCAGCTTGATGTTTCCACGTGACTGTCGCCTATGTGCGGATGTTCCATCTCTTCATGGTCTGCTGTCAGATCGTATTGATGCCCCTGATCTCTTGGCTCGGGTCGGACACACACAATGGGTTACAGATTTTGAATATGTGTTTTCGAGATTTTTGGAACCTGGGCGTGTGGGGTATCATTTTCCACGGAATATTGGATACTCAATCGATTGGAATGGGTCTGGGACCCGCCGCATCCACTGTTTTCCCATTTCCCCCATGTTGAAGAAATGAGTCTCCATGCACCTGGTCCGAGGAATAACCAACCCGTGTGTAAGAATTTGTAGCGTCCCCCCCCCCTCTTTCTTCTGAACATTTGCTGGTCTTTTTTTTCATGTAATTGGGTTCGTCCCGTGTATTTCCTAATAAACAAATAAAAATGCCGTTATAAATTCATAAAAATTGAAATTAGAAACTAATACAATCTACAGAAACATGAGCCGCCTGCTCTATATCGATATTTTAGCCCAATACTCATTCAAAATCCCCTACGTGATTCAATCCAGACCGATCCGATAAAACTTTTTTTCCGTTTACACATTTAAACATCATTATTTCATAGAAATGAATCTGCTAAAAATTTCCATCTCCATTACGTAAAATATTCCCCGTAAAATCTGCGTATCTCTTAGTTTTTTCCTCAGGCTACGATTGGCTCGATAACCACACGCCCCTTTGTCGTAACACTATCAATTATTTTATCCGTAGACATTACCTAATTACCATTGAGGTCGCTGGTTGTTTCCTTTTTCTGGTTATTACTAGTCCAAAGGTTGGAAATTGACGACGTAAAAAGAGAAATAACATTATCGTTATTCTGAAATTAGATACAAAGGTAGGTACGGGCACAAAGATATTTCATTGGTAGATTGAAAGCTAAGGAGAATTTTCGCAGGATAATAATAACGCTGCAAGTTTATTCACACAGGTTGGAACAGGGGCATGGAGACTCAATTCTGGGGAAAATGGGGGAAACAGTGGGTGTGGAGGGTCCCAAACCCATTTCAACCGATTTAGGGTCCAAAATTAAGTGGAGAATAATACCCCACTTGCCTAGATCGCCACAAATCTCGAAAATCCATTTTTCAAAAAACACATTTTGACCCCTACCCCGCCCAAATTTGGTCCGATCGGGCTGAAAAGTTTCGAGGACCAACTAGAGTCGGAAACGGGTCCCTGACCAAAATTTCAGATTTATAAAAAAAATGTCTACTACCAAAAACGGCGCGGACGGCGTACATACATTTGACTTTTGGTTGGTTGTTCCTTGAATAATAGGTTGATTATTCATGCAATGCAATTTTCTTGCAAGAAGTTAATCTCTCCGATTCGGCTCAAAAATTTTTTTTTGGTAATGGGTCAAAATGGGTATTTATTACCCATCTTGAATATGTGTTTTCGAGATTTTTGGTACCTTGGCGTGTGGGTTATGATTTCCCACTAACTTTTGGACGCTGAATCCAATGAGACGTGTCCCGGAACGATTGGTGCCCTCTGGATGAGGCTATGAGTCAAAATGGATACCTATCTATCCATTTCGAATGTCTGTTTTTGAGATCTCTGGTACCTAGGCTTGTGTGGTATCATTTTCCACTAAATTCTGGACCCTGAATCGATTGGAATGAGTCCAGGACCCGCCACACCCACTGTTTCCCCCATTTTCCCCATGTTGAAGAAATGAGTCTCCATGCGCCTAGTTCGAGGAATTACCAACCCGTGTGTAAGAATTTCCAGTGTTTTTGATCTAGACACCTTCAACGTCTTTGCTATTCGGGCGTTCTTCCGCATTTCCAATCAGCGGATCATCTTGCTCGATAAAACTCGTCACACGGCTGCAATAGTCTTTGAATGTGATTTGATGCGGGTACCGAACTGTGGAATGAACATCTCGAATGAACACTGAACATCTCGTATTCGTGAGGACGGAAATGTAGCAGGACAATCGAACGGTACGATCCGCGCCTCGTGGACGAGTTTCAGTTTCTGTGATAACCATCGGAGTCCTTGGAGTTCTGCCGAGTCCTTACCATGTGAAGCGGCCTTTTTTCAACGACCTCGCAGATTATCGACGGTGGCATGAGCCGTGTCCAATTGAAGATAGCTGTTGAAAAAGAGCAAAACTTGAGTCTTTGCTCGCGGAGAACCGCACATCTCAAAAGCCACTTTTTGATTTTTACCGAACTGATGTGTACGGTTCACCATCCGAAAACCATTCGGTGTTTAGGTGGACAAGTCTTGGCCCTGACACTGATTCAGAAACCTGAACCAATAAGTTTATTGATGGAATAGTTTATCCATTCCATCCGAATATTTAGCTCTCCCTATACTGCACTTGTTGTGCGAGTTTAGCAGCCGTGTTTCTTCGTGTTCCAAGCCTCCCCTTCTTACAATTCTAATGTAACGAGTAGTGTACGAGGGCTATCCAGAAAGTAGATTTCAAAAATTTGCCTTGAGGGCTGACATCGAAGCTGTTAAGCTTGTTTCCTCCAACCCACCTCTGCTTGCCAAGGGGCCAGCCAATGACGGTCCCCACTCTGCCTCACGTACCTCTGTCCTGATAACTTCGGTTGATGAGATCTTCCATGAGATTTCAGATCGTCAGCGGCGCACTTCCAACTTTCTGTTCTACAACGTTCCCGAGCAGGCAGGTTCTGCATCAGCTCAAAATGATTGTGCATTCATCTCCGATGCTCTCACTAAACTCAACTTTGTATATGATAGTGCCATTCATCGTTTCCGTCGTCTGGGCAGGACGCCTAAGAACGATCGACCCCGTCCTCTCCTCGTTACTCTGGACTCTCCTGGCTCAGTCTCAAGAATCCTCTCTGCCAATCGGGCTTCATCTTCGCCACTCTTTGCCATCTCAGCGGACAGGACTCCAGCCCAGTGCCGTCAGCTTGATGAGCTCCACCTTGAGTTGCGTAGGCGAACTGACCAGGGTGAGTCTGACCTCACTATCAAGTTTGTATCCGGTATTCCTCGTATAGTGAAAGTTCGTCGCTCTCCTATTTCCCTTCCAAAAAACTCCGAAATAAGCCTAGTTCCATTAAACTAACTCTTCTATACCAGAATGTCTGTGGCCTAAATACCAAATCGTCTGATCTGCACCATCTTGCTCCTCATCTTACTTACGATCTTCACCTTCTCACGGTGACCTGGCTCCTCTGAAATCCGTCTCTCCAACTACACATCTTTCGCACCGACCGTTCCCATTCGAATAATACGATTAAGCACGGTGGATGTGGGGTATTAGTTGCTGTCTCCACTCGTCTTCGCTCGATCTCCGTCTCTTGAGCGAATTTCCGTCGTGCTCCTGGATCTCTGTCTGATTGTGGGGACCATCTATTTACTTGGCTACTGTCCACTCTCTGCATACGTGCGGCACTTCAAGGACCTGGAATTCATCACCATCACCTCTTTAGCTGCTCAATCTCACACAGTTCATCACCACCTGAACTACTCACCGTACCATCTGCCCTTCCAGGCGCTTCAAATACTCTTTTTTCTATAATAATAATTTTTTTTAAACAATTTTCTATTGTAATTGGGCTTGTTCCCGTTATTGTAATAAATAAATAAAATAATAAAAAAAATAAAAAATGAACAAAGTATAGGAAGCAAATTTAATTATGTACAGATGAAAGCCACACTCAAATACTACTTCTCTACATAGGTACCATTCAAATTAAGGCATTTATCATAGCGATGCACAAGCCTGGAAATTCCTTCGTCAAAAAATTCAGCCGCCTGCGCCTTCATCCACTTTGTCACCTCTTCTTGCAGCTTCATTTGTTTTGGGGAGAACTTGTGTGCCCCCACTGCATTGATTGCAATTTCGTTTCATATTTCAGCAAAGATAGTCATGGGATGGAGCTCATACTAAGAGTTACTTCGCCGCTTTTTGTTCTTAAAGATGTTTATTCTTATTGGACTATAACACCCTTGAATCCGTATCAACCACCTGAGCCCCCTCCCTCTACCACTAAAATGGTCCTACAACTTTGCTCTTAGACGTAGTTTGGGTCCAATTTTCAGCCCAAACGGAGGCCGTGTATGGGTAGACATTTAATTTTAAAAATTATTTTTTCGAGATTTTCAGGGTCTGAGGCGCAAAATAAATCATTTTTTCAATTTTTCAGACGAAAAATCGATTGAAATGGGTCCCGGTGCGATAAATATGTACGGAGGTAGAGAACGGGTGAAAATGTGAATTTCAAAATTTTGTTTTTGAGAACTTAGGCGCATAGAGTGTCATTTATAATCAAATTTCAGACGCTGAATCAACTTAGATCGATATCAAAACGAATTATTTTGAACAAAAATTGCCATGTGTTTCACCCATGTTTCGTCACCAGTAACGGTGCGATCGAGTAAAGTGTCACCATCCTTATGGTAAGCGTCCAAAAAGTTCAACGCTGCAGCCATTCGCTGATTTTTGTGGTCTTCTGTCAAGATTTTTGGAATCCATCTTGCACAAAACTTGTGGAAACCAAACTTTTCGCTGGTGATTTCGTGAAACAAACTTGGCGAAATTTGTGGATAGCTCAAAGAAAATTTCATTATTGTAAAGTTTCGATTCTCACGGACTTGAGCATCGACATTTTCGACAAGTTCGGCAGTCACTATGCTGGGTCTCCCTCTTTAATCTCCATCATGAACATTGGTTCGGCCATTTTGCAATCTTATGACCCACTGACGCACTCCACCTTCAGAGATAATGGTCTCCCCATACACTTCACAAAGCTGCCAATAGATTTCTATCAGTTTACAGATTTATGCAGTCAGAAACCTTAATACAGCACGCACCTCGCAGGATTTCCAATTAATGCAGACATTTCATATCTGAACAGAGCACAGCACAAACCTCTTGCTAGCACGGCTAGATGCTGACTGAGTTGCACAACGCCCTGACCCCAAAATGGCCACGCTAGCCCCGCCCCTAGCGGACACAGACGAAAACGTAATCTACTTTCTGGATAGCCCTCCTTTTAGTCAGAAGTGTGATCCACAAATTATTACCTACTTCCATTATTCACTGAGAAAGTTCAAGATTTATCATAATTAAAAAATTCATTCATGGGGCGGTCGACATTCCATAATTTTAGTTCTGAAGTAGGCAGGGTTTAATATAAATCGAATCGTCATCTATGTACACAGAGTTAGCCGTACAGTAAGAAAGTAACCGGCTAATCATTTTGGTTTATTATTCCTTCAAATCAATCCATGTTTTCATGTTAACCACTCCGGTTTGCCCCGTTTGACAGCGTACCAAGATGTTTCAATTTAAAAATGAGCTGATAATTATTTCGCAATAGGTTATCATTTCATAGAGCAAGAGTATAGTGAAAACAGCGAGACTCCACACGCATGAATCGTCGAAAATTTCGAAAATGCGGGAAAATTGGCAAAACAGTGCGTGTGCTGTGTCCAGGACTCATTCCAATCGATTCAGCGTCGAAAATTTAGTGGAAAATGATACCCCACATGCCTTGTTCCCAAAAAATCTAGTTTCAAAAACAAATCTTCACCCAAAGCTTCCCCCAAATTTGGCTGAAAGGTTACGAGGGCCGACTAGAGCCAGAAAGAGGTTTCTGTCTAAAATCTTAGATTTTCTAAAAAATTCGCCTTTATCGAAAACGGCGAACCCCGGCCCCAAGCGCGGAAGCCTGGCGGCTTGTTGTGCTTCTCATAGGTGTCCCACTCTTTTAGTCCACAAACAGCCCTAGTCCCCTGATGAGGGTTGTTAGGTTGTGGACTAACTTATTGCAGGGTGCGGTTCTCATTGGGGTTTGTGTCCCAAAGAGGCTGGGCACTCAAAGATTATGTGAGTTGCTGTTTCGTCTGCTTCCTCACAGAGTCTGCATAGAGTTGTTGGTTGTGTTCCTATGCGGTTCAGAAGAAAACGCAGAGGAGCGAAGCCGGTTAGTAAGCCAACTATCGCTCTTAGGTCTGAGTAGGTCCTTGGTGAGTGATAAATGGGGTTTTGCCACCATACGCTTACTGTGGACATGTCCCTCAATATTCCGCCATCTGTCCGTGTGTTTCTTGTACGTCCACTCCTTGATGGCAGCTCTGAAGGAGCTTTTGGGCAAACCTACAGCCGGATCTGGGCCCAGAAAGGTCATTATGTAGACATATTTTTTGAAGAATCTTTTCACATGTTCTTAGGCATAAGTCCAGGCTTTTATGGAGGTAAATTAATGAAGGAATGGAGAAAAGGCAATTTATTAAACGTACATTCACCCACACTGGTCACAGAATAATGTTGATGCGAGCGGGTCTGTACAGGGTAGTGTTGGGGCACCGGATGAGCACCTCGTTACCGACGGGTACGGTGCTCAGGTAGTACAAGAGTCCATCGAGGCTGACGTAGCCGACACCTGAGCTCATGCTCTCGGTAAAACTGTAGTCACCGTTCGTCACGAATCCTATCACAGTGCGGACGCAGTGGTTTTTGATGGTGCTGTTTGAAGGAAGCCAAAGTTCACGGAGGAGCTTAGCGTGTTCCTCGACGATTTCCTTCGAGTCAGCGTCGGTCGAGTCGGGAGCGTCTTTGCCGGACTTTTTGGCGTCGCGGAGTTTCTTCCTTTTTCTGGCGAGCCGTTTGAGAAGGCTTTGATGGAGCGTGTGGAGCTCTTTCCTTTTGGTATGGTTGACGTCAGGGTGTTTGGGCTCGACGACGGGACGTCCGCTGGCATGTGGCTTGCCTTGAAGCTCGGTGTCACCTTTTTGAGGGATGCAGATGTGAGCGAAAGGGCTGAGAAGGCCTTTTCCCTTGGGCGACGGGAAGGTGATGCAGACAGCGAGCAGCGCTCCAGGTGGGTCGATACGGCACACCTGAAAACGCCGAAACATCTTCTTTCAGGACATCATGTCGGCATGACGTCTAATTGTAAAGGTTCTCATGCCACTGAAGGGTGCCAGAAGTGTTGCACACCGCTAACCTGAGCAGGCAGGGCCATATTTCAATTTTACTATAACTAACATTCGTGAAACTGATCCAACTCGACACCAACGAGCATTGTAAAGTAGTAAGTAAAGTAATCCAAGGACTTTCACCTTGGATTTTCGTCCGACTACCTGGTCAGGTGTCGCGGACGTCGTCAGCCGTCCTCCAAAGAGGATCATAAATTGATCTGACGATTTCACTCGTGGCTACTTATTGCCTCACCCCCATAAGTGAAGAGGACGAATATGAGGGTCAAGACAAACAATTGAGTCGCTCTATCCAGGATCGAACCCTGGCCACTCGGATTACCACACCAATCCTTTGTCTGTTCCACTAGACTACCGAGCTCCCTTTCAACGAGCATTGCTCGGTCTGCCTCGCACTGCTTGGAGGCGGAATCGTGCACAACTTCGGTTCCAGACACAAATAATCTAAAAAAAGTTAAGAGCGAACTAACCTTGACTCGGTTATCCAAGCTGTTCTGAAGTGATCGTAGCACGAATTTGTTACGAAGAACGTAAAACTCGTCCTGATCAGACCAGTCTCGCACGAGCAAATCCCACTGACATTTGAACGGAGATGGAATTCCCAATTCGGTGTAGTTGTGTCGCTTGGCGGGAGGCAACCTGAAATGAATATTTTCTCGTTAAGGGCCACAGTGTCCGAAGAAAACTACACTTAACCTACGAACCAAAGTTCAATTACCGGAAATGAACGTCCATGAGTTCGTTCTTTTTTTCATTTTCTTCCCTGGCGCCGGCATCGCTGTCGGGAACAAAAGGTCCAATCGCCCAAGACTCCCTCTCGAGGAGTTCAACTTCTCTGATGCCACCAGCGCGGGCGCCGTTCAAAATCAACGCCAACCACATGGGCATGCCGTAGCCAGCAGGGCAAATGACGTCCCAGCCGCTGCTATAACCTGGAAAGAGTAAACATCACTATTGTAATCTGGATGCAGGAAACTATTGTTAGAAGAGGCATTCTGCTCGTCTATTGATGTCACGGGGATTGGCCAGTGAAATTAGGCCCATTTTTGGCTTCAAAATAATTTCCGGCAAACTGAAAATAGTTTTATTCGCTTTTTGGTTGGTTATTCCTTGAATAATCAACCTATGTTTTCATGCAAAAAGTCAATCTCCCCGACTCGGCCCAAAATTATTTTCTGGACGTTTCAAGGTGTCTAGATCTAGATTAGCAAATGTCCGTCCGCCGGTACATAATTTAAAATTTGTTGCACATGACTGCAACAAATGACAACAATTGAACAACCATAAAAACCTACAGCGACAAACTTACCAACTCTCTTGCCGTTCTGCTGACTCCCAGGGCGCTGGAGAAGCAGGACGGGCACAGCGGGGAAGTTCAACTCACAATCAGTCGCCTCTTCAGCTTCGATCCCAGGCACCAATTTGTTCGACCTCATTTCA
Source organism: Cyrtorhinus lividipennis (assembly GCA_019603395.1). Taxonomy (NCBI): domain Eukaryota; kingdom Metazoa; phylum Arthropoda; class Insecta; order Hemiptera; family Miridae; genus Cyrtorhinus; species Cyrtorhinus lividipennis. The sequence continues at coordinate 12,866,730 of CM034008.1, forward strand.
TTCAGTTGAGCGGTCGACAATTTGGAGAAGGTCACTTGATCACGAATGTCACTCAACCAAATTGGGCTGACGAGCTCTTTGGCTTCGAGGGGTCCCAGTACCTGCTCGGGGACTTCTGAAATGAAGAGAGGAACAATAATTATTTTGAATATTCGGTAATTGACAAATCACCAACATACAAATCCACAGTTATCCTTCAAATGTTGATAACTCAGGTTAAGCGTACAAGTCCATGCATTGTCTGTCAACTTGGTTGCCAGCTAGTCTGACATTGGCCTCTTCAGTACACCAGTATAGAGGAGGCAAACATTCTTGGTAGCATGAGGTGCTCAGACCCATCAGCATCCTATCACCACAAATACTGCTTAATGGATAGCTTGCTTCTGCTTTTGATCTAACTGCGCACCAATGCCTCCCTCACAACCTGCATCCATCAGCCCTTGGCCGCTAAGCCATCTCACTGGTGAAGGCAAAGTTGATTGAGAATTTAAATTGCCCGGCTTTTGCTACTAAGTAGAAACTTTTCTAAAAATTTGATAATTTAGTCACCTAAAATATTTCATTTTTACCGGACATTTTGGGCCTTGAAAATATTCAGTCTAATTGGCCCAAAAATTACACAACCCCACAAAATAAAAAAAAGTCAAAGTCCATGAAAGCAACCTGTGGGGTTATCGGTTTTTCGGGTCGCTGATTTCGAATCTTTTGCCAGTTTTTTCAGATCAGATCGCTTTCAAGGTCATTTGAAGGTCAAATGGAGAAAATATAGCTAAAAAAAATATCGCATAAAAAATCTGAAAAAATGCAGACATAGGTTTTTTAGAACGCTGAATCCAAATCCGGTGTTGGTTGACCTTCATGAGGTCAAGGTTAAGGTCATTTGAAGGTCAAACCAAAAAATAACCTAAAAAAAAAATTGTGAAAATTTATGTATGTGTTTCAAGGGTCGCTGAATCCAAATCCAGGGTTGGTTTGATCATGTCTGGTTATCTGAAGGTCATTTGAAGGTCAAATTTTAAGAATAGGCTTAAAAAATCTGAAAAAATTCAGACAAAAGTTTTTTAGAACGCTGATTCTAAATCCAGTGCCAGTTGACCTTCAAAAGTTCAAGGTCAAGGTCATTTGAAGGTCAAACCAACAAAATAACCTCAAAAAAAATTGTAAAAATGTATGTATGTGTTTTGAGGATTGCTGAATCTGAATCCAGGGTTGGTTCAATCATGTTTGGTTATCTGAAGGTCATATTAGGTCATTTGAAGATCGAATTTTTACAATTTTTTTGAGGTTATTTTGTTGGTTTGACCTTCAAATGACCTTAACCTTGACCTCATGAAGGTCAACCGACACCGGATTTGGATTCAGCATTCTAAAAAACCTATGTCTGAATTTTTTCAGATTTTTTAAGCGATATTTTCTACATTTGACCATCAAATGACCTTGAAAGCGATCTGATCTGAAAAAAGTGGCAATCGATTCGAAATCAGCGACCTGAAAAACATAAAACCCCACAGGTTGCTTCATGGACTTTGACTTTTTTTTTTGTGGGGTTGTGTTAGTGTAGTATGGGTAAATATGTACTCCAGGAAAATTTAGGAACTAGGCATGTGGAGTATCATTTTCCGCTATATTTTGGACACCGAATCCATTAAGATGGAACCACTGAGCCCCAGATTGGTGCCCATGTGAGGTGGGTATGGGTAAAAACCGGGACCTACCTACCCATTTTCGAAATCGAGTTTTTGAGATTTTGGGTGTCCTGGACCTTCACTGTTTACCCATAATCTTCCTGTAAGGAATTATAAACAATTGTCAGCGTTTTGTTGATATAAATAACTCAAAATAGACGGCGATTCTTATTATAAACGACCGCGTCGACGAATTTCAATGCTGAAAATCTCCAAAATGTCACATCCTTTCAATCATGCGGTATTGATAGATACGGAAGCAATACCCCACTTTACCTTATCATAATAATAATAAGTGGTTTCTTGTTGCAGTTCGGGAAACTTCTCTTGGAATGACACAATCTAGTCATGTTTGAACAACCCGGTGATCTATGGCTCATCCACTCGAATCAACGTCGACAACGAAATAAAAACCAATCTCCAATAAACGAAATCTCGAGTGCCGAACGTGTTAACAGAAAAAAAATCGAGGAAAATCCTCGAAACAGATAACGAGGTGGATCGAGTTGGAATAAAGACGCCCACGACACGACAACGATATTCATTTCTCAAGGATTGGACGTCTGTGTCACTTTAAAATGAGTTTCGAGACTGTCGACGATTTGACGACGATGAGCGCGCTAGGGTTGAAGGACCATTTGCGCCAAAACAGCACAAAATTCGGCCAACATCCTCGACTAACGGTGAGCGTTACATTATCTTAGTAGAAATTGTTTGGACGAACTATTCTGGTGTACAAATCATAAAATGGGGCTTGACGCATTTCAATAGTAACATAAAGCACTTTATAGATAGAGAAAAATACCGGTATTTGAACAAGGCAAACAACCAGCTACGGGATTAACTTTTTCCTTTTTATATAAAGCCATAATTTCTTGATTTAAACGAGCTTTAACATCACCATATAAATTTTTTATCCTATATAAAATTCTTATATAAAATTATTTAACCAAAATTTAGCCCTCATTCTCGCTAATCCACAATCCTAAAATATCTTTCCGTCCGGTTAAATCTATACCTAAAGCTACATATACAGACTTATTGATAATTCGCTTATCTTGACGCACTTTAACTATGTCGGTATGGAACACATCTTGACCGATTCAACGCCCAAAATTGAGAAGGATGCAGCTCCCAGGACGCCTAGGTTCACAAAATCACCAAAACCCATTTTGACTTTTCTATTTCTATTGAATCAGCGTCAAAATTTAGTCGACTATCACCTCGCACGCGTAGGTCCTGAGTAAAAATGCTTTCTGAATTCGACTATTGGAATTTTTCAGGAACTAAGCATCATTTTCCACTACATTTTGGACATTGAATCCATCGGAGGTGGTATTGGTCGAAATTGGTACCTACCTACCTTTTTGAAAGTGGGTTTCGAGATTTTTGGGTGCAATCTAGGTGTGTGTGTTATGATTTTCCATTAACTTTTGGACGCTGAATCCAATGAGACGGGTCCCGGAACGATTGGTGCCCTCTGGATGAGGCTATGGGTCAAAATGGGTGCCTATTTACCCATTTCGAATGTGTGTTTTCGAGATCTCTGGTACCTAGGCGTGTGGGGTATCATTTTCCACTAAATTCTAGACGCTGAATCCAATGAGACGGGTCCCGGAACGATTGGTGCCCTCTGGATGAGGCCATGGGTCAAAATGGGTGCCTATTTACCCATTTCGAATGTGTGTTTTCCAGATTTCTGGCATCTAGGCGTGTGGGGTATCATTTTCCACTAAACCCCGCCACACCGACTGTTTCCACCATTTTCCCCCATGTTGAAGAAATGAATCTCCATACGCCTGGTCCGAGGTTCAAATTAGTCTCTATTCGCCTGGTTCGAGGAATAACCAACCCGTGTGTAAGAATTTGCAGCATTTTACCCATACCGTCCTCCTGTTAGCACCAGCTGGTCCGAGACCCACCTTAATGGATTCAGCGTGTAACATTCCCAATAAATCTAGAAATAGAGGGTGAAGAGTCCAAACCAAAACGCTGCAAATTCTTACACAGGGGTTGGTTATTCGTCAGACCAGCGCATGGAATCTTATTTAAAAACATGGGGGAAATGGGGAAAACGGTGGGTGCGGCGGGTCCCAGACCCATTCCAATCGATTCAGTGTCCATGATTCAGCGGAAAATGATACCCCACACGCCAAGGTTCCAGAAATCTCAAAAACACATATTCAAAATGGGTAATATATACCCAATTTGACCCATAACTTCTTCCAGTGGGTGCCAATCGTCCTGAGACCCACTTCATTGGATTCAGCTCCCAAAATTTAGTGGAAAATGATACCCCACTCGCCTAAATCGCCCAAAATCTCGAAAATCCATTTTTCAAAAAACACATTTTGACCCCTACCCCGCCCAAATTTGGTCCGATCGGGCTGAAAAGCTTGGAGGACCGTCCTAGGCCGGGAACAGACCCCTGACCCAAATTTCAGATTTTTAGAAAATTTTCTACTACCAAAAACGGCGTGGGTTGTTCCTTGAATAATCAACCAAAGTGGGAACATCTTATGAGCTCAGTGTTGCCTCAACGTTTATTCAACTATAAAAGATGAATTATCAATTTATTTGTATTTACCAGGTGTGCCGAAGGAATTTCGGTTCGAGAAATGGAATCCAATGCAAAATCCCCGAAGACGAAGTTTTGGACTACCGTCGATCCCCATCAACTCCATCAACGACCGAACGCTCGGGACCACCCGGTTTTCAAGAAAAGAGCGAAAAGAAACGAAAAACTTCGGATTTGTCGGGCTTTTGGAAGAAATTCAAATCGATCAAAGTCAAATCGAAAAACGGCAACAACCAAGTTCTTCACATGGACTCAACGGCGCTCTTCAGCTTCGTATAGCGGATTTCAAGCGTTCATTTGAGTCGTATAGGACCGAGCTGCGGTCACATTGGGGCGAAAAGGTCTGAATGCAAAGCAGCTGTTCTGAAGCTAGCTCAATGTGAACAGCAGCGCAGACAGCTGAAAAGGTACTTTCCACAGATCGTCCAGTCGTTTGGCTAACATAATCTGCTACTGTTCATAGCCAGTACACGCAACACCAGCTCTAAAATATACAATTTAATCAAATTTATAATATAAAAAACAAATTTGTCGAGCCTAATTGGTTGTTTGAAAGACTAACGAGCCGCAACGAAATTATAAATTCCTTCTGCACGGCATCCCTGAGCCCCCAGGGGATTCAAATCACCAAAATCCTTCATGTGTCTTCATATCGTGACTAATTCACTTCGCTCGATCTGCCTTCACTAACTTGCAGCCACCCTAGGGGAACGTCACCCCTCTCAGGCGCACAACTACCCCTATTGGCTGCACCAGCACACTAGTCGGCTCAGTTATCTCCTGGCGTTTTATGTAATGCAGACAATACAATAATGAAAATGATCCAAATTTGGGGGTCCTTTGCCACTAGGTTAGCACCTTCCAATCTTCCCTCAGCTTCATTTTCGTGAAGCTGATCGAGAGGACTCGGTTAAGCAGATTTGATTGCAGGTGCGCTTAATTCGGGTAGTCAAAGCTGGATTAAATACATCAGAATACAAACGTTGCGGGAAATAGACTCGGTACCTAATCTGCCTGATGGGTTGCTACAGAGAGAAATTCACTTGCTGAAGCACCACTGCAAGTAATAAGGAGAAAGATGGGACCCGTGCTAACGTCAGAGTAGCCAACTTTTCTGGTTAGGTAGTATTAGGATCGCTGTTACTCTACACTACACCAAATAGATGGTTGCTGTCAGTTTCTGCCAAGGCCAAAATGAACCCACATCCCTCGCATTCAATGTCCAAACCATGCTCTAGTGTATTGACTCGAACAATGAGCTCTCCTGCTGTGAAACTGTGACTTACAACAATGTAATTAATGTTATCTACAGTCTAGACACGGATTCGTTTTGTTTAGAATTTTGTTGAATGACATAAAACACCAACGTAGGTGTTTATAGCTCACTAGGTATTCCCAATGCTCAGGCATAATGATGGAAGAACGAATAAATGTAAATGATTACATCAGGTACATCGTTTATTGCCACCTCTATTCGGAATTCCCGCAATTAAAAGTTGACAAACCAAAAGCACCTTTCTATTCGAGTGGATGCTAACAAAGGCTGTTGTTAGGTAAAAAGTACAATTTTAAATTTCGTCGAGTGAAAGAGAATTCAAGTAAAAACCAGAAGGTGAAGAGGGTCACAATTGAAGAGCTCTCTCAAACGTTATCTCCTCTATTGAATGGTGAGGGGGTTTCTTGGCCACGCGAGTCATAGAATGAGATAAAATTATGGGTTTGAAAAAAAATTAATAAAATTTCAAGTGTCCAGATATCAATTAACGAATGAAATTAAAAATTTAGTTGGGTAGTCTACCGGCAGTCAAATTCTAAAAACGCTGCAAATTCATTCACAGAGGTTGGTTATTCCTCGGACCAGGCGCAAGGAGACTCATTTCTTCAACATGGGGGAAATGGTGAAAACAGTGGATGCGGCGGGTCCCGGACCCATTCCAATCGATTCAGTGTCCATGATTTAGTGGAAAATGATACCCCACACGCCTAGGTACCAGAGATCTCGAAAACAGATATTCGAAATGGGTAGATAGGTACCCATTTTGACCCATAACCTCATCCAGAGGGCGCCAATTTCGGGACCAATTTTATTGGATTCGGTGTGCAAAATTTAGTAGAAAATAATACCCCACTCTCCTAGTTCAGCAAAAATCTCGAAAATCCATTTTTCGAAATACACATTTTGATCCCTACCCCACACAAATTTGGTTCGATCTGACTGAAAAATTTCGAGGACCAACTAGAGCCGGGAATGGACCCCTGACCAAAATTTAGACGCGACCTCCATGGGTCTATTAAGGTTTAAAGTAGGTGATATCAATAGCTATGCGGCTAATGAAGCGCCTGACTGATCCCTGCCTCCTTAAGACAGGAAAATATCTCATTAGGAGCTTTAATTGTATAGGGCTAGGGAACCTGCCACCAAGGAGCCGGTGCCTTGCTGCTGATCTGGCTGGGCATCTTCAGAGCACAAGTTCGGCCATCTTGGTCGACATAGTAGTCTACTGCGCCTAAGCGGAGATGAATGGATTCTGTAGAGAGCGGTAAGAGGTTAAACAATTACTACTTCCATCAGGGCAGTTCTCATTTTCAACTGTTGTCCCAATAGCCAATCAGCAGGTTTTACTGTATTCTGTAGAACTACTTTCCTCGCTCGTACCACATGATACAAGTCAGCCTTACCTTCACTCTGAGCTGCCTTGGTCCTGGTTTTGGGCATCGCGAAACTCGGGTCGTAGACAGTGAGCGGCACCACGCAGTTGGGTGGCAGCTGACCAGGAGATGTGAAATGACGCAATTTCTTCCAAAACATCGCCTGGTTGAGGTAAACGGCTTTCCTAGCGGGGTCCCCAGTGTGGAAAGCCGTCGCCCAGTCGTCGACCGAACGCCTGTTAAAGTCGACAGTCTGCAACACTTTGGAGACGACAGCCTGCGACAGCGGACCGGTGAGACGAAATCGGTTCAACGTGTCTTTCAGTATCGTCATGCGAAGGCCGCCGTTGGAGTATTTAGGCGTCCGGCTGAAAGGAACGTTCCGTTTTTCGAGTTTTTCGCTTTCAACGCTCGACGGCGACGGCTCGACGTCCATTTCTTCCTCTTTGGCGAGACCGAAAGTTGTGACCAGGTCATAAATGATATCGGCGGCATATGCGGGGTGAGCCCAGATCCAGACGGCGCGCTCTTTCTCTGTCGAGGGGTTCCAGAGGAAGTCCACTTCGCCTACAGCGCCCCTCGGGAACCTAAACAGCACAAGAACTCAGTTAATACCAATACCAGATGAAGGCAGGCGAAGTAACAGTTCAGGTGCCCTAGTGGGGCACAACATTTTTGGGTTAATTTTATCTTAGGTTCAATAATCATACATATGCCCATGCTTTACGTAATAATGAACCTCTCCGATTGGCCCTAACACTTAGCAGTATACGTTTCATGACGTCTAGATACAAAAACACTGCAAATTCTTACACACTGGTTGGTAATTCCTCTGACCAGGCGCATGGAGACTCATTTCTTCAACATGGGGAATATGGGGGAAACAGTGGATGTGGCGGGTCCCGGACCCATTCCAATCGATTGAGGGTCCACAATTTAGTGGAAAATGATACCCCACACGCCTAGGTACCAACGTCCAGGCAATTTAGTGGAAAATGATACCCCACACGCCTAGGTACCAGGAATCTCGAAAACATATTCAAAATGGGACATTTGCTAATTGATCTAGGCACCTTGAAACGTCCAGAACCCGCACTCACCTATTGCCATGGTAGAACATGGTACGACCTGATCGTCGACCGTCGACGACCAGCCGGGAATCGAATGTCGTCCCAGTTCGGTCGCTGGTGTGACATTTCAGACCTTCAACGATGCAATGGAAGTCACCTTTGAGCTCGATGCAGTTCATGAAAGAGAAATCCTGAAACATTCCAAAAAGTGCCACTTAAACGTCAAAACAGTTCCTTTCTCGCCGCATCTGCTCTACCTGATGTTTCCTCACCTGGAGGAGACAATGCTCGGCCGAAGCTCGGTAGCAAGCTCTGTAGTTTTTGTCGCAGGGTCGAAACGGCAAGTTGTAGCTCCATTTCTTCACCATATGGAATCTGCAATGAAGGAAGCTAGAAAATCATCCGTTCAGTAACAGGCTCTTAGGAGCGTCAAAGATCTTGGAAGCCCTCGACGAGTACTCCAAGTGCAACAGCCAGAAAGTGAATCATGCGAAATCCAATGTCGCGATATTCCGCCAAGGAGGCAGGCTGTCGGAAAGGTACAGGTTTTTCTGCGGTGAGAATGAGCTGAGGATTGTTAATTCCGTTAAGTACCTGGGAGTAACATTCTCCTCATCAGGGCTCTTTGGTACGGAACGCCAGCCAAGCCGTCAAAAAGGGAGAAGCTGCAATTAGATCTGTGCTACAGTTGCTGCACAAAGGAAAAGATGGGTCACTTGAGTCTTGGACGAAAATTGCTCAAGCCCTGATTTTGTCCACGGTACTATATGCGGTTGAGGCGTGGGGGCTCAACCATTTTGAGGAGCTGGAACGAGTTAAGTAAGAACGTTTAAGGCTTTTTTGTTCCTCTCCAAGAACAATCCAGATCACGCCATCAGATCGGAATGTAACTTGAGCCACTACAAGAGTCAAATTTTCAAGGCAGCAAATGTGCTGAGGAGAACATGAGGAGGGCCTACCGAGGTAGGCGGATCCACATCTTCTCGGACAGCCAAGCAGCACTCAAGGCCCTATAGGATCGAGCTCTGACTCGAGGCTGGTACTTGAGTGCTGGGAAGCCCTCCAACTACTGAATGGAACAAACAAGGTTGTCCTTACATGGGCCACTCAGGGGTTGAGGGTAATGACCGAGCTGATGCTCTGGCTAGGCGTGGGTCGGGGACTGTTTTTACGGGACCTGAACCATGCCTAGGAATCTCCCGCACCCTACTATCGGGGTGGGTGGCAAACTGGGTTCGCTCCCAGCGCCTCTGGACGCCGCGGCAAGAACACGGCCACATCATGATGACTGGTCCCAACAAAGGAAGGGCCACGAGATGCCTTAACCTTAACAGAGCTTCCCTGAGACTCACCGTTGGCCTATTTACAGGACACGGGGACTTCAGGAGGCATCTCTGCAGGATTGGGGTGCGCAATGGTACCCCTGACTGCAGATTCTGTGGCGAAGACGAGGAGACAGCGCCTCACATCGTCTTCAATTGTCCTGCCCTGGAACACAGGCGTTTCAGAACCTTCGGGACTTTGGACCGAGGGGACTCTCTCAACCAGGAGAACCTGGTCGGAGCTGCTGGACCTAGTCGGGAACACGGAGCTTCGGCCAAGATGAGCTCCAGGGGTTAGCACAATGGGCCACTAGGTCTAAGTGCGAGGGCGGGCACGGTGATGACCGCCTCCTTTACCCCTGTGTAACTAATCTAATCTAATCTAAAGGCAGCAACCGGTTGGTGGTTGAAAATTGTAGAAATGAACCCTGACAGGCTACCCAAGATCTGCTTTCGGCGCTTACTTTCGCTCCACTCAAATAAGCCTGACACAAAGTATAACTGAGCTTCTCAATTGTCCAAGTGGTTCAATAACAGTGAGCTCTCTGACATATGGGAAAATCAGGACGTCGAGAACTTCAAAAATCAGAGGCCAGCGATACTCGAAGCGATGAACTCGTCCGCGAAAATGTCGGACGAGGAGAGATTGCGGACGTCTGCTTTAACCAACACTTCAGATTCGTCCAGCCTACTTGCAATCGGACGTGGGGCTGCAGGTCAAACACCTGAGCATAATTTAATATTATGGCTTATGGATCTGCCGGAGATACAAAACCCACCTTTTCGCGTGCCAAATGTGAGTTTCAAGCCAAACGAACTTCTTCTGCCGCCTATTGTACTCCTTGAGCAACTCCTTTGGTCTTCTCCTCCACTTCCTCCTGGGCACTTTATTAGCACCTTCTTTGGTGTTGCATTTCTCTCGCTGGAATCACAAGACGTCATCGTGAAAATCAATTTCGAAAATCGCGGGGAATGTTAATTTTGATGTGGTGAACTTACAAGGGACTCGTGAAGCCATCTTATTCGGTTGGGGATGCGCTTGATATTGTGGCTCATCGCTCGACGGCGCAAATGTTTGGGAAATTCTTTCCTGGACGCGAATTGAGTTTTGTTGTCTGTTCAAAGGTTAATGCCCAATTAAGCGCACGAATAAAAAAGACAATTTCATTCATTGCACTCGTCAAAAAATATTCATATATTGAACTCACCGATGACCATAGAGAGCGCCTCGATTTCAGTCATACGAGCTTTCAGAAAGTCACTCACGACGATGCTAGGTGGGACGGACTCCTCGCCTCCGAGCAGTTCGTCGAATTCCATCTTGTTGGATTGCGCTTGATTTGTTTTGAGAAATAATTTTACGTGCCGACTAATTCCCCCCTGGAAAGCAGAAACGAGGAAATGTACAAATCAAAAGCGGTGTACGTCTCCTCTTTGCCAACGATCGACTGATTCAAATCTGTGGAAATTCAACTAAATAAGTAATACAAGTTGCATTGTACATCACTTTAGCTCATCCCGGCTCAGTTCGTTTGGACACAACAAACACCAATGGGCAATGAACTAAAACAAAACCCACATGCTGTGCTGATAAGAAAATCGATACATCGAAGTTCTGACATCTTCGATTCAACGAAATGTTCTGGAACTAGATTGTAGCGATGGGACATCGAAACCAAAACATCGATGGTGACATCGATGTTGTGAAACATATCCCATTCAACCTTCGATGTTTTTCGATTTCGATGGTGGAAAGCCCGAAACATCGATGTTAACATACCTACAACCTACCTACATGAGCTAAGAATCAGGTCGAACACAACAAAGCACACGACATTGAGGAAGGTTACAGGTGGTTTTTCCAAGTAGTGGCCTCGATAGTAACAATCGATAGACAAGAGTGAGGGGGATTTATTCATAATAAATCTGGTGCGCATCATATATTCTCTAGGTAGGTGAGGTAACATCGATAATATCAATCACATCGATAGCCAATGTTATTGACCCTACTCGTATCGATGTTTTGCGAACATTGGACATTGATGTCCCATCCCTACATATGAGTAATAATTGTTCAATACTGATCAGAGTATCGATACTAGTACTTATCCTCGAATCTGTGGTATCGATACCAAAAGTACTTGGTATCGAAGGAAATATTCGATAGGTTACATTAGCGTAACTATAACACAACACAGTGAAAAGCGAAGTGCAACCTAAACAAAACCTGTTTTGTTATTGTTTTATAGAGAAATATTTTCCTATTTTACAAATTCACGGTAGAAAGAGGAAGAATTTTCAAATTATGTTTTGCCGTCTTCTCTCCAAAATAATTTATTAACAGTGTATATATGTTAATCCGTTTATTTGTGTGTATTTCTTCCAAGTAGCCGATCTCGTGCGAAGCGGTAAACCTTCTCAAATTTGAGATGTCAGGATTACTGAAAACATTTGACGTAAGTGTATTCGGAAATGTGATGATTTTCCGGCGAACCTCTGGCATAGCTGCTGAAGCGTTTGCCACCTGCAATCTCTTTTAAATTGTGGTTGGTTATTCCTTGAATAATCAACCTATGTTTTCATGCAGAAAGTCAATTATTCCGATTCGACCACAAACTGGGCGTTTCAAAGGCACCTTGATCATATGAACAAATATCCGTCTGCCGTTCACGCCGTTATTGTTGTAGCAAATTTTCTAAAAATCAAATTTGGGGCAGGGATCCGTTTCTGGCTCTAGTCGGTCTTCGAAACTTTTCAGCCCGATTTTGTTGATCTAGGCGTATGGGTTGTATCATTTTCTACTATGTTTTGGACGCTGAATCGATTGGAATGTCTCTCCTTGCTCCTGGTCCGAGAAATAACCAATCCCTGTGAATGAATTTGCAGCGTTTTAAGTATTTATGTGGCGTCGGCATCATCAGTAGGATGATCTGATGGCGGTATTTTTGGAGTCAATGACAAGAGTGTATCCACCAAAATGCAAGGATTCACCCGACAGTGACCTGGAAGGCAAGGTGCCATTTTGGAAGGCAGCAATGACAACTGCAGCCCTGGGTCGACTAATGTCAAACATGCAAGGACCTTGACCGTGTACGTGCCAACTATTAATGTCAGTTGTACACTCCATCCTGCTATATGGGGCAGAAGTATAGACGGACGCTTTGAATGTCAAATGCCACCAAAAACGGATGATCACAGTGCAAAGAAGAGGGCGCTTCGCATTGTGAGCGCCTATAAGACAGTATCAGAACCAGCCGTGCTCCTCCTGGCAGATGTGATACCAATACATCTGCTGTTTGGCCTCAATTAGCCGAACAAGAGCAGGAACACACACTTGACTCCTGGCAGGAAATCTGGGAGACAGAAACAAGAGGAAGATGGAAGGCTCGACTGGTGACCCAGGAAACACGGTGAAGTTAACTATCATATAACGCAGTTCATTTCGGGTCACGGGATGTTCTATCAGTATCTCCAATTCTCTATAGGATGCGTATCGTGGAATCTCCAGGATGCCTACATTGCACCAACGAAGAGGACATCGCTCAACACACATTCTTCGAATGCGAGAGGTGGGAGAGAGAGCGATGGCAGATTGCAAGGGAGCTAGAAATGACCTGCCCTCCCACCCCCGAGGATATGATTACCAGGATGCTCGAGAGCAAATCTAGTATAAACCGAAACATTTCAGTTATCTGGAGAGGTTGGGAAAAATACCGAATGAAGCGATATATCGATTGTTGGGGTGTAAACCCTGATCTCAAGATTTACCCTCTTCAAATTTAGCTCTAGTCATATCTCCATTTTCTGCTTCTTAAATATAATGTACAATTTTCCACTGTTTCAGCCTGAATCCGCTGACGATGAGACGCGCCGACTCTCCCGTTTGGCTCAGAAATGCTGGGCTCCCCTCGCCATTGTGTACGACCCGTTGAAGGCTGGTTCGATCGACTCGACGGACACCATTCCGCACGACAGAGCAGTCGTCAGAGCTCTGAACTCCATTTATGTTCCTGACAAATGCCTCAAAAGTCGACCTAAATGTACAATATTCGTGGGTGGACTCAGCCGTCAAACTACTGCGGATATTTTACGAGAAGTGAGTTATGTGAGATGAAATGACGCTTTTTTCGTCGTCGTCGGAATTATTGTTCATTCTGGTCATTTTTGACAAAGCCAATGAAAATTCCCTTTCAAACTTTGAAAGCGTAGAGTTCTGTCCAAATTGTGCCGCACAGTTAGCCGAGGATGCTTAGATTGGGTCAATCTAAAAATTAGCATACGCACACCCAATAATCGATATACTTTTGATAAATCGTCTCGACATGGGACGACATAGGTCCTAAAAATATATTTTTTTGCCATGGAACACGATTATTCGTACGCCAGGGCCACGGGGGCAAAGGCCATTAGGGAGGCCATCAAGGGCTTTGGGGCTGATGTGCTAGTGAATGGCAACTTCCACTCAGCCCTTGGGGCGGCCGGTGACTGGGGTGCTCTACCCGCCTGAGTTTGGGCCACTCAGCAGGTTTGGGGCAAAGGGGACGTACGACATTGACAACGAGGCAAACGCCAGCAAGGAGGCCCGGGCTCGTGAAGTCAGGGGGATTAGGCAGTGGCACAAGGAATGCGAAGTGAGGGCTGCCTATCCTGACCAGGCAAGGGCTGGCCCCAGTGGGACACACCGCTGAACGCAAATCTGGCCCAGCGCCATTTGACTGGGTCAACACCTCGGGAAGGGCAGAGGAAGCGACGAGTTTCTGTAACTCGAGGAAGGATCAGGTGCACAGCACCACCGGGTACAAAGCCAAGGGTGCATGGGGGGCAGTTGGTGGCGGGCCGACAGCCATAGGCTCATGATTCTCAGCCAAGCCGAAGGTCAGAGAGACCTCGTCTGATAGGACGTCCAAGGGGAAACCCTGGACTGACAAGGTTGACGAGAGTGAGCTCTTCAACCGGAGGTTGGATCTGGGGGGTCAAAACTTTCGCTCCTGCCGCCATCACCCAGCTGTGAAGGCTCAGCAGGTGGAGTTTCCCGTGTCATCAGTCACGCCTCCTCTGAAAAGAGGAACAGCAGTGAGGATGACAGCAACCATCCTGACGAGACGTGCTTGCCAAGAGGCGGCTGAGAGCTGCTGTCTTCTGTGCTGCCCGGTCAGCTGCTTTCCTGGCACGCTCCCAGAATGTAATCTTGGAATCCAGATATTTCAACGCTGGCTTTGTTTCTGCTACCATATCTGGCCCAGTATGAGGATGACTCCTTGCCAGCTGTGTCCAGCATGCAGGGAGGTCTCCATGAGGAGGGTTAATTTGGCTCTCTATTGCCTCTGCCAAGTTTTCAATTCTAGAGCCACGCTACAATTCTGCAGAATCTGCTGTGTAGTATTTCATTTCAACAGGAAATATACTCTGACTAATTTCCATTCTCGCCTATTGCATTCTCAGATCTCTTAACGCTTATCTAGAATAGTAAACCATTGTAGAATGATTTGCAGCGTTCCTTCTCTTCTTCAGGAATTCAGTCAATATGGAAGAATTGTGAATGTGACGGTAGTTGAAGATATCGTCACTGGTCGTTCTCGTGGCTACGGTTTCATCGAATTTTCGCTCGAAGGGGAAGCGATTAGGGCGTACGAACGAGCGGAGAAGAAGTGGATCGACGGAAAGAAGATCATAGTCGACATGGAATGCTCACGATTGTTACCTGGATGGGTGCCTAGGCGACTGGGTGAGTTTGTTGTGTTTGGTGGTATTTGCTGTCAATCATCTGATCTCATTTAACATAGAATGCGCAGAGTTAAGGAAACAGGCGGGTATTTATTTATCTGGGAGAATGATGAAGTGGATGTATATCTATCGATATTGTGGTTTTGTTGGATATTCCTTGAATAATCAACCTATGTTTCCATGCAAATGGTCAACCTCTCCGGTTCGGCTCAAAATTTTTTCTGGACCTAGGCGTGTGGGGTATCATTTTCCACTAAATTTTGGACCCTGAATCGATTGGAATGGGTCTGGGACCCGCCACACCCACTGGTTCCCCCATTTTCTCCATGTTGAAGAAATGAATCCCCATGCGTCTGGTTCGAGGAATAACCAACCTGTGTGTAAGAATTTGCAGCGCTTTTTTGTAGGAAGATTGTTGTTTTTTATTTTGTCTCAAACGTATTGCAAATAAGCACATTTTCGTTCTTCACAGTAGGAAGAGCGGCCTATTTAGACTGATACTGTTCAGAAAAAATGAAAACTATTCAATCAACCAATCTTACAGGTGGTGGATTCAACGGTCGAAGAGAATCCGGACAGCTACGGTTTGGCTGCCGGGAACGCCCATTCAGAAAGCCTATCAAACTTTTGACGGAGACGGAAATCCTCAAGGTGTACGAGAAGACAATGGGAAGGAAAATAAAAAGAAACGAGACGGACGAGGCTGGTTTGGACGAAGAGTCCACCGTCGATGGCCGGTCGAAGATGAACGACAATCCTGAAAAAGACGAAACCGAACCCGTTAAAATGAGCGAGGAGCAAGAGAGAAAGAAGAGGAGAGACGAGAGAACGAAGCGCAAGAAAAAGAATAAGCGTCGAAGTCGGTCGAAATCCCAGGATGACCGAAAGAAGCGAAAGAGAGAACGTAGAGAAGAAAAGAGTCGAATGAGTAAGTTGGATATTTTTAGCTGATCAGGGCAGTAATTCGGAGTAGACAGAAACAATCACAGCAGACCTTCAACTGTTGAAACCTGCGCAATGATGATTAGTTTTTGGTTCCTTGAATAATCAACCTATATAATCATACCTTGTACCATGTAGTGATATAGGGGAAGCAAGGGGGTTAATATATATACACGGACACAGAATAGGTGGGGATAAGTGGAGGATTTTATTTAGAAATAAAGAAAAGTTACGTCGAGAGGAGATAGGGCAAAGGGGAGAAGAGAGTGGGTGTCATTGCAGACTCGTCGAAGCCCTTTGTTAACATTTATCTTATCGGTACTTCGGTGTCTGGGGAGGGGGGACGTCACCCTCTTCCCTCCTTTCTGCTAGCAATTCACCCACCTTTCCTATGGTGCGGCACCACACTCCCCCACTGGCAAAAAGAAAAGGGACTTTTCTTGTTTTGGGGGTTGGGACAAAGACTATATTGAGAGGCGTGAACTAGGGAAACCGTCTACTCGCTGCTATGCCTACTCCTGTGACTCAGACAGCTTCACGCTGTACACGATGTTAAAACGCCAGGAAAGGACCTACAGCGAGGAAGGTGGGTGAAAACCCTAGTTGAACAGCAGTGACTATTGGACTCTGTATTGGACTTGGACTGGGGTGTTTATTGTTGTGCCAGTTGTTGCAAGGGCCACCTGGGGGGGGGTTAAGGTCGCGACATCAATGGAGGATTCAATCTCTACAATCAGCTCCAAAATTTGACAGTATACCTTTCACAATACCTACTGTTGCGAGCTGGCACCACCTGCGCCCATCAAATGGGCTGCCGGCGTTGCAGGATCAACGACCTGTGGAGGGCTAAGGGTCACTTTCGAGGAATTGTGCATTGTATCGAATTGGCTGGAACCTTCCCGTTCGCTCGAGACAACACGTCGAGTTCCCAGAACCTGGGAAGGTTTTTCGTTCTCGGCCAAGGCAGCAAGTATAAAACAGACCCAGGAACGCCGCGCAAGGGCAGTTCAGTTCAGTTTGGAGTCTGAGTATAGATCGTGCCGTGTTATAGTGTTATAAATAGTGCGACAACCGCAACAACCGTGTATTGTGTCTTGTGATTGTGTCATTGTGTAAATGCGCGAATGTGAACAGTGTATCAAGTGAACAATTGTAATAAATTATTTACAAAGAATATAAATTGTTACACTACATTTTCTACAAATTGGAAATTTTGGCGGTCAGAGACCTCTCTCCGGCTTTAGTTGGTCCACGAATCATGCTCCAAAAATAATCAACCGTCGTGGAAGAATTTGTAGTTTTCAGACAAATTTTGAGTTTCTTGTCTCTTCTAAACATATGAAAATAAAATCATGATATATGGAATCCAACAAATTCGCAACAATGGGAAACGACAAAATTTTAATTGTAAATCAAAATGCCGCTTATAAACATCAAATGTTGAAAGGAAAAAATCAATGGTCTTCTGTAATAGGTATGTGAGCATAGAACAAGGAAATTAATTAATCTGAAGCTTCAGTTCAAAATCTTGAGACTTGAAATTAAAAAAACTGGAAAAACCCAGTATTTTTTAGAGGAATATCTAACGTGATGCTTGACTTTCGGGTAGAAGACTTGTTTCTTGGTACATATCGTCTACTCCATTTCCAGCCCTGAAACAGAATTTGTATTAAAATGGATTGAATCAAGTGTGGTAGTTGATTATAGGTCATAGAGGAAAAGTATCCTGTTGTTTGGACTCAATTAGAGGATTAATGAATCAATAATTAAGTAGTACAATTTTTGAAGGATCGATCATTTGAGCCTGTCTTGAGCTTGGTTGGATCTGAATATTTTGGGAGTTGAAGAGGTTCAGTACTATGTGTATGGTTCAAGCAGCTAGTTGCTAATGTACTAAAGGGGCAAATTATTTAAGAGCACTCAACTAACAAGTAATTGTGGCTTTTGTTCTTTCGTTTGGCGTACTACGTGACTTACGCGGATCTCTTCTTGCAACGCACCCTTCCTCTTGATGGGAAAATTGATAAATTTGAAAAGGGGAAAACAATTTCTTGATCTTGATCCTTTTTAAACGGCAAGGAGTTGAGAAACCTTGAAAACAGGACAGTGTTCGTAACACCCACCAAATAGACCTGACGTGCAGCAGTAGGACACCAAGGTCAGTTTTCTCTCGATATTTCTAAAAAAATGCGAGTTATACCTCCAATCGAGGAGTCCAGGTCCAAGTAACACTTGAGGCACAGGCATTAGGGGTTCAGCCGTCACACTACTCACTTCCAAAATGTATTGAGTCAACTGGGCACCAAATTCATAGAAGCTGTGAGCAAAAGCACAGATTAGTCCACAAAATTTAAGTAAAAAAAACATTTTTTTCAGACTCCCTACCTGTTTGAACAAAGCAGCCGCTCTAAATTGAGGGCCACCACACAAACTGGCGTTTGAACTGGGTCTGACTGGATGAATTTGGAACCAATAATTGGACATTGGCAAGTAAATATGACAGGACAAGAAAGCATTCAAAATAACCAGCAGGGAGGGTACACTAGGCAAAATTGACTGGCTTTAGAGCAGCCATTTTGATATGCTGATGTCTATTATTCAGCCTAAATTTATAATTTATACAGAATACGAATAAAAAATCAAGTCTCTATGTATTACCAAAACTTGTACCAATGTAAATAAGATACTATTAAAACAAGCCTTGGGGAGCACATAAGGATAGCAGCAGCCAAGGCAGAACCAGCTGTGCTCCTGGTAGGAGTCCATCCTGCTATATGGGGCAGAAGCATGGGCGGACTTGCCCTCCAGGACCAAGGTAAAGGCGACCCCCAAGGCCCATTCTCTTGGAGGCCACTGTGCATGCTAGACTCAGCAGGGAAGGTATACGACTACTCCAACAGCGACTGCAGCCAGCATCGGAGGAAGCCGGGGACCTCTCCCCTATGCAACACGGTTTCAGGAAAGGGCACTCAACCATCAGCAGTATCTGAGGTGCTCACAGCACTGTTCTATCAGTATCTCCAATTCTCCATAGGATGCGTATCGTGGAATCTCCAGGATGCCTACATTGCACCAACGAAGAGGACAGCGCTCAACACATTCTTCGAATGCGATAGGTGGGAGAGAGAGCGATGGCAGATCGCAAGGGAGCTAGCCCTCCCACCCCCGAGGACATGATGACCAGGATGCTCGAGAGCAAGTCAAAGTGGAATGCCGTGGCAGGGTACATCCAAAACATTCTGGAAGGCAAGCTCGTCGAGGAATGGGCCTGGCATCGGGAACTTCAGGCAAACTGGGTCAGCTAGCAGGCAGAAATCGGAACCCAGCCTGAAGTAATGTGCCAAACAGTTCCGGGCTGGGGCCCCAACGTAGAATCTGCCTTAATTTACCAACTCCCTGACTGGAGAGACTGTCTGCTAATGGGATAATAAAGTTACTACTTGCCGCCATATTCGCTTGCTCTGGATTCTCTTTAGAATTCTACTTTCAGTCAGATGAAGTTTGTATCCAGCCAGACCAGTTCAAAAAGCGCTTTACTATCTTAAGTCTGGAGTTGATTATATCAAGATCTTCCATCTTCTTCCATTCATCAATCTAATTCAATTCAGTGAAATAAATTGAGGGAATTAAGTTTAGGTTGAATAATGTATCCTACCTTGTAATGCGACTCTCAACTACAGGCACTGTGGTTTTTACAGGATCTTCGCCAGTGTAACCTCCTCGCAGGAGTGTGCTCAGTGCTTGAACCGCTACGCTTTTGCACCGTCGACTGGAGGCAGGTGGACTTTTGAAGAAAATCTCATTGGTCAGTCCTACTACATCGACAATCCTTCAAGAGAAACGCACCTTTTGAACATCATTTGAGCAATCTACTGTAATATGTTATACTTCAAGACCATTTGTCTGGCCATGTATACTTAGACTCTGTAATGATACCACGATATTTTCATATAACAATTTTTCTATGCCAGAATTTTATTTTTCATTTACCTCGTTGAATAATTAGTTGAAAGGCAAATAATGAGTCTGATATGGCAATCATGTGGGAAGTCATAATATGTGTGTATCTACTGGATGATACAACATGTGAACTCAGTCACTCAAATGCTCTTGCTGCTGTTGTTGGAAGATACTAGTTGTTTTAGAGTTTGCATACAATTATTTCAAAACAATATCAAACTATGGCAAATTCAAAGAAAAATTGTTCCAATTGACATACTTAGTAGTAGATTATCAAACCGTTCTTATTTTGGAAATTGACAAGTTATTTTTGTTTTGATTTTACCAAGAATATATTATTTATCTGTTTTTGAGATATATTCATTCGTGTCATGCCTGACAAGAGGAATGATCCAAAGTTTTTTGTATATTTGTAAGTGTGGGCTGCACCAGGCCCAAATGTACAGATTAATGAATAAATCAGTCAATCACCTCGGAGTCTGAATGTAGAGGTCAATTATTGCCATCAGGTTGAACATGGCTGATACAGCGTGGTTGAGGTAATTCTCCATAAACACAACTAAATCGCCCTTGAGCATTTCGGGCGCCAGTAAACCTTGCAGCTAAATTAAGACAGGGAAGCGTTACTAAGGCGCAAATCCAGACTATGAATATCACTTGTAACAGTAGAAGGATCTTACCTGATTGGAGAGAAGCGTACACAGCGCTAAACATTCCTTGTGTTGAAATTTGCAGCTGTAATTGTTCTGAATCCATTCGCTGATTTCCAGCAACTCGTTCATGTAGTCAACAACTCGAATACCTGAGTAATGTGAGAAAAGCAGTCACGTTAGAGCTTGCCTAAATAGGGGGAACTCCATGGCATGGTTGGGTGAGAGGTAGTTCTCATGGCCGTGTAGAGGCCAATTGTGTCGTCTGGTTGCCAAACCGGTCATCTCCAAAACAGAAATTTTTTTTGTCACACCAGAATTGGAGATAGGATCCAAATCTCTTGTTGCCAACTCCTCAATTTTTGGAAAAAATCTTCCCAACCATTGGCAATGAGAAACCATAACAAAACAGGTCAACACAGAAAACTCCAATGTGCTGCAAAAGCAGCCACATCCACTCATCAAGTGTTTTTCAAAAGCGGTCCAAAATCTCCAAATTCAACAGGTATGCTGGTGGCGCTAGTGTTCCTGCTCATCATATCACGTCTTGACGATAGTGTTTGTTCACATGTTATTGTTGCTCACTGAAAGTTGTGTTTGAACGAATAATAATGGAGAAATTCGTCGATACAGTTCCTGCAAGTCAAGCCAGAAAAAGGCAGAGGAATCCTTCCCAGTGGAAAAGGAACCAGGAAAAACATTATGGACCAGATTGGGACAAAGACGACCGATTAATTTTGGTTGGTTATTCCATGAATAATCAACTTATGTTTTCATGCAAAAGGTCAACCTTTCCAATTCGGCTAAAAAAAAATTTCTGGACGTTTCATGGTGTCTTGATCAAAAAAGGTCAATGTCCGTCCGCCGTTTTTGATAGTAGAAAATTTTCTAAAAATCTGAAATTTGGGTCAGGGGTCTGTTCCAGGCTTAGGACGGTCATCAAAACTTTTCAGCCCGATCGGACCAAATTTGGGTGGAGTAGGGGTCAAAATGTGAATTTTGAAAAATGGATTTTTGAGATTTTTTGCAATTTAGGAGTGTGGGGTATAATTTTCCACTGAATCTTGGACGCTGAATCCAATGAAATAGGTCCCAGAACGATCGGCACCCACTGGAAGAAGTTATGGGTCAAATTTGGTATATTGTAACTATTTTGAATATGTGTTTTCGGGATTTCTGGTACCTAGGCGTGTAGGGTATGATTTTCCACTAATTTTTTGACGCTGAATCCAATGAGACGAGTCCCAGAACGATTGGTGCCCTCTGGATGAGGCTATAGGTCAAGATGGGTACCTATGTACCCATTTCGGATGGGTGTTTTCGAGATTTTTGTAACCTAGGCGTGTGGGGTATCATTTTCCACTAAATTATGGATCCTGAATCGATTGGAATGGGTCCGGGACCCGCCACACCCACTGTTTCCCTCATTTTCCCCATTTCTGGACGTTTCATGGTGTCTTGATCAAAAAAGGTCAATGTCCGTCCGCTGTTTTTGGTAGTAGAAAATTTTTAAAAAATCTGAAATTTGGGTCCGGGGTCTGTTCCCGGCCTAGGACGGTCCTCCAAGCTTTTCAGCTCGATCGGACCATATTTGGGCGGGGTAGGGGTCAAAATGTGTTTTTTGAAAAATGAATTTTGAGATTTTGGGCGATCTAGGCAAGTGGGTTATCATTTTCCACTAAATTTTGGACGCTGAATCCAGTGAAATGGGTCCCAGAACGATCGGCACCCACTGGAAGAAGTTATGGGTCAAATTGGGTATATATTACCCATTTTGAATATGCGTTTTCGATATTTCCGGTACCTGGGCATGTGGGGTACCATTTTCCACTAAATCTTGGACGCTAATTCCAATGAGACGAGTCCTAGAACGATTGGTGCCCTCTGGATGAGGCTATAGGTCAAAATGGGTACCTATCTACCCATTTCGAATGTGTGTTTTCGAGATCTCTGGTACCTAGGCGTGTGCGGTATCATTTTCCACTAAATCATGGACACTGAATCGATTGGAATGGGTCCGGGACCCGCCACACACACTGTTTCCCTCATTATGAATGAGAATAATGACGTCATCATGTGCGAGCCTGAAGATGACGATTTAGCCCCTCGAGTGTAAAGTTTTATTTCAACTATATTATATGTATATATTACTTTTTTTAAATAAGTTTACTCAACCTAAAATACAGTTCAGTTACACAGAAACATCGTGAATGATTTTTTTTTGGCTAAAACATCGCTATTTAATGTCAATTTTGTAGATATTTTAAGCTTTAGTTTGTTGCAAAGCCGGCCAACTCCAAAATGGGTTGCAAAACTAGCCAAATCCTAACTATAATTTTGAATTTCCCTCTCCCTGCACCTTCCCCCAGATTCTCAGGTGCTTTAAAACCTCTTGTATCCTATCTCCAATTCTGGTGTGACAAAAAATCGTCTCTCCTGAAAAATTTTCCGTTTTGGAGATGACCGGTTTTGCAATCAGACGACACAATTGGAGATTAAATAATCAAAAAATCACCTCTGATACTCATGAACGTGGTCCCTTGAGCCCTTTTGTCCAAAATTGAATTTGTCAGGGACCATGTATACTTTAGAAGTTCTCTCGTTTCCAATGCTTTCATTTCAGTCAGATTTGAGCACCGCGGTTGTTTGAACTTGAGTATGGCCATGTACTTCAACTTGTATTTCACGCTGTCGCAGATTAAATCAAATTGCTTTTTACGGTTTTCCGTGTTACTCTTCAGCTTTGCTAATCTTTTTGCATCTTGACACAGGCAGTTTACCTACAAAAAAAATAAAATAAACAGTACAGTATTATTGTCCTTTCGGGAATTTTATCTTAGCGCATGTAACAAGAATGAGAGAAAGAAAAACGACAAGTCATTCAAACATAATATCGTCGCTCTTCCGCCAAAACCACGAATCTTCAGAACCAACCTCTGCCAAAACCGCGAATCGTAAAAAACCTAGTTTTGAGCTAGAAGCTTTTCAAAGTTCACGATAAAATGTTGTGGTCCCTGGTTGAAGAATTTCCTGTTATTGTTGTGTTTCCACGACCTAAAGGTAATGCAGATTAACTGAGAAATAGGTGGATTGGTATGAAAACAAGTACAATCTACTTATGAAACCTTTCAGTACAGAAAGTCAGATTCGTGATTTTGGCGTAGTAAGTTCCTAAATGAGTTAATCGCTATCAGGGAGCCACACTCACAATTAAAACTGCTCATTTAAATTTTTTTAATAGGCAAAGGAACCACAGAAACAGAGAACACCGAAAAAAATGAAATAAAATCGAAGTGGTTGAAAATTATAAAATCGTAGAAATTAGCCATCAGACTCTTCCTCGTCGGGCTGTGGGAGCGCATCTCTGATCGTCGACGTATGTTTCAAGTTCCTATAAAAATCGTGGTACTGTTGGGGGATGGTCAGATCTGTACACATCTTTATGAGGTCTCTGTATTTGTTTGACGCAATAGGAAGCTCCTGCTTGTAAGCATGTTGAGGTGAGTTGGTCTGGCGCTGCCGTGCTGGAAGGGTCTTCGAGGTTGATCTCTTTGCTCTGGGTCCTGAAGTTGGTGACGTCAGTGCCACTTCAGTGTAGTCGCCACGATAGCTGGTCTTGTAACGTCCGGTGATCAGGGGTCCATCATTTGAATCGGCTTTACTGAATTCGATCGAACAGAGCTGCCTCCAAGGGAACATGTTTTTGAGGGTTTCTGCGAGAGGTTTAAAATCCATAAAATCTTGAAAGGTCATTTTGTTGACGTCTGCTTCACTATTGGTGTCAGTTGAGCTATCCACTGGCGGCTCGTACCTGTCATCAACCGTTTTAATTTCTTCCAAAGGATCGGTTTCAGTCGGAGAGTCACTACTTCCTTCATCACAGATTAGTGGGTCACGACCCTGGATCGCTAACTCAAGAATTTTGCGAGTACGAGAACTCATTTTCGCAAAAGAAAAAGAAAAGTAGGGAGGAAATGGCGTGGTGACAAAGAAAAATGGCAGCAGAATGAAGGCTCAAGGGTCTCGATGTTCAAGCAGAGCAGCTGAGGGGAAACATCTTTTCAAGGATTTAAAACCTTCATTCGTATATGCAGTGAGCAAGCGATTAGACTAAATTGGGAAAAACGAGGCAATTGGATGAGAAGAACAGATAATATTATTGCATGGGTCAACAAGTGTAGGTTTTCATGAATGAATTGTTTCCATAGTTACTCCGCCAAAAACGCGAATTGGCAGATTCGTGGAGACGCGGAGGAGAAAATCGTAATTTAGCTGATTCGCGAAAAATGAACCATGTGGGAAAACACCTTCCAGTGGGGTTAGGGGAATAAAATTACTAGGGTAGGTACCCACTGACCAAAGTGGCCCATTGTGATGCTCAGCTCAATTTTCGATTTTTTGTCGATTCGCGTTTTTGGCGGAGGGTAGTTTTAAAGATTCGTGGTTTTGGCGGAGGAGCGACGATATATGGAATTTTCGGGGAAACGTCAGATTGGGGAAAAAGTAAGAGGCAAACAAAATTGAAGATATCACAGAGCTGCCTACCAAATTAGGCTTACATTACAGTACATACTACGAGTACTCAGTCTGTTTTGGAATAAAATAACGACAGGGAGTCCCTATGACTATCGCCTGACAATAAAAATCTATCTAATTCTACTCGAAGGCTTTGAAAAATGTATCAAGCTTTCTATCACATTATAGGCTATGTAACAATCTTGACAATGTTATTGCGCAAGTGCTCGCAATTGCCATAAAAACCCTCTAAAGAGATACATATCAATGGATGGGATGGTTCAAACAGCATCACGTCGAGGTCCATGTAACTTTTCGGTCCGATCGAAACAAATTTGAGGAGGGTATGGGTCAAAATGGGTATCTACCTACCTACTTTGAAAGAGGGTTTTCGAGATCTCTGGTACCTAGGCGTGTGGGGTATAATTTTCCACTAAATTTTGGACGCTGAATCTATTGAGACGGGTCCCGGAACGATTGGCGCCCTCTGGATGAGGTTGCGAGTCAAAATGGGTGCCTATCTACCCATTTTGAATCTCTTTTTTCGAGATCTCTGGTACCTAGGCGTGTGGGGTATCATTTTCCACTAAATTTTGGAGCCTGAATCGATTGGAATGGGTCCGAGACCCGCCACACCCACTGTATCCCTAATTTTCCCCCTGTTGAAGAAATGAATCTCCATGCGCCTGGTTCGAGGAATAACCAAACCGTATGTATGAATTTGCAGCGTTTTAGCATTATTTTTATTGTCAATTTTTGTGCAGTAACCGCTGTTTTCATTTTAGGTGAAACGCTAATCCCCAGGTCCATACTTTGGCGCCGGATGAACCAGATTCACATAAACAGCAAAGACTTGGCAGAGATAGAGAGAGATTAAATCATCTAAATAATTCCGAGATTCTTTCAAGTACTTGTAGGCAGCAGTAATTTTGGAATTTGAGATTTACGGAGGTGCACCTCTTCGATTGGGGGAAAAACAAAATAAGAGGGTTCGTAAATTTTGGAGGCATTCATCGGCTAAAATCACACCGATGGACCAGAAATGTGTCGTCATTATTGCCGTACAGTATTGAGAATTGTTGTGAAACTTGGAAAAACCACTCAAATTGTCACAGTTTTTGGAAAATTCGTCAACTTACGTCTTCTCTCATTCGATTGACGACGTCACAACACAACGAACCGAATGAATTGGAGTTGCTATCTCCGAATAGGCGTCTTCTTCGGCGGTCCACGCGAAATGGAGGTACCTGCGACATATTTTCCCTTTTCTGTGTCAATATTACAGTAAAAGATCGACAAAATAATTCTACCCGAATTCAGAACGATGTAGAATGTATAAACATTGGCGAATGGACGAGGTGCGAATGCCAAAGGAGATAAACACCGAAGTTCAAAGTTCCAAGATACAGCTGGAAAGCAGGAGTGGGTGTAGTCATAGCGACTAGAGGCAAGTCTGAATAGAATGATGCTGTCAGCGATTTTACTCGACACTTGATTTTATCCTAATCTTTGCTTTTTCGGCAAATCGGGTGGATATCGCACTTTTTAGGGCGAGCATTCTCGTGAGACACATTTTCCCTCTGGAAATCAGTAATCAACTCGCTTTTAAGCCTACAATTTCGGTGACACGGACGTCACACTGGGGTACAAATGATCCCATCCTTGAAAAAACTCTGTATTTCCTTTCCGAATTCTGTTGACTGGGAAGTAAAGGTTTACAAAAATTCTATAATCATCCAACGTATGAACAAAATTCACGCTTTGCTCTAAATAATTTTTTTTAATATTTTTTTTTTTTTTTTTTTTTTACATTAAAAAGAAAAAAGTGAATTCTACAAAATACAAAAAAGGAATTTTTTTTCTCAAATTCACATATAAAATTTGTTTGGAGTGATGTAGCTAATTCCTGTTGGTATTGAAACTCCGGAGTATGCTGAAACATAATTAAAAAAAAATGCAGCGTTTTTTTCTGCCCTCGATGCTACCCACACGACTAGATTGCCAAAAATATCAATAATCCATTGGAAAAAAAAATTCTTTTACACGGGTTGGTTATTTCTCGGACCAGGCATGGAGATTCATTTCTTCAACATGGGGGAAATAGTGGACGTAGCGGGTCTCAAACACATTCCAATCGATTCAGGGTCCAAAATTTAGTGGAAAATTATACCCCACATGCCTAGGTACCGGAAATCTGGAAAACACACGTTCGAAATGGGTAAATAGGCACCTATTTTGGCCTATAGCCTCATCCTGAGGGCGCCAATCGTTTTGGGACCCACCTCATTGGATTCAGCGTCCAAAATTTAGTGGAAAATGATACCTCACACGCCTAGGTACCAGAAATCTCGAAAACATGTTCAAAATGGGTAATAGACACCCATTTTGACCCATAACCTCTTCCAGTGGGTGCCAATCGTTCTAGGACTCTTTTCATTAGATTCAGCGTCCAGAATTTAGTGGGATATGACACCCCACACACCTAGACTGCAAAAAATCTCAAAAATCCATTTTTCAAAATTCACGTTTTGACCCCTATTTCACCCAAATTTGGTTCGATCCAACTAGATTGGCGTGAACGGCGGATGGACATTTCCAAATTTTGATCTAGACACCTGAAACAAATTTGGGAAGAATCGGAGAGATTAACTTTTTGCATGAAAACATATGTTGATTGTTCAAGGAATAAACAGGGTATTATTATAGAGTTTCATCCTTCGACAAAAAATAAAATGTAATTTCTATATGGCAAATGAGTATCAATTTAGGTGGCTTCCACTGATTAATGTGAAGTACAAAGTTCATGGGCATTTTGAATTAATATGGTTGAGATAGTCTTGCAACTTGTACTCTTCAGACTCTTCCTGTAAAGTTTCATATTTAGTGTGCACTTTGAGTTTGGCAACATTGACAATTTGCGTGGCCTGCTTGAGAGGCAGGTGGAGAATCACTCGCGACAGAGTTTTTGGATCTGCTTTCGCTATGTTGACGACAGAAGTGAACCCGGCTTTGTACAGTTGTTTGGCTCGGCCAATTTTGACAGCCGGCAGCTCCATCAGGGGTAGCAAGTCGGCTGAACAGTTGTAGTTGAGCTTGTCAGGGAATACAGACAGGAGTTTGACAAATGGCCAAAATTGTTCGATTGATTCGCAAAACCGAATGACTGACAACGCGTAGGATGTTGTTTGAAGTAGAAGATTATGAACGATTCCTCTATCCACTTTGTACGCCTGGGCGACAGACTGGACATCTCTGCCTTTCCATAATTGGTAAAGTATCAAAGTCAAGTAAAACTTTTCCAAAACTTTTATTGGCGTGCCTTTGGGAGGCGGTTGTCCCATCATGATCCTCGCTATAACCAGTTCTGATATGCCCAAACAAGATGCAACGTAGAGTTCTTTAGTTTTCAAACTACCGTACATCGAAGCTATCACTTCATGTACAGGCTTGAGTGTCTCTGACATGCTATGGGGGGTAACTAAATACAATAAATGTAAGTCACCAACGAGAACGAGTTTTTTCTGTGCTTCGATAAGTTCCTTTTTGAGGTAAAGCCCATCACAGCAGGAAATATTTGCTTTGGCAATGGCTCTACCAAAGGGCGTTAGAGATAAAAGATCTTCTCCAGAAAAAACAATTGTTTTAATCAAATCTTCAACCGCTTCAGAACACATACGATTCATTTCTTCTTCACTGGTAGACCATTTCATGAATGATTTACTCCACAGCTTGTGCAAAGAGTCGCGATCGTGGACGATTTTCAAATAGAACACGCTGAGTATAAAAGTCTTCAAATCTTCACCTCGCATCTGACTCACGCACAAGTCCATAGGATTGGTCATCATGGTTAATACTTTGGGCGCTTCGATTGGCTTGCAAATCAAATAGCTTTCCCCTTTCTCGGCCAAACCCGCTCGCCCAGCGCGGCCTATCATCTGCTTATAAGTGGTTTTACTCATAAACTGAGCTCCAACGTACGGTGCTCGAAGTATGACGCGCTGCGCTGGTAAATTGACACCAGCTGCCAGAGTGGACGTGCAGCAAATGCAGCTGATTGTCCCTGAAGAGTACGCTTCTTCTATCAACTTCCTTTCAGACACGGTTATCCCCGAATGGTGGTAGACTATACCGTAAGGGATAGTCTGCTCGAGTATTGGGCAGATTTGGTCGTTGTTTTCCATCTGTATTGCTTTCACCAACGCTGCCCTGTCCATCGCTCTGTAGTTGACGTGTCTTTCTTCATCACCGTCCAGTTTCATCACTTCCACGATCAATTTCGTCACGTTTTCGCAATTTTTTTTCGACTGACAAAATACCAAACAAGATTTCTCAGGAATCACTTCTTGTACCAAAGCTCCGATACCGTCGGGATCTATACATTTTATCGATTTATTAAACTGTTCAGGAATACTTCTGAGAAAATCAATTTCATGGCCGGGAGTCAATTGTTGGGTGACCGTGAATAGTTCGTTCTCAATTTTGACGTATTCTTGTAGACTTCCAGGACGGAAAGAATGGGTGTAGAAGTCAGCCTCTAGAAACGCAGTCAAATCCTTTATGTTTCCAATCGTAGCGCTCATACCGACTATTTTCACTCGCAACGTTTTCATTTTGATACAGATATTCTCAAGAATGGCGCCTCTTTTCGGTTCTCCGATCAAGTGAAGTTCGTCAATAACGACCAAACCGATTTCCGACAGTCGATTCTCGTCGATCAGCGAATTGATCAAACTGGAACCTTTTTCAATCGTACATACGTACAAAGAGTTCTTCTTTCTGTGTTTCGTCGGCGGAAAAGCGCCTTTATTTCCAGCGTACTCGTCAACCCAAAAGCCCAAATCGAGAGCCAAAGCCGACATTGAACTCACTTTTTCCTGCACGATCGACACAAATGGCACGACAAATATAGCGTTTTTCTTCTCGATAAAAAGTTCTTTCAAAATTATAATTTCAGCCACCAAAGTCTTCCCGCCGCTGGTAGGAACTGAGTACACCAAGTTCTTCCCGGAAGCTTCGTAAAACGACAAACATTGTTTTTGCCATTCATACAAACCGGGAATACCTCGATGTTTGTACAAAACACTTTCAAATTTAGTCCCCAACCCGTAGAACGAATCCATTTGAGTGATTACGGACACTATAATACGCTGAATAAACACATTTGAAATTGATTGGAACACCTAATTTCAAATAATAAATTCGAAAAAACAACAATAAAATACCACCCAGATGGGCGAATACACTTAACAACAAAACTATACTTATATTTTGGGCCCTCCATCAATCAAACGATAACATTGATAATAAACCCGCTCAAACGACAAACCACAGAGAAGGTTTATTTATCTTGGTACTTTCCTGTTAACGCCTACTAGTTGTTGATATATCGATACATCGAAATCAATATATCGAAATATCTCCGTAGGTAAGGAAAACACCCCTTCAAACCAACCAATCAAGTAAGGAAAACAACAAATACATAAAGAAAATTAACAAAAAAAACGAATAAAAAACAAAATAAGTAATAAAAGCACGTACTGAATAAAGATTTTCAGTACGGTGTTTTGTGTTGTGTACGGTTGTTTTCCTTTACGGAGATATAACCTGTAGGTAAGAAACCTCTTTGCACGTAGGAGTCAAACATACCTGATTCGATGTATCGATATTCATTGTATTCGATATATCAACAACTGGTAGCCGTTAACAGGAAAGTACATTTATCTTTGTTGGGGTAACAAGGTTTGTTGTCAATTATTTGAAAACCAACTCCATATCAATACGGCTCAAAAATTATTTGTATCAATTTTGTCTGTGATTTGATAACAAAAAATAATATCAGTGTTGCCCAAATTTATTGAATAATTCTGTTTGTTTGCTTCAGGTTATTGATTCGTGTAGGTTACGGTATCTACAAGTCATCAAGAATTGGAGTTTTCACGGAAAATTTAACAGTTTAGTGAGAATAGTAAGTAATTCTACTTTGTCTAATCTTTAGCGGTATTCTTGAAACGTTCAATAACCTTTTCTACGCTAAAAACAGGCTGAAAAGCGCTTGAAAGGCTGTGATAATGTGATTTCTTCGAGTCACTACATCTCTCCCCGTTGGTAGTTCTATCGTATTCTGTACAACCTCATTCTTGTTTTGCTTGAAGCTTCTATCCTCAAAGTCCACCAATTATTGGTATTTGAGTTCTTGCGCTTAAGATTTTCTTGCAATTCACCCCATTTTATTTCTGATCCGATGGTATCGTCGCCCTTCGGAATGTTATCTGTGTTCTTTGAAAGTTGGCCGCCATTTTATGTAGAAGTTTGATTTTGTGTTAAATTTTTCTAGGTACTTAGATATTTAGGCAAACACCTAATTCTTGATAAACTTTGAAATATCTCTTCTTCAGACTGTCAATGTTATCAATGGAATGTAGGAGTAGTATTGTTGTATATAATATAATTTAAAAAAGCTCAGATATGTACTGGTTTTCTTGTACTGTTTATGGCATATGTTTTGGTTGATTGAAGGTAAGTACACTTGAAGGTGAAGATCACTAGGAGCAACGCTCCTGGAAAACTCCCCAAAAGACACATCTTTGATTTGTATTTTTAAACCATTTTTGACAGTTCTTGACAAAAACCCCCACCTCGTGGTGTTCTCTGGGGCTGAACACTTGCTTAACTTTTTTGTCTTCATTTGTGGCTGTGACTAACATGACCGTTCATCTTGATATACCCTTAAAAGGCTTAAAAAGTTGGAGTCCTAATTATAAATATAGTATGATACTCAATGGTGGAAGACTAATGCATACCTACTTGCAGCATACAATGCTCACATATTTGTTTTCAACTCAAATTATTCACCTGATCCGTTTGTCTTGCAGATTATATCTGCTCTCGGCTCTCGCACCTTTAAACATGGATCCTGGTTAGAGCCTGTGTTGACATCATCATTTCTACGTCATGAATGTTGAACCTGAGCCCTTGTCTAACCGAGGAGGTAAGTTTATCCAATACTTCGGGCGCCAGGTTGTAAGGTTGAAATGCACTGTCAGGGGCCCATTGATAACACGCTTGATAAGGCGTCTAAATATCGATTTTGACTTCGAGATCACTGTATCGATGTTACTGTCATGATAAGAGATGGCAGGTGGAATGTTATTTTATATCGATCCTTCTTTTAAAATCGATATATTAGGACGCCATGACAGGGGCCCCCGACAGTGCATATGTACCAAAAGGAATATTATGATTAATAAGGAAAGACTTTGAAATTTATGGTTTTATTGGAAGTTGGAGATGTCATTGAGAATTTTGTCAAAATGAGTTGGCATTGTCAATGTTCAACTTCTGTTAATTGTGCATGTATTAATTAAAATGTGAAAGAGAACATGCTTGTGAGGCAGGAGGCGGGAATTAATGAAAAAACCCCGAATATTTAAGTTACTAAAATAAGTATATTGCTAGATTGGCACAAGAAAAAAAAAGAAATGAAAAACGTTCCAAACACACTTGACACTATAACTGGCCGGCTTGCTGTGAAAAGTGAGAGACTTCTTGACATGGAAAAGTAAGGATAAGTCACCCTTGTTGTTCACTTTCCAATTTTTTGGCCAACAGTGCTACGTGACATTGAGAAGCCACTCAAGGTCAGAACAACCCAGAAGTCAATCATGATCTTGTATCGAAACGATATAGAAAGCTTCATCAACCTCCAACTGTTAAAAGCCTGTTTTCCTAGCGACAGGTTTTTTGCGCAGCAGGAACCGAATAAGCCTGAAAAACGTCGGCAGGAGCGTGACATATATTACGCTGCGTTAAAAGTGTTTTCCTTGCGCCGTGTTTTATTTCTTCAGTTGGCGTTGAATTGTGTTGAAGGTTGCACATGTTTGTGTGTGATTGGAAAAATTACCTTCTGCTGAAATGGAGAACAAGATGATAAAGAGAAATGTAATAGCTGCTTTGATAATCAAAGAAATGATTAGCCAGAAAGTATTGAACATTTCGAAAGGTTTTTTTTATTTCTGCTGCTATTTGCAATTAAATCCAAAACATGAGTAGAAAAACAGAATAACCAAGGAGACCACGGAAATCGCGCCAGCGTACTGCGCTGTTGACTCCTCTTCGTGCAGTCGGGCTAACCGCGTCAGCGCAACACGCTCTGAGCTGACGTAATGCGCTCTCTAGGAAAAAAATTCAAGGGAATCAGTGGGCGACGTTGTACGCCCAGCGCTTCACGTCGCCCTCGGCGTAAAAATCCGGTCGCTAGGAAAACAGGCCTTAAGCTGGGTTCACATGGACTCGGTTTCTCCGTTAGCGGCAACTGCGGTAGAATGGTGGGGGAAATTCTTTTTGAGTTTGGGTGTTCACATGGATACGGTGCGGCAAGCGCATTCATGGAGCTGATTGGTGGCAAATCGGAGATAACAAAAATTATATAACATGTGACGGCAAAAACAGCTGGGAGAGCTACGCCGAGACCCACTGCGCATGTGTGACTGTGGCAAATATCAAAATGATTTGATGTATATCGCGCCCAGATGTTATCTGCAATCTTGGGGTGTTGATTGACCCATCCTTGTCGTTCTGCCCTCACGTGGACGCCATAGTGGGTCGTGCACTGCGGGCCCTTGGCCGACTGAAGAGGACCACCCGGGACTTTACTGATCCACAATCCTTAGTCTTCCTCAACGGCACTCTGGTGAGACCCATCCTGGAGTACTGTTCCGTGGTCTGGTCCCCATTCTACGCTGTACACAGGGATCAACTGGAGCGAGTCCAACGGCGCTTCCTGCGTTACTTGGCCTATAAGGCTGGTGTCAGGATAGTCAACCACGATTACGAACCAGTGATGCGTGAATATGGAATTCGGTCTCTTGAGGAGCGCCGCGTTGCGTCTGACATCACCTTCCTTCACCGGATTCTTCATGGCCGTGTCTCCAGTCCAGCCCTGCTCTCTGGAGTTGGCATCTCGGTGCCAGCATACCCGACTCGTGCCCGCATGCTCTTTGGCGTCCCATTTGCGAGCCGGAACTACCTGCTTCGTCGCCCCCTGTCCCGGATCGTGAGGGAGGTAAATTTGTTCCTGGATGACAACCCCGACTTTGACTTTTTCACTGGTACTTCACGACAGCTCAAAGTTTTATTATCCAGCCCAGCCCACGGTTGATTCCTCTACAATCATGTATGATAGTGTGTGATGGACTTGGTCGTAATGTCAATAATGCATTTAAATCTCGTAGAAAATGTGACTGATGTAACTCCATAAATTGGCCACAGCCATATTGCAAATAAATAAATAAATAAATGTATACAGACCGCTTCAAAAGTTCACCTGCGGCAGCTGTGATATACCCGTGGAGCCAATCAGATGGCCGAACGCGTTTGCCGACCAACGGAAAAACCGCGTCCATGTGAACCCAGCTTCAGATCAAGTTGATACAATGGCTTCCAGCTGTGAATTGATTCTGTGTCAAATTGTTTGCTGTTGTAAATTGTTAATACGAACTTAATTGTTAAGGTTGTTGCTTCAATTTCTTTATTGCTCTCGCCTTTATGTTCATTGAATGTTTCATTTGTAGGAGTTGCGACCATTGCAAATGTTCAAGGTGCAACCCTTAGACGGAGTGGGCGCCTCAAGAGGCCTCTCGATTTTTCCGCCATCGTCGGGAGGAAGCAGAACAAAAAGAAGAAGATTGGGGTGGATGGCAATGCAAAGGGAGAGGAGGATGAGCCTTCGGGGGCATCTGTGCTGGAGATCAGTTTTCCCCTCCCCGGTTTGTCTATTAGTTTAAATGTTGGACATAATGTCACGTCTCCGTTATACCCTTTCTCTAGCAGCTAATTGGAAGTGTTTGTATTAGTTGTCCTTAATCGCATGTATTTCCTCAGAAGTCGGGGGTGACCCTTTCCTCATCTCATCGGAAAATCCAGCCGGCCGGGTGCTGGAGGAGCTCGATGAATTGCGTTCTTCAGAGTCTACAGTGACTGCAGAATCTGACACTGAAGATCCACTTAGCGCAGACCATTCTTACGCTATCAGCACATCGAGGAAGATGCTTCCATTACCCCCTAAAAGTAAAGAGGGTTGGTGTTTACGTTTTGTATTCGATGCTAAGTGGAATTGTGTTCAACTCCCAAGTACCAAAATTTTGGCCTCCGAAGTTTTCATGACGGACGCAATTTATTTAACATTTCTTCCAGATCCTCCACTGGTTGTTGTCGCCCCTCCAGATAGAATTGAGCAGCCAGCAGCGCAGGTTCAGCCGTTGAGAGAACCTGTCGATATTGGCACTCTGGCCGTATATCGGGCCCTCATTGACCACTCATACTCCTCCATCACACCAGCCAGGCTGATCGAAGGTACAAATTGGCTCTCCTCGCAACTCCATAATGTCATTAATCATGATATTTCTCACGCTCGTTTTCAATATATTCCAGCAATCATGATGAAACACAAGTACATCTGCTCGATGGATGGAATTGAAAGTTACTCGTCGGACGTCTGGTTAGGCCATGCTGATTCTGGGCCAAACTTCATTGATTCTCTTCAGGTGGAGATTGACCCTAACTCTGTTTCCAAACTTGAGCCTCATCAGAGCCACGGTAAGAGACAATTTGCAAGATGATGCGTCATCAATAAGTCTTCTCATCCAGAGAAGATGAAGCTGTGCCTCCGATTTGGTGGCCTGGTTAATCCCTTTGGCAAAACTCTTGCCGGCGTTCTATGCCATCTACCCAGTCAGACAGATCTGGCCAGGGTTACGGCAAGCAGATTCCTGGATAGCACGATGAATTCCTGGAGGGACCTGTAGAAAGCCGGCAAACCAACAGAAAGAAACCTTGCCTGCTTGAAAACAAACTGTCTGTTCGTCCAGCTGGTGTCGCCATATGAAAGCCGACTTACACCTCTTATATACCATTTTGTGATAAGCCATCAGGCTAGTGTTCTATTTGTCGTATCTCAATCGCTCTGATGACTATTTCCTGTATTTTGATCATTCAGAGCTGAATCTTACTGAAAGCACGTCCGACGGCTGGTGTTCACGGACATCACCCATCAAAATGAAAACGAAAAAAATCGTGAAAAATCCCAAATTTGTCAAGAACACAAAGACTTCGGATCCTCCCAGGAAAAAATTGAAAAAAGAAGTTCAGCCAAAAGGTACTTGTTCTCCACTGAGATAGAAACAAAATAACTGAGCGATTGTGTTTATTTATAATGGAAGAGTTTTCAATTTTAGGTTTACGAGGAGACAAGAGGAATGTGGCTGTTCCTCGGCCTAGAATGAAGAAAAACGGTGGAAGCAAGCTGGCTGCGCTTGCATCAAAATTCAAAGGTCAGAAGATTCTCTTTTCGATGTTTTCTTTCATCTTCTTCAACTTGGCTCATCGGAGCCATTAGGTGTCTGAAACAGGGGCAATAAGTTTTCGTTATGTTGAAGTGGACATCTGGAAGTGGACAGTTCTGTAGCATTTATAGGTCACGCCACACACTTATGGCTCAAATAGCACTGATTGGCCCAAACAAGAAATGCTTATTATAGGTGACTGGTGCAGGCAGGTTGGTGGAGTTGTATCAGTAATATATAATATACGTTGCAGCTGTAATCAAAAAAAGAAAGCGGCGAACGAATCAAACTGGTTGGCCGACGAAGAAACCGCAAAACCCCAAACCTTCGGAAAAACCCCAATTCAAAAAGTCTTTAGCGAGGTTGTCGAGGAGACGAGTGAAAACAATTAAAGTCCGGCCATCTCGAGATGCGAGCTTGTCCAGGAGCAATCGAAAAGACGAACATGATGATATTCTGGAGAATGTCGTTGTTTCTATAGAAGGTGAGTTTCCATGTTACAAGCGGGGATTTTTATTCAGTAAAGGCTTCTACCAACAGCTTCTTGATCTGAATATTTTCCAGAGACTGTCAAGAGGCGTCGACGAACCTTTAAGTCATCTGCTGATCCTAAAAAAGTAACAAAAGACGTCGAAACGAACGTGGAGTCTAATTTGAAATCACAAAACCAGGATCGCTCCGGTAAGTAGATTTTTCAATTGAATATACGTTGACTTTGAAGTAGACGCTGTTCTAATTTCCTATTTTCTTCAAAGAAGACGAATCTGTTAGAGGTATTGAGGCTGAAGAAGTAGGCAGTGAGTCCTCAGCGTCTCCAAGGAAGGAAGTACAGCAAATAGACGTCAAGTCTGTAGAGCCTGGTGACGAAGGAGTTGAGCCTGGATCACCAAAAAGTAAGAAACCCTCCTAGCAATATAGCTTAACGCAAGCTTCCATGTCTTATATTTTGCTCCGTTTTGTTCGTTAGGGCGCAGCAAGAGGCTGATGAAACATTCATCCCCCACGACAAACTCACCAAAATCGCGGAAGGGGTTAACTCAACGCGGAAAAGTCAAAGTTGAAGATACAACTGCCAGCGAAGAATGTAATTCTTCTGAGGCAGCAGGTAGGCACATACCAACACAACTACGGCTTACCTGCTTTTCCTGCTGTAGTTTATCTTTCTAGTAGTAGCCTCAAACGTGGCAAGCAGGGGACAGGCAACACTGACGAGAAATCAGCCAACCTGTTTGTTCAAATGTCAGGCTGTGTGCTCATTACTCTCCATATCCCTGGAGTTCTGCCCCTCCGGCCTAGAACAAAGAGAACAGCGTTCGAAGGGCAATGCAATGTTTTGCTCTCCCTACACTTCGTTTCCAGTCTCCTTGCCTTCAGTCATCCAAATTTTGCATCTCAGTCTGTCGAACACATTATGCCAACCAGCCACAATGCTTATTTTCCTCAGGATTCAGCTCCCCTACAGTTCACCTGGCCCCTGACTTAACACAGCATGAAGCTTTTCTACGACAATTCTACATTGTCATGATCTCTAACTGCTCCAATATTTGGTTATCTGTTTAGACACTTCCAAGACTGATTCTCTACCGCAGACTGTTGAAGGGAATGACGATCCTGGTTCAACGAAGGGTACTTGAGTTTTCTTTATACGTTTTGAAACCTCAACCTACGTTACGTTTTGGTTGGTTATTCCTTGAATAATCAATCTGTTTTCATGCAAATGGTCAACCTCTCCGATTCGGCTCAAATATTTTTTCTGGATGTTTCATGGTGTCTAGATCAAAACAGGTTGATTATTCAAGGAATAACCAACCAAAAGGTCGATGTCCGTCCACCGTACGCCGTCCACGCTGTTTTTGGGAGTAGAAAATTTTCTAAAAATCTGAAATTTGGGTCAGGGGTCTGTTCCCGGCCTAGGACGGTCCTCCAAGCTTTTCAGCCCAATCGGACCAAATTTGGGCGGGGTAGGGGTCAAAATGTGTTTTTTGAAAAATGAAATTTCGAGATTTTGGGCGATCTAGGCGAGTGGGGTATCATTTTCCACTAAAGTTTGGTCGCTGAATCCAATAAAATGGGTCCCAGAACGATTGGCAACCACCGGGAGAAGTTATGGGTCAAAATGGGTATGTATCCACCCATTTTGTATGTGTCAGGATTTCTGGTGCCTAGGCGTGTGGGGTATCATACTCCACTAAATTTTGGACCCTG
Source organism: Cyrtorhinus lividipennis (assembly GCA_019603395.1). Classification (NCBI taxonomy): domain Eukaryota; kingdom Metazoa; phylum Arthropoda; class Insecta; order Hemiptera; family Miridae; genus Cyrtorhinus; species Cyrtorhinus lividipennis. The sequence goes on from CM034008.1 coordinate 12,905,369, forward strand.
AATCTATTGGAATGGGTCTGGGACCCGCTACACTCACTGTTTCCCCCATTCGAGGAATAACCAACCCGTGTGTAAGAATTTGCAGATTTTTATACTTGAAATTATCCATCCAGGGCAGGCAGCTGCAACTCGTAGAAGTTTGAGAACACAAGTTCAACGGAGTTTTGCGTCGCTTTTCCCAAGCAAACGCTCGAGTAAGACTGGCAGACCAGAGGAAGGTCTGTTGATTGCGAAAAAAGAAAATCTAACGAGCGAAGGCGATCAGATGAGCGGATCAGAGCGAGGGAGTTACAGTTCAGGTCTGTGTTTTCATCACATTACAGACGTAAAATCCCGTTCTGTTGGCCCATATCTCTGTCCAAATCATCACGGTAGATTCATGTGTTATCCTTCTTCCACTTTTTCAGATCGTAAGACACGACAGAAGAATCACAATAAAAATGACGATTTGAAGGAAGCCCAAAAGAAAGGAACGGTCAAATTTGAGAAGTCTAAAATGCCAGTTATTGCTATGCGATCGCCTCAAAAGAGCGAAAAATCAAATGCGTTACGAAAGAAGGAAGTCCCTTCTAGAAGAGGTAGGCGTGCTTTTATTCAACAGCCCTGCTTGAATTTGATTTGAGTTGACTGCAAGGCTGATGGTCGTGTCATTGCGGACTTGATATTTGTGGTAAGCGTGCAGAAATATGTTGACGCGATTAAATTCGAAACTTCATATTTAACCCTCCGACGGGCGCAATATGATTTGTTACATGGTTGGGCGCAATTCATCTGTGAGATCAAGTACACCAACTTGCATTCAATTTCTTTGTAATAAGGAAACAATATTTCTGAGCCACTCAAGTTTAATAAAATATGTATTAAAACATATTATTTTACAATAGAAATACATTTTATAAATATAAAACATTTTTATTCAATTAAAATGGCGATTAAATGAAAGCTTTAGTTTTTTTCATTAAATATCCACTATAACTAGATCGATAGCCTGTTATATTGATATTTTCAATAATTATGAATTAAAATTAGTACTTAAAGCACAAGAATGTTTGATAGCTCAAAGAAAAGTTGGAAAGTAAACACAGCATAAAAATGTAAATGTATGAAAGTTAAAAAAAAAAATATATATAATAAACTAACATTATTGTGTAATAAAAATAACCTCCCATAATTTGCTAAAGCTATCACACGTTGAACAAAATTAGGATATCACTTGTACTATTCGGAATCGATTTCAGCCTTTTAAAAATCTTCCTAGAAACAATATTCGCATCTCACAGATTAGTTCAAGATAAATGGTTTTTAACTTTCAATAATTAAGTCTATAATTAATAATAAGTAACATTAAATGATAATATAAAAATTAATACATATAAATTTGCGAACAAATGAAATTAATTAACTTACTACGTGATCAGGCGCAATTAATCTCACAGATTCAAACGTCTCTGGTGGCATTGGATGAACGTCCTGGATCTAAAATGGTGATAGGGTTGGGACCATGGTGCAGGAAGATAGGTGGGAGAACAGCTCTCTGTTGTGAGTCATGGAAATTTGGTAAACCAGAACAATTTCTTCTCATCTCACAGATTAAATGTCCGTCGGAGGGTTAAGAAGAGCTTGAGCTCATCCAAATTTCCATCAGTGAATTTTTCTTCCCTCAGAGGCTTTCACGTCAAGTCAAAATGGATTCAAGCAGCAAACCTTTTATATTTTATTGATGATTGAAGCCATAAGTTTCTCGTTTGTAGAAATTATACTTCAAACCTCGAAGTGTGGGTTAACGCATTCAGTGTGGGTGAACCCTTGGTTGCATGAGCAGCGTTGGGTAGATCACAGGAACCATGGTCTTTCTGAAGTGGCTATCACACTGTGTGCGGATGACAGAATGTCACAAGCTAGTTATGCGTCCTGTTTTTGAAAATTGGCTGCGTCGAACGCTTGTTGAATTTTCACTCATATTCAGCCTGCCCTTACGGTCGAGGCTCATCCCAGTTGGGACCCATGAAAGGCGCCTAAATGTGGTCTGAAGGTTGTTGGCATCCTTGTCGTACTACTGGTACTACTTCCAGATGTCAACTTTGGTCAAGAGTCGAGTGCAATTAGAATGCGCTTCGATGTGAGTAATGCGAGTGTCAAAAACAATGCTCTCCATCTCACATTTTGTGAGCGTATACGTCAGCCGCTAAGCCCAGGGACCATCTAAGCATATCATCTCTTCCCTTGCCTTCTTGTTTTGGAAAGCTTGTAATAAGGAGCTTCATAATAACATTATTTGTCTGTGTTGTGACTACTACTTTGTACCACTTTCTCGCAACTCTTCCCACATTTTGGTTTTGGCTCAACACTGCTCGGGGGTAACGTGCCGCCGATTGACATTCAGTGGTCACAACTGGTGTCCTACAGGGTCCGCCAACGAAGTAGGATGGATTTAAAAAAATCATAACTCGGTTATTTCTCAAGATAGAATATATATATTTTTTTTAACTGTTCACAAGAAGTGGAATTTTCTGGTAATGTTCAATTTTTGAAGACGACGTCGAGCATGTGATGCCCATCAGCTTGAATGTATTTATTGAGTCTTTCGGTGAAGCTCCTCGAAACGCTGTCCAGCATTTCTCGTGGGATGCGGCTGATTTCCTTGGTGGTAGCCTCCTTCAAATCGTTCAGGGTCCTCGGCTTATCTTTATAGACTCTTTCCTTTAGGTATCCCCACAAAAAAAAATCACTGGGGGGTAGGTCAGGGGACCGGGGGGGGGCCAGGGAACGTCGCCAAGAAATGAGTCGACCATTAAATTTTTGGCGAAGGAAGGTTATAATCCGCCGGCAATAGTTGCTGACAAATCACCAACTTATATGGTTGAAAGTGTAGATCGACTTTCAATATTTGACGAACAGTTGATTGTGAGAGGTTCAAATTTGCTGTACAAAGTCGGACGGAACGGTGTGGGCTCTGGAGGGCAGCGACTCACGCGCTCAACGTTCTCTGGAGTTCGCGCTGTTCGATCTCCTCCCCTCCTTTTTTTCGTCCTACTTCGTTGGCGGACCCTGTACAATCCATTGCCTAATCTCATCTTTGAGACCCATTCGCCAGGAGCTTTGACTCATTGACCAGTACTTTCTTTGGCGTGTTCAGCTTTTTGTTCTCTCTAAGCGCACGCATTCTGCTTGTAGCGTTTCAAACTTGACTGGGGTAAAAAACTCACCTGAATACCATTGTATATTTCTTCATTCATGATTTCTACTAAGCAACAATTTTCGTTCAGGCATTTTAACGGAAACTTGTAGCTTGTCGATTCTATTACTTTGTGCCCATCTATCTAACGAGCATGAACTTAATTTCAGTGACGCGATCTCACCTTACGAAGAAAAAGAAATAATTTTTTTCAATCTCAAAAGTCAAGGTTGGTTAGAGGAAACCGGTTATCGAAATTCAAAGCCAATTACAGGTAAAAGGACCGTCGGGTTTTTCGACGTCGGCGGTGTTCATCCCCTCTGACGTCGAAAAACCTCGCTGTTTGATGAGCAATTTTCTCAATAAAAGGCGCCTATAAATCGAGGAGAACACTTCCTCCGGTTGACCTGACTGAACCTATTCGGCTAATCGGCTACAGGTACGAATGAGTAACCAGACGACATTATTTTTAATTTGAAAGAGGAAATCTTTAAAATTGTGTGATGTTTTCAAGTTAGAAACGGTTTTAATCGATGTTGATGATATATTCTTATCTCTATCAGAACGAATTATACACATCGGTTAGTAGCGCAAATTTGATGTACAAGCTGGTCCTCAAGTATTGGTTGTTTCCTTAATTTGAGGAATTACAAAAAATATACATTTCGGGATTAAATTAACCAAAAATTCTGCGAAAAATTGAGTCAGCAACGCGATTCTGAATTCGAGATAGAACTGGAAGCTTTATTGACTAGTGAACATCTTGACTATGAAAGAATTGAATAGTATGTGTATCTCGCCCACCTATAGGGTCCCCCAAAATGCTCAAAATACAGTGGCATACGTCATATGTGATCATCTACTATAGGATCAGCTTGATTCAGTGTCTCCAATCACCAAAAATTTGACTCCATGTCCAAGCAGGATTACGTCTTGGTTGTTTTCTTACGACATGAACATTGACCAGGATATTAAACTCCAAATAAAATACACTAATGTCAAAGTTGGTGCAATCATTGTATCCTCCAGTGTTTTGTTGTAGGTGATGGAGAATCAGGATGTAATGAGATAACCGAAAATGGTTTGTCACTGACGATTGAAGAACCGATGAAGTCACTGTCCAACGCCTTGTTTGGAGATAAGGTCAGCAGCGAGACGGACCTAACTCTTGAAGACAATATGGACTATTCCTCTGTGAATAGCCTGCCTGGCCAATGTCATGGGGAGTTGGCCCACTCGGACGTCTCCCAGACTTACTCCGATGAGTCGAATAGTTCCAAATTGGCTGCCCTTATGGATGGTGACAAAACATCCGAAACCCCCGAGCCTACATCGCCCTTGGCCACGGTGGAGAGTGGAAGTTTACATGTGTACGATTCTGAACTGGAGATCCCTCAGGAACCAGGCGAGGCCTTGTGTCAAACAGGTCAGGATGATCTAGGACGAGCGTCCTGTCCAGAAGAAAAACAGCAGGCGAATATCCAGGCTCCAGTTCAGCGTTGTGATCTGGATGTAGACGTGAAGGCTGAGTTGATGTCTGAAGAGAGTCGAGTTTTTGAGGAAGATGTCAAATCGTTTATCGCTGAGGCGAGGAAGCGGAGAGGTGAGTGTTGTAATATACTTGCTTTCTTTGACACATTTTCATTCGCCTGCTTGTTGATGATTCACCAGAGATATTTTCTTTCAGAAGTAATTTTGGTTTGCTTGATATTTGCAGACGCAAAGCGAATTAACAGAGTTCGACAGAGGAAGAAGTTTTGGAAAATCTATCTTGAAATCATGAAGAAAATTAAAAATACGAAGAAGAAGAAAACGGCCAAAAAGAGAGGGATGAAGGGACATGCCTTTTATTCCGCAACTGCGACACATGGAACTGATGCGCCTTCTCTCCCGCCAGTTGCTGCGTCGTTGCTGTCTCCTCGTCCTTCCACCAGTTGTCTACCTTCTCCAGCTGCTGTGCCAGGTCCATCTGCCATTCCGTCTCCTCCGTATTTTTCATCTCATTCCCCTTTCTCCTCCAATTGTCTCCTTCCAGCACATGTGCCAGCTCCTCCTCCTCCAGTTACTGCGCTGCTCCATTCTCGTCCTATCACCAGTAGCCTTCCTCCTTCAGCTCCATTGCCGCCTCGCGCACATTCTTCCATCAAACATCACACTATTGATACTCACCCACAAGTTGCAGCGTCGGGCAATTTGATAGAGGGGAAATCTTCGAGTGTTACTGTGCCTAGAGCATCCAGTTTTGCAAATCCTAAGGAGCGCGTTGTTGAACCTCGATGTATTGTAGTAGGGGAGCGTCCTTCCCCACCCAGGTTGGCTGAAAAAATAATGGATCCTAAACGATTGCCGAACATTCTGAGAAAATCCAAAGCCATCACGGAAAACCCAATAACCCGTCAACGTTTCTTCCCTAGACTCGAGCCACCTCAGCAATGCCTCACCGGGCGTTCTAACGCTTCAAGGCTTCATAGAAGGCCCATCCGCCAGAAGAGTATGCAACAACCTGCAGTACTCGTTCTCCCATCGAATACGGAAATTGCATTCGGTGATATTGTTACCAGTTTCCGTCCGTTCGAAAGGTACTCAGCCGAAATTGCAGCATCTGACAGCGAAGGGGATGATTCAAAATGGAAGGAAGAAGTTGTTGCCAAGACTGTTGATGACGTGATGAGGGATTTTGATCCTTCAATGTTTGCATCCCGAAAGGAATACGTGAGGTCCTTAGTCGTCGCCAAAGTTGACGCTTTGATCAAATCTAACCACGACCTACTTTGGCACCATCAGCAACGAGTTCAAGTGGCACCGACGGCTGTATCGTGGTCTCCGTTGTCAGATAACGACCGCCGTCGTTTGAGCGATGGGTCAAACGGTGCTCCGATCTTGTCAAGTGCCCACCAAGTTGTTGAGCCTGAGACGTCCTTCTACAAAGACACGAATCAGGATGACGCCTTGCCTTCAGATGAAGTAAATTGTGAAATTCCCGACGCTGCGGTTCAGGCTACTTTCCCGGCAAAGCACGTTCCATTTCAACAATCAACTGATCCGCCTTCAGTGATTTTGGCAAACCCTGGATTGACTCCAGCATTTCATCAGCAGTCGTGTACGTCAACCGCGTCTACAAATAAGATATCACTGAAAGAATCCACTCCCTTGCTAGATGAAGTTACTGATCATGTTATTGAATCTGCAGAGGAGCGAATATACTCCGCTGCTTGTGTTGACACAGGGCAAAGTGATCCTGGAACGATGCAGACTTCAGCCGCGATGGAAGACTCTGCCTCGTTATTACAGTCACTTAGGCCTGGCAGAAATGAGCCATGTCACAACGCTACATCGACTGCGGCTCCAGCACCAGATGGAGATTCGGATAGTGACTGCGTATTAGTCGAAGGCGAGAAACCAGACCCTATAGTGATCACGTCGGATGAAGAAGAGGAGGCATCGCCTGAGAAGCGTTTTGCAGTCAAAGTGGAAAGGGCGATCAATGAAGCGTTGTTGGACACGTCTGGAGAAAGCGCTTTGGAAGAGGACGATTCGATTGATGACCTTTTCAATAATTACCAGCGGATGGAAAACTTGGAAGATGACGAATCTGATAGTCATTACGACGTTATCTCGGATGACAGTGACAGTGACCAGCTTCGGTGCTCACCTGTGGTTAGACGAAGATTGGATGTGACGCGAGATCTTCAGTCGGCCTCCTTCTCGCAGTGTAATTCAGAACACGAGACTGGACTGAGGTCGAAAGAGACAGTTAGCCTCAACGACGAAAAATCAATTGCAATTGCAAGTAAAGTCATTGCTCGACTTCAAAAGGCACCGGTTTCATCGAAGGCACTTCAAATAGCGACTTCTTCAGCTCCAAAGGGGAACAAACGTGTGGTTTCCATTCCCACGTCCGTGATCAAAGAAAACTCGCAATCCCTACGTGTGATTCCGCTTCAAGAGGAAGGAAGACTCGCTCGAAACGCCCAATCCACGTTAGTCCCTGTAAAATCCCTTCGTCAAATAGAAGGAGGCATCAAGACAAAGATTAGCGGAGTCTTTCCGCGCAGTAAGGTCCGACCCGAGAGCGCTTGCGAGCCGGTGGCTGGTCCTGCAAGAAGAGTACCTTTAACGCAAATGGCCAGGGAAGATCGCCCTCGAGTCGCCGTTACCAGAATAATGGGCAAGAAAGGACAGAACTTTCTGAAATTTAAACATTTGCCATCTGCCGTTGTTTCTGATAGTTTTAAAAACTCTTCGGTTGTATTACCTATGTCAGCATGCGATCGGCGAATTTCGGAGAGAGCAAACATTCACGTTTGGGACGGGCCAGACCGTGAAATTGAGGGCGATGAAGAACGAAGTGAAATTCAAGGTTCGGTAGAGAGGATGGAAGCTGATACCAACCAATGGCGAATCGCTGGCGTGCGCTCGTTGAAGAGGGTATCGGTGAGCGACGTTGGAGTGCAACGGCCATCGCCATGCACCACAACAGGACTGAGGCGTCCTGGTGTACGAATCGAAGGTCCACGAGAAGATACCCGGAAACTTCTCCCACGTGTATGCTCTGATCAACATACTCCGCTGCAGCTGAAACGCACTTTTGACCTGAAGGCACGGCTGCCCTCTCGCGCAAGCTCTGCAGATTCGCCCAGTGACGTAGGCCCGCCCCTAGCGAACCAGACGACCACCAAACAAGCCACTTCCAAGAGCGTCAAAGAACCTCCCCGCGTTCTCATTCCTAGGGACGCGCTGACGGAAGACCCTCTCGCCAGTCCGAGTCCTGTGGAACTACCTGAGGTTGAAGCCGCCTCTATGTACTCTCCACCTCCTCTCGGATACAACGATGAAACGTTACCTTTCAGATCTGACAAAATCAAATGGAAGAACATCCGCTACTATCCGTCAAAGCAGATGTTCAATACGATTCTCCGAGTTTGGCTGAGGATCGGGAAAAGGCCACCTCCAGGCTGCAAACTCTATTACAGAAAGTAAGTTTAGTGACTTCATAATAAATATTCTATACAAGAAGGGAAAAGCGTTAGCCTGCGAAGTTAGAAGCTCTGCCTGTATAAGAGCTCTGCTGGGATTCTTACCAAGAAACGTATTCATGCGACTACGCTTGAATACGACTCTCATCTGACGAATATTATTCTTTCAGGGACGGTCGACCTCCGTTTAGTTACGTCGAACTGTGTGCCCTCGCTTTGGAAAGTACTCGGTGGAAATCCCTGAGATCTATCGAAATTGTTGATTTCGTCCAAACTCATTTTGGGTTCTTCAAGAAAGCCCCGTTTGGGTCATGGCAAGTGATCATCAGGAAGCAACTGTCCCATTCAAGTGTCTTCCGCTCTGATAGATTGGGAGGAATCACGTATTACAGTTTTAGTAAGTTCTGATTGCCATAGGAGTATCCGTAAATTATTTTAAAAATGTGGACCCGTTCTTTTCTCATCGTTTTGAGATGTGCTCTCCCGATCCCTTTATTTACACGAAGAACGCAACTATCATGCGGTATTTTCTTGCGTCCCGCAATGTGGCATTGGCGTGGGTCTCTGAATTGTTCCTGGCTGTTAGGGGAACTCGTGGGATACGGCTGGATTTGAATTGTACAATGTAACAGATTAGCTCGAGGGTGCTGCCAACGCTGCAGAAGAACGTGAAATATCGTTTTGAGTTGATTACGTAGACGCAGTTCTGCCTGCCACATTTTGATTCCGCCACCAAGTCGGACTTCCTGTACTTTTTAGCTGTATTCTAACGACATTTATCCGCTTTTCAGGCGACTGTTTCAAACTTCCGGATGATCCTGAAATTTTTGAAAAGTCGGACGATTACACGGAAAATTCAGCAGATGAAGTGCCAGAAGCAGACGTCAACCCTTTGATTCCTCTCTGCGCCTACAGCGACGATGAGGCGGAAGAAACGGTTGAAAAACAGAATGTTAACGCGGCATTTGAGAGTGAGTAGTTGATCATTTGATTGTTTTGAGGCTGCTGCTGCCACTCCTGCCAGTGGTGGATTTTGGTGGAGATTGCTTGAGCCCATGGCTTCCATGGTAGTCAGGTTGCAGTGTTCAGCCCACCTCCCTCCATCCCCCAGCCCTGTAATGAAAAAGGCAATGCGTCTTGAGCAGTGACCATTTCAAGAGCTTGAAATTCCGAATCAGTGACTCGCAGCGACCAGAGCAGGTGAACATGCTCTCAGCCTGTCTCAGATTGACTTTAACTCCCTTGTATATTCAGGCTTTTCATCCATAAAAATTCTAAAACCTTCCTGTCCCAGCTCCCTTGTCAAATCATTCAACAGGCCACTCTTGCGGTCAGTGGCATGAAGCTTGCTGCCAGGCAAGCATGGTTCCTTGATAATGATATATTTGCTCATAGCCTTGTGTAGCCCGTCTCTTATGACAGAAGGTTATTATAGTTGATACCCGTTCCTGCGTATCTCTCAAGTAGGACGCGACTATTGTAGTATTTTGACGGATGCCAATATTGTAATTGCGTTATTTTTTCAGCTAATGAACCAGTTATCCCCCCAAGAACCCCTGGACGCGACCTGCCAGACGTTGAATCCTCGAGCTACCCTCGCCGCCTCCGGTGTTCTTACTGCTGTATTGACTTCACCGACGTCCAAACCGCCCTGGCACACGCCACAAGTCACAAGGAAATGGACAAACTCTGCCCAGCCTGCGACTTCAACAGCCCTGACCTTCTTCAGCTGACTTGGCACGTCAACGCAAACCATCTCTAAAGAAGCGACGTCACCTCCTCAATTGAGCCTGTGATTCAGAGCCATTCAGCTCACACAACTTTTCATTTCGTCATCACTAGTTATTTCTGTCTGAAGATACGTTTCCTCGCGTGTAGCAGGCTGAAGAATCTCCATGTTAATAACCTCGTTAAATTCCGTAGTTTTTGCTGTTGGTTTCCACATAATCGTTCTGAGACTTGTTCATTTATCAAATTAGTGAAGTGAAAGAAGGAAAAAAACCTCAACTAAATAAGTAACCAACTTTGACTTTGTCTACCTGTACATATTTCTCGTTTTCAAGTGAACTAATGTAAAAATTGAATAGTTTATTTTAATGAAGATCTCAAATTCTGAGTAGAATTTACATAAAATTAGCCGTTTTAGCACGTCTAATGTAAATGAGGCTAAAACGTTTCGTCATAACGTAGATTTAGGGCTTGTCAGTTTATAAGCTGATATTTTCGTTTGAATCAAAAATAAAATTTGGCAATATGTTGTATATTTCTACTTTGTTAATTAATATTGTCTAATAATGGTCTTGAAGTGTTTACATGCAATTTATTGTGCTAGAAGCTCTCGTACATGTTTAAAGAATACATTGTTTGAAAAGAACGCCTTCATAATTTTCCTCTTGATCTCTACTGTAGGTTTAATGAAGAGTCATGGCCATTGCAGCTGCTATGCATTCATTTATTGAAATATTTAGTACATTGTTTCAATTTACACCCGTCAGAGTTTCTTCCACAGTTCCCCCACGTCTACAGAAATGAATTTATAGCACGGCTCAGCTAATGCTGGAACAATGAAGTACGATTTCTTTGAGTTCTAGTAAAAACTTCGCGACTACATTGGTGATTCTATCGCCTAGAGCTTACCATCTATTGCAATTTGGAAACTGCCACCTACACCGAAATTCGGCTGCACTTAATTCCTCGGCCTCATTGGTGGCTGGCATTGGCATAGTTCAAAAGTACAATTGTTGGATGAACGATGGAAGCAACCTTTTTTTCCGTGTCCTTTCTATTGTAACGTGAAGATAGAGCCCCACCGCTCCCATTGCGTACCAATTAGTGATGTGCGTATCAATACAAGTATCGATACAGCGGGGAGGGGAAGGGAATATCGATATACGGACCCCCGTATCGATATACCAATTCCCTGAATCACTGATCAGTATCAATACTAATATCATATAGATAACTCTCTCTATATAGCTTGTTTCATGATTCAGTTAATTTGGATATTTAAAGATGTAAGAGAGTTCCACATTGAAAAAAGGTTAGTTATAGTTTAAAAAATTATATATTTATTTCGATTAATATAAAATTAGAGGTTAAGGTTAACTTGTTATCGTTTAGCTATTGGCTTTTGGTTTTGATGTATCGATATAATAGTATATCGATATAAATACATAATCAATACTGATAAATATCGTAAATTGTATCGATACACCAGGCCGTATCGATACACCCATATTGATACATTGAATTTCAATACGTATCGATACGCTGTATCGATACACCGGCCTGTATTGCCCATCACTAGTACTAATGGAGAAGAGAGGACAGAGGAGGATGTTATTTGACATGAATGTAGGTAGCGCTGCGGAGAGTGGCGCCTAGGCTGCGCTCTTCAGGCAGCTTTCACTACTGGTTTTCTCCTGGTTCTCTGTTGTATTGTTCCCTGTACGGTATAGATTGATTAAAAGCTCATTCATAAGTGAGTATTTTAATCATTCTTAACCCTTAGCTTGGCAGAGTACCGCAGATGGTACCATACTTTCGGAAATTTTTCCTCGCCCGAAGGATTTCTTTTTCGGCTCAAGGCTGGCCGTCCACTGGACGCGAATTCGCGCGAAGAGGCGAAGTACGCGATTTCAAACGAAGAGTTCGCCTCTTAACAAACACTATTATTTGTATAGGACCCCGTCCACTGCAAGCGCCATGATCGATTTATCGATTTCCATCGCCAGGTTCGCCAGTTCGCGCGTTTGGAATCAAACATGTTTGATTCTCTTCGCCTCTTCGCGCGAATTCGCGTCCAGTGGACGGCCAACCTAATTATTTGTCCCTATCGAAGCGGGACTATCTGTGACCGATTTGGCCACACTGCTTTGGCTTTCACACCACTATAACCAGCACAAACACGAAAAACCTCCTTCCAGTCGGCCTCGGAGATGCCATCATGCCACTACCAACGAGCAGCGTTTTAGTTACTTATCCTTTTTCCTCCTGCTTTAGTACACCCCAAGGTTTTCGAGGATGACAAAAAGTGATTGAAAATATCATTGGAATCATTATAAAAAAAAGTGATGAAAACTCAGGCTGAATTAGTGCTACCCAACCTCCTGGCCTTGGGAAGGTACCTTATGAGGTACCTCATTATAAAATTAATTAGGATGGCTCCAATTTTTTATTTCCACCATTTTCTCAATACTGGAAGTCTAAGAAAAAAAAAAACACACAAAAAAAAAAAAAAAAAAAAAAAAAAAAAAAAAAAAAAAAAAAAAAAAAAAAAAAAAAAAAAAAAAAAAAAAAAAACGGAAGATGAAAATGAAGATGTCAACTGCTTTCTTCTTGTCACCTAGGGTATCCAGTAAGCTTCTTAAGTTGGTCTTAAGGCTGCATTAAGTAGAAACCGTGTCGGGGTTTCATTTTCTCGGCGATTGCAGTTGTGGCATGGCTGATTGTCAAAATTTTTGGAGGCCAGCCTCAACTGAGATAAGACTTTTGATGTGGATGTTGACGTATGATCCCAAGTTGGCTTGCCTGGTTGTAAAATCCACCACCTGTCGTAGACAGGCCGAATATCATGGGACGTAGTTTCGTACACATTCCATGTAGTTCGGTATTTCTTTGTGTACTCGTACTGGCCCCTGGCCTGAGTTCAATGCAGCTTGCTGCCTAAAATTGCTAAATATTGCTTCTAAAATAAATATTAGGTACCTTTTATGGCATATTACGTAGTACTTACATGACATTTGCATGGATTTAATATGAATAAAAATTATTCTGAATTTTTTCCCAAAAGATCGATACAATTGTAATCGATTTTTTAAGAGAAACTGACATTTTCCTAGAGAACCACACAGAACACATCCGAGCCCCAGCATAGCTCCAGGACAAAACTACTCTCCACCAACGACTACAACAACAGCAACAGTAAAGGAAAAAAAAATTCTGACAACAAAACGGCAGTCCACAGTTAAGTGATACGGAAACCGAAGATGGCGGACGGTGAGGCTCGCGAAGATCCGTGCCCCGGCGGGCGGGGACGACCCGGAGGCGGCGAACAGGATCTGTCCGGCCCAGGCGGGATCGTCGGCCCGGACATCGGCCTCGGAAATACCAATAATACTCCCCAATTCAACAGAAACATGCCCCGACCCGAGTGCGAAGGTTCATCGACGCCAGGTTCGTTTACCCTTGTTTATCACTTTACCAAAAAATTTAAGATTATATTCCCATTTCAATCTCACTCAACGGACTGTTGTCAGTAAACGTATTCAAATTCGACCACTTTGAAGTCTAATTCATTCCCTCTGGAACTGATCATTCGCTACGAGGTTTCGATCTCACATCCACCTGATCGATCGTTGACGAAAACCGATTCACAAAATGATCTTGGCAGTAATCTACGTACCAACCAGGAACCTACAGTTTTATGATGTCCCACCTTTACGTCACCCGTACCCTTCCTTGAAATCTATGATAAAATTATGTTAAATTACTGGACCATTTCAGCTTCAAATACCCAGAAAGCATTATAGTGATCGTAATGATAGCTAACTAGTTGGGGGTGCGTACAACCCTAGAATATTTATTATTATATTTCAACCATTCTAATTTTACATGGCCGTCTACGGATAAAGAAGCCTGAATGCGCCGATCCTGCATAATGGGCCACAGGTTAACGCCTGGTTCCTTGAAAGGCTCACGAGGGGAAATGTCTGGGAGTACGTGAAATATGGAGGTTGGCGTAAGATATGCGCAGCGCCGGATCGGCAATATTGCTCAAGGAGCCGATTCTGATTCTGAGGCGGAAGAGATCTGAAGTTGTGTGGAGGCGGGTGACGGCTGCAAAAGCTACACAACGCCAGAACGGCAATATTGCTCAAGGAGCCAATTCTAATTCGAAGAGGAAGGAGATCTGAAGTTGTGTGGAGGAGGTTGACGTCGGCAAAAGCTACACTACGTCGGATCGGCAATATTGCTCAAAGAGCCGATTCTGATTCTGAGGCGGAGGAGATCTGAAGTTGTGTGGAGGCGGGTGACGGCGGCAAAAGCTACACAACGCCGGAATGGCAATATTTCTCACGGAGCCGATTCTGATTCTGAGGCGGAGGAGATCTGAAGTTGTGTGGAGGCGGGTGACGGCGGCAAAAGCTACACAACGCCGGAACGGCAATATTTCTCACGGAGGCAATTCTGATTCAGAGGCGGAGGAGATCTGAAGTTGTGTGGAGGCGGGTGACGGCGGCAAAAGCTACACTACGTCGGATCGGCTATATTGTTCAAGGAGCCGATTCTGATTCTGAGGCGGAGGAGATCTGAAGTTGTGTGGAGGAGGGTGACGTCGGCAAAAGCTACACAACGTCGGATCGGCAATATTGCTCAAGGAGCCAATTCTAATTCAAAGAGGAAGGAGATCTGAAGTTGTGTGGAGGAGGGTGACGTCGGCAAAAGCTACACAACGTCGGATCGGCAATATTGCTCAAGGAGCCGATTCTGATTCTGAGGCGGAAGAGATCTGAAGTTGTGTGGAGGCGGGTGACGGTTAGTCAGGGCCTGTGTTGCAGTATTCCCCAAAAATCTTGACAGGCTCGACATCGCTGGCTCGTCTTCAAAATCATCTCAATTTGCAGGATTGCTTCGGAAATCTGCACTTACCATTCTTTAATCTGTATTTGCGTTGTATTTTGGCTGAAGTTGAGTACTCATGTTGTTCCCGATGGTTTTATAAAGTAATCGAACTCGTGATATTTCTTACTTGTTTGGTTACTACACGTACTCAACCTTAATAATGTATGAGCGAATCAAAAATGAGTAAATTCAACTGCGTTCCAGTAATTTTGGTTATTAGGCCGCCGTTCTGCTCATATATTTCATTGTTGAGGGCATGTGATGTTTTCCATCTAGTAAATTATAATTAAAACGCAATTTTCGGATCTTCCCAGGTAACGAAGTGAGTCCTCAGGTGCCGTTCACATTCTCTCTACGTCATTTCCTTCGAGAGAATGCTGACGGAGCACGGACTGGTTACATGGACACCGGAGGACACCATTCGCCTCCAAGAGCCCACGACATGGGTCAAGGCCTCCCCGACTTCGTACAGGACCATCTCGTCGTTGAACAGGCTTATTTAGGATCTCATCAGTGAGTTTAACTTCAAGTTGATGTAGTCTGTTCCTTTTTTTAAGTCAAAAGGATTGTTCAAGCCGTGGGAATCACCGCCACGTGCAGTCTCAATGCACATGTGTTTGACGCACTTGTGACAAAATCGTGTGACCTTGTAAGACGCAGCTTCTCCGATCTTGGAAATTAATTCAATGGCTCACAACCTTATCTTTGCATTACATGACATTGGAAACGACGCTATTATTAGTTGGTACATGATCTGTTTATTTGATTATTCAAGGAATAACCTACCAAAAAAGGGTAAAAAGCCTTGAAATAGAATGAGCAGATGATATTAAAGTTTGAATTGTTTAACCAAACCATGAAAAAATGGAGAATTGTCCCACAGTTAGTGCAATATGGCACATTTGCAAATATTTTCCTCAATACCGTACAACTGTCCTCGCAATAGCGAGGAAAACGCCTCCTTTGATTGCCCACTGTGTCGTCAAAACGATGAATAGTTTGTGTTGTTGTGTGACTTGAGCTGCCTGGTCCTAGAAAGATCCTGGAACTTGGGTAAAACACTAAACACTAATAAAAACCTCGTTTTTTGGTTGGTTATTCCTTGCATAATCAAAATGTGTTGTTCGAAAAATGGGTTTTGGGCCATCTAGGCGTGTGGGGTATCATTTTCCACTAAATTTTGGATCCTGAATCGATTGGAATGGGTCCTGGACCCGCCGCACCCACCGTTTTCCCCATTCGAGGAATAACCAACCCTTGTGTAAAAATTTGCACTTTTCGTAATAAATAAATAATATTTGTCGATAGGCTTGATAAATTTTGACCACTACAAAAATATGGCCGTGTATATGGTTACAGGGAAAACAGGTCGCACGACATGAGGTTCGACCTCACGGAAATGGAGCACATGCCGAGCCGTGAAGAACTGGTCGAAGGAGCCGTTGGCGGCGCCGTCGACGCTGACTCGTCGCAGACCGGACCTTCGGCGGAGGTCGGGTCGTCCAAAAGTCTTCCGGACTTCCTCAGCGACGGCCCCATCCGGCAACGGGAGGGGCAACCGGCGTCGGTGAGTTTGCCCAGTAGGGATGTGTAGTTCGCGAACGAACTAGTTCAAATGAACTGCTCTAGAGTGTGAACTATTCACATTAGTCGGTCGTTCAGGCGAACTATAGTTCAGTTCGGCTTGGCTTTTTCACCTTAGAGATGTGTAGTTCGCGAACGAACTAGTTCAAATGAACTGCTCCAGAGTGTGAACTATTCACATTAGTCGGTCGTTCAGGCGAACTATAGTTCAGTTCGGCTTGGCTTGTTCACCTTAGAGATGTGTAGTTCGCAAACGAACTAGTTCGAATGAACTGCTCCAGGGAAGCTTCGACGATCAAGACCCCTCGAATACGGTGCTGAGGGAGTTCCTGGGCTTTCTCAGTCTCCCAAGAAGCGTTCACACTCAGCGGCAGTATGTGGAAAGGACAAGAAAATTGTTTGGTCGACGGTGCCGCCCGAAAAACGTGGAAGACGTGCCCAAAAAAATATTGTCACCCACCACCTGCCTGGGCCCAAAGGGAAAACTCTAGAGATGTGTAGTTCGCGAACGAACTAGTTCAAATGAACTGCTCCAGAGTGTGAACTATTCACATCAGTCGGTCGTAGGGACGTTCCTATACCGCTATCGATACGATATTTGGTATCAAATCAGTATCGAAACAACGGTTTTGATATCGATGATATGATGATACAGTATCGAAAGAAAAGTATCGATTTGGGTTGTATCGAATGAGTACCCACATTGTACTGTATACAGTATTGAGTATACACCGTGGTGGATTCGGAAGCACAAAATTCCAGGCAAAAAACGTTCGTAATTTTTACAAAAGGTTTATTACAAAAATTGTTACTTAAAGAGTTATAAATTGAAATACTAACACAAATGTAAAACATGCTGCTAGCTAACAATGTTTTTTTTCTATTCTATTCTACTACTTAATGGAATAACTCCTTGTCACCAAAGCTGCCCAGGAAGAAATACAAAAGTAACTTAATAACATTTAACAAATAACGAGATAAGATAAACGAACAATCAGTGTTGCCAGACAACTTCGGCCTTTGGCTGGTTTTTCCCAAGGCCCTAAAAAATCCCCACTCAAGGCACGAAAATTCCCACTTCTTTTTTCCTCTTATTATTTTTTATTTTTTAAAAGCTTCAATGTTCTTCTCATCAGTCTCTTTATCGACCTGTCTGGGTCGATATCGATACTGCAGATTTTCTTTCGATACTAGTATAATATTGGATGATTCGATACCAGTAGTATCGAAACAAAAGTATCGATACCTACCTATATTGGTAGTATCGGAACGTCCCTAGGCACGTCTCTCGCTGCCCCTACAAATATGAGACTGAAAATCAAAATAATAAATTTCTATGTGTTAGGAATTTCAAATGGAAAACCCTCTTTAGACGACATTGTTTGCCCAATGCATTTATCCCGTAGATATTCCCCAAAAAATTCCCCTCAACCACAAAGAAATGTTGAAAAACCATAACCTACGATTTTTTTTTCAGGTTCAAGTAGAAAATGAACGCCTTCAATCAGATAATGAAAGGATGAGAATAGAATTAGGAATGCTACGACAGCAACTCAGCCAACAAGTTCAAAGGTAAGTAATCCCCTGTTTGAGAATTTCTTGTGCTGAGGGGAGGAGCCTTATATCATGCTTAAAATCTTTGATACCTGTCACATATTCAACATTTCGCACTGTTGTATAGCCACGTATGCCTTCTTTTCCATTTGTGACCGTCTATGGGAAAATGGACTTCATCTTATTTGAGTAAAATGTTCAGGAAATCGATTTTCGGGGTTTTATCGGTTCAGTTGATCGAAGTATCGATGTTTGTGCTCAAGAAGTCGGATTTCGAGTATTTCACTTTGATTCTATTGAAGAAAAAAACGGATGTTTTTCGGGTGTTTTGCCATTTTTTCTCATCTTTCAGGATCGTTTTATCTTTTTTGAGTGAATTTCAGCGGGTGTTTGGAGCTTCCAGGGAGAAAAGACAGGGAAAGAAGAAATCAGTAACCTTCCATGAGGTTTCTTTTGAGCTGCCACACAGAGCTAACTCAAGAAAACATAATCAAACGCTCCTGTTTGAGTTTTGACATACCATAACTACCTTATGAATACATATTTTTCTCTATCAAGAATTTTTTTCATGAAAAAATAGTCATTCCTACAATTTGTTTACAATTTTTATACATTGTAAATTTTTTCCCTTCTTAATTTGTTTTACCTTGTAGCCAAAAAAGTCAAAGATGATCTTTTAGCGATTATCCAAAGTTCACAATTGTAAACTAGGGCACCTCATGAGTCTACCCTCCAAATTTCAAGTCAAAACAATGATCAGAACGCCTGTAGATCACTTTTAAAGGTATCCAAACTTTGAGAGCTGGGGCCTATTCCTAGAAACTCTTCACTCCCCACTTTGCAACTCATGATTTCATACTCTCCACTTTGCATGTTGTGAACAAGAACTTCCTGTTCCTTGGAACTTTTCACCACAACTCTCTTACTCCACTCAAAACGCAGAGTGAGTTGAAGAGTAACCTATTTTGTTGTAACCTTCCTTGCACAAATACACTATTATAATCTAAATAAAAACACTATCACAGCTTGATGAAATATTTCTATCAATGTTTTGTTGTATTTTTGCAAAAACAAAAACAAAAATTGTCCTTAATTATCAATCAAAATATTCAATTTCCCCCTTTTGATAAATCCATCCAAAATAATATGTTAAATATAAATTATCTCCTAAATTGTGTAGTACCCAACTATATATATCGCAAAGTCATTGGATACTCTGCAAACAATGGAAAAAATCATTTGAAATGTATAGTATTGACTCTTCATATGACTGAAGAGTTTCTTGGAACAGAACCCTGTTTTCTCGAAACTAGGTTTTTCAAATTTCCAACTTCAAAAATTCATATCTCATCGACGGAAAGAGATAGAAGTAATCTGAAAAGACTAACGTGTTCAGTAGGTTGTCTACTATGGAAATACATCTAACTCGATTTTGACAAAAAATTAGATAAGGTCCCTTTTCCTTCAGACGGTCACATTTTTTTATTAACACTGTATGAACCTTTAATGACCTCCATTCTATTATTGAGCTTGTTAATACACTAAATTCCCTAAATATTTTCTTTGTTGGTGTTGTCATCCTTTTTTTTCATCAACACCTTTATCAGTAGTTTTTGTTGAACAAAAATCTCTTCCATTAAAGTGGGAAAACAACACCCCCAACCGCTTATACCGTATATCATTATTTATTGTGCTAACACATTATTCATCATTCATCTCGTTTCATGAGTATAAAGTGCGGTAAAATTGTAATAGTATAAGTTTGAATAGTAATGAAAATATGATGATTTTATTTTCATTGATTTTGGTAGGTTATTCCTTGAATAATCAACTTATGCTTTCATGCAAAAAGTCAGTCTCTCATCATTGGGTATAATTTTCTACTAAATTTTGGGCCCTGGATCCAATGAAATGGGTCCTGAAACGATTGGCGCCCTCTGGATGAGGTAATGGGTTAAAATGGGTACCCATCTACCCATTTCGAATGTGTGTTTTTGATATTTTTTGTACCTAGGCGTGTGGGGTATCATTTTCCACTAAATTTTGAACGCTGAGTTCAATGAAATGGATCCCTGAACGATTGGCGCCCTCTGGATGAAGTTATGGGTCAAAATGGGTATCTATCTGCAATTTCGCATGTGTTTTCGAGATTTCTGGTACCTAGGCGTGTGGGGTATCATTTTCCACTAAATTTTGGGCCCTGAGTCTATTGAATTGGGTCTCGGAACGATTGGTGCCCTCTGGAAGTGGTTATGAGCCAAAATGTGAACCTATCTACCCATTTCAAATGTGTTTTCATGATTCTTGGTATCATTTTCCAATAAATTTTGAACGCGATCGATTAAAATTGTTCTTGGATACGCCTATACTGTAATATTTTTGGCCCAATCGGAGAGGTTGAAGAAACCCTCATGATTACGTAGGTTGAATATTTCAAAAAATAACCAATCAAAAGAAGTAGGTACTGGTCCGACCGTTGTGTAACTCAATATTTTCCATTTTTAGAAACGAAAATCTAGAAATGGAGGTAACTCTTCTTCGTTCAAGGGGTAACAACATTCCTATCGGCCATGAAAAGTTGCAAGAAGAGTTGGATCGTATAACGGTAAAAAATTTCATTTCTACGTTCAATTTGTTCTAATAAGGTTAATGTATTGTTTTAACAAAGTTTTGACATAATATTCGCACACGGACATCGATGTCCCATCCCTCCTTTACTTTTTACTCAACGTTGATATAGTTCTAAATTTTTGATGAACTTATGTTAATTCCCGTTTATTTACAGACCCGAGCCTATACGGCTGAGAGCCGCCTTTCACGACTGATGGTAGAAAACAACACATTGAGGGTAAGCTAGTGGCTGTGAACAGTTGTGAAATCCGTTTCTACTAATAATAGAGTGTATAATTAGCTATTTAAATGGTTCAATTTGACGTTAACACCCACTAGATAGATAGATAGAAAACGTGTTTATTTTAATTGAACAACAATAATAATAAATTCGCATAACACGGTATGGCAATGGGCCATGCCCGTCTGCCAGAGGATGCACCAACCTATTGAGGAAACACACAGCCCATATTATGCTTGTAGAGCCGAGATTATATTGCACTTACAAATAAATAAATAAAAACCATTTTACAATGGAACATAACAAGGAAACAATTAATCTTGAACGAATAAGAGCGACAAAGACTACACAGAATATGAAAACAAGGAAAACACAGCACACGGCTGCCAATTGATAGGCGAGGATGAGGTTTCAGTCCCAATTGAACCGGGCAACCAGCTCGGATCGATATGACCAAGCAGCCTGGCAAAATCTCGCGAGTGGGAGCCAGTTCAAACCATTGAGCATTCCGATCATGGAGTCGCGGGTCAACCTAGCCACTCCGAACTGTGCAACCCGAAACTCAGCCAGGACCGGACAATGCCCCAGAAAATGCATAATGTCCTCTGCTTCGCCAAGATTGCAAAGGGAGCACAGTGTCCTGTCAAGATTGTCGTCCTCCCGAGCCACACCCGGCTGGCCATTGAGCGCCAGAAGGTCCCCTCTGACCCTACAGGTCCAGCGGAGGACAAACATAGACCCTTTTTGACCCTCCTCAGTCAGGTCGATACTTCGGAGCCCCATGTCCAACTGCCGATAAATCCTGTGATGCGATGACAACGCCCTTGTGACAGTCTGCTCTCTCCATTGGGATTCCAGCGTCTCTTGCAGGGATCTGAGCTGAGATCCTCAAAGTTGGCACCAACAACACAGCCCGTCTCTCTGCACAAACCCTGAAGATTCTTGTACCAGAACAATCCACGCTGAACAATCTGGTCTGCTAGCAACCGAGGGTACCGGCTCGCAGGCATAAGCATTACTTTGTGAAGGTATTTGCAGTGGAGAGAGAGCGTGTAGAGGAACACGGGTATCACACCAGTTTCCAAATATACAAAATAATCCGGTGTGTTACGAGGTAGGCCAAACAATCTCTTGATAAAGAATTTTAGAACCCGTTCAATGGCATTGTATCGCTGTGATCCCCATGCTTGGGCACCATACGTCAAAACAGCTCGAGATGTTGCCTGGAAAACCTTCTATTTGGCATGGATCGGTATCTGGGATTGCCGCAAGAAGGATCCATAAACACTTGCTATGGCATACTTGGCAGTAGACGATTTCTCCTTCAGATGGGTCGCAAAGGACAAGCCAGTGGTAAGGGTGACTCCAAGGTACTTGTACGAAGACACCACCTCCACATCATCACCTCTGTAAGTCCATGCCTCTGAAAGTCTGAGCCGCCCTCCCCTGCAAAAAACCATGATCTTGGATTTATGAAGATTGACCCACATCCTCCACTGATCACAATAATGCTGTAAGGCATCAATGTTTTGCTGAAGATCCGCTGTAGACTCGGCAGTAATGACAATGTCGTCAGCATACATAAGCAGTTTTATTTTGGTTCCAGCAACGTCGATTCCATGAGGCAATGCTCCTTCAAGATCGTTGAGGGACTTATCTGTTTTTGTAGGCGTCAATTGTGTCTTTTTGTTATCACTGATTCACTCCCAATTTGTATTGTAAATGTAAACGGTTATTAATGATGAAAAATGTACGTATATTAGAATGGGTCTGCTGGACTGGAATGTAGATGAATGTCCAGTAAAGGACAAGGAATTTTATTGAAAGAAACAAAATACGTGTCATCAAGTTAAATATGTCCTGCCAGACACACTGATGAGATAGTTGGTTCAGATTGATAACTACACAGACAGCAAAAGTCAATATTGGCAGAAGAAATAATTAAAAGAACTAAAAACTTCAAGATTTCTGAACAAAACTGCTCATGCAGAAGAAAAATGTATGATTGCGAGCTGTATTCTGTAGACAAAACCTAAATCTTCTAATAACCTGAAAACAATGTGTCAAATTGGTCCAACATTTTGTGCACCCCTGTGCTGTAGAGGGGGTTGTCCACCATCACTGCAAATAGTGGGCTTGTTGTGCCTGTAAAGTGAACCAGGGGCCTATTCATAGAAACTCTTCACTCCACGCTTTGCGAATCTTCATCTCACACGCTTCACATTGAAAATTATGAAGAGGAGAACTTCCTGTTCCTAGAAACATTTCACTCCAACTCTCGTGTTCTACAAAATTTAGAGCGAGTTGTTGTTGTGTGTCTATTTTGTTGTAACCTTCCTCACGCTTAGGACACCTAAACAAGAAAAACTCTACCACCACACTGCAATGGCGCTTCATGTTTTGATGACAAATGGATAGTACGCCCAAAGCATTATTATTTATTTGGGTCCCATAAGTTGAAATAAACATTTTCTCAGTGTAACATAACACCCGGGAGAGCTCCGTCCAAGCCCTTGGACGAGAAATAAATGTATGCATTGGGCATACTTACACACAATATGGGTGACTGATAAATAAAACGCTGCAAAGTCTTTAACAAGGGTTGGGGTTGGTTATTCCTCGGACTGGACTCATTCTATTGGATTCAGCGTCCAAAATTTAGTCAAAAATGATACTCCACACGCCGAAAATCTAGAAAATCCATTTTTCGACGTACACATTTTGACCCTCTCCCTCCCAAATTTACGATTGGACTGAAAAGTTTTGAGGACCATGTAAAGCCAAAAGCGGGTTTCTGACGAAATTTTCTTTATTATTTATTTTATTATTTGTAAAAACATAATGCTACTAGCAACAGAAGAAAAGTTCTTATCACCAAATTACCAATCAAAAGATTTATGAAAAAAAAGAGATTTCCAATAAAATTCATCCGAAATAATAATTCAAGTATAAATTATCTCCTAGATGATACTTGGAGAGTCCACAGCTATTTGGCAAAGTCATTGGATACTCTACAAAAAAATGGACGAATCTTCATTTGCCACCCACAGTATTGACTCTGCATACGAGTGTGAAGAGTTTCTTGGAACAAAACCCGAGTAAAACATCGAAAACTCTGCAAACCTTGACTCTTCATTTCACTCTGCATCTTCATAACGCTGTGCACGTTCTAGGAACGAAAAGTTTTCATAGAGTGGGGAGTTTGCACATTCAGAGTGGAGAGTTAGGAGTGAAGAGCTTCTAGGAATAGGCCCCAGCCCTAACCTTTACAACTTAGTTTTCTCTTTCAGGCGCAGCTGATGAGGTCAAAAAACAGGGATCCCCATTGTACGAGCACAGCATCAACTTCAGCCCAGCAAACTCAAAGTGAGCGGTTGGCCAGCCAGTTGCGCAACGCCGCGTTCAATGCAGAAGTGTCCTTAAGGTTGGTCACACTGAGATATAATTATTGATAACTGCTGAAGATGTGATTTCAACATTTGAATGACCATTGTGATGTAGGGATAGGGATCTTCAAAATATATGAGGGCTATCCAAAAAGTAGAAAACTACCTTATGGTAAGCGTCCAAAAAGTTCAACGCTGCAGCCATTCGCTGATTTTTGGAATCCATCTTGCACCAAGCAGTTTACAGTTTTTTGCAGTCAGAAACCTTATTACAGCAAAAACATCTTGCAAGCACGGCAAGATGCTGACTGAGTTGCACAACGCTCTGACCCCAAAATGGCCACGCGAGCCCCGCCCCTAGCGGACACAGACGAAAACGTTATCTACTTTCTGGATAGCCCTCCTATATAGGTGTAAGCCTCTCTCGAATTAAAATGTGTTTGAATTTACTATAATTTAATTTGGGTTTCTTAGGAGAATTTGGCGAGACACAGCGAGGCTTATTAACTTGAGTCCTTTATCTCATGGGGAACACAATATTACAGCTTTGGTCAACTTCAGCACGGTAGCAGAGTTCACTTCAGAGCGAGCACAGGACAAAGCCAGGATGGACTGAGTGAGATGCACTTGCACGACAGGGTTACAAGAATATATGACTCCAACATGTTGGGCGCCCCAGCAACGAGGGGCACCTTGACATTGACCGCCCGGTTGGGGGCCTTGGCAATGAGTGAGCGCTGGGCCTCTCTCCAAAATGCGACGTCTGGGCAGGAGCTGCGCGCGCATCCTGGCGCATGCTCCCTCCCTTCTGGCCTTCTGGAGGCAGCAAGCCTGGGGGCTTACATCGGTATATTAAAAAACAGCGGTGTTTTCCCCTAATAATTGATGTCTACTCTGATGGTTCTCTCACATCGATATTTCTTCTCAAAATGTTTCTTTTCTGTCCTTAGAGTTGAGATAATAGATACCTCCCTCCTTTGAAGCGAGGCAATAGTTATTCTTGTTTTATAAATGATTTCACGGCTGTTTATTATGGAGCTGGCTGCTGGTTGTTGGTGCCTATTTTGTAAAACTATTGTTAACTATTGGCTTCTTCATACAAGTAGGCTCCGTGACGTTTGCTTTGCAGTTTAATCCAAGAATTTCGGTTCGGAAATTGACTTTGTGGTAGTTTCCACATAACTGTGAAGATTGATGGTGGTCTTTGTGCGTTTCTATGCCGTAGTTTTCAGTATTAATCGGCAAATTTTGATCTCAATTCGTGGAGGTAGCCCTCCTGACCTTGAGGCGCAAGGATATTTCGCTGCTTATCAAGAAGGACACCAAAAAACCTCCAAGGAACGGCTACGCCCGTAGAGGACCCGTTGTCAACCAGAAGCTGTACTGGTTTTGGTTAGGCGTTTTCCAAACCACTACCACTGCCCTCGTTGCCCTCTTGTCCAGCCTCACCTGGAGTATGCTTCCGTCGTCTGGAGTCCCTCATACGAGTGCCATGTGGATCAGCTCAACAGGGTGTACCGTGAATTCCTACGTTACCTGGCCTTCAAGATTGGGGTTTGTCGGGAGGACGTGGACTACAGGGTCAGCAGTTTCACCTACTCAGCCCCTCTGCCCGGACGTGTCCTTCATGCAAGGCATCTTCCCTGGGCGTATTGCTGCCCAATCTTAGCTAGCCCAGTTTGGCCTGCAGGTGCCCCAAGTTGGCCTGCGCTCCTGCGATCTCCTTGCTGTGCCATTCTCGCCTACCAACTACATGCGTTCTCGTCCTCTCTGCCGACTTCCCGGAATGGCTAACCTGCTGTCGGCCGAGCATCGACCTGCTCTCGATCTCCCTTCGCTCCCTTCAGTCCTGTCTCGCTGAGGTCTTCTCACTCCCCTGACTGTCTTTGGTGCCTTCACTGTGTTGAACCTTCATCCTATTACTGTCTCTGACTCATGGCCTGCGTGCGAATGCATTTTTTTTCTATTTTCTGTAATTGGGCTGTGAAACAAAGAAACAATCGTCCAACTCGTCCACTCAAGTGAAAAATACTTTGGACGGTCAAAACTGGAATAATTTGGGTTCTGCATTAATGCGCTTCATCGCTATTTGGAATAACATTTCAAATTGTCCGTTCACAGGCAATTACTTACCGGAGTTGATAATCTACGACATTTAGCGGACACATTGGATCCTCCCTCTTCGCCTCACGTCGTCCCGTCGTCGGGTGACAGCGCTGAGGACGACGAAGACGACGACTACCCGCAGCATCCTAGTCACGGTAACCTGACAAATGTTCTGTTAAATGGATTTTCAAGATTTCTGGCACCTAGGCGTGTGGGGTATCATTTTCCACTAAATTTTGGACCCTGAATCAATTGGAATGGGTCTGGGACCCGCCGCACTCACTGTTTTCCCAAATTTTGAATATGTGTTTTTGAGATTTCTGGTACCTAGGCGTGTGGGGTATCATTTTCCACTAAATTTTGGATCCTGAATCGATTGGAGTGACTCCCAGACACTCCACGCTCACTGTTTTCCTTATAATCTTGCTCCAAGAAATAATCAATCATTGTCGATGAATTTGCAGCGTTTTTATGTTATTTACCACCATGTCTTCAATTAATTTACGAATGAATGAATAATTTGTGATGAAATTTGCCTTGAAGGAAGCTGTCTGATAATGTTTAAAAAATGACGTATTTACCATCTTCTCTTTTTGATCCCTCAGCAAACGGGAAGCGATGATGACTGTCGTCCTCGCGCCCCTGGTAACTGCAAACGCCGTCGACTAAGGGATGAACCTTCGCACGCTCAGTAAACAAACGAACAAACTACAATCACCCGATTTTCGTCACAGGGTCGCCAACCCTCGAGGAAACCGACTGATGTACAGAATCTACAGACGCAGCTAAATTTATCGTATTCCTCTTTTAATACACCAAAAATGCGAGAATTTGAAAAAACAATTACAGCTTCTCTGAAAACCGCCTTCATTTTATCGCGGTCAGCCTTTGACATTCACTCGGAATCACAGATTTTTGTCAACCAAAAAGACGCTAACTTTTAGTTTTGTATTTTAAATCGCTTTTAACTTTATTTTAAGAAATGTTGTTAGAATGGAACGCGATAGAAGATATTTATTTTGTTTGTGATTTGTACGTAAGTCTTTTAAAACTTGTAAATATATCCACGACTTTATATAGATCATTATACTGTAAATTACGAATTGATCATTTTTGATTTATTTTTTGCAAAATCCCTTTTTTTTCTTGGTCGAGCGGTTGGAGGAAAGCCTGGGATGTTAAAATCATGTTTTTGAATTTGAAAAATTTGACATGCATGTCCTGTGTGATGTGGTTTCTACCTCAAATCAACTTGTTAATTGGATTATTATCTAATCGGTGATTTCTGCAATAGAGGAAGCATCCATCATACCTGGAGTGGGCAAATATGCTTAAAATACATCATTGTCTTGCCAACTTCTGAGCACAGAATTCCCCCCCAAATACACTCAAATCTTAAAAACCTCCTCCACATTTCTCCAGATTTTTAGACATTTTTCTACTACCAAAGTCGGCGTGGACGGCGGACGGAAATTTTGCTAATTTTGATCTAGACACCTTGAAACGTCCAGAAAAAAAATTTGGGCCGAATCGGAGAGGTTGAATTTTTGAAATGGGTTTTTTTGGTCTTTTAAATGTGTTGCGGGGGTTCTAATTGTAAACTGGGTTTAACGTTTTAGGTATTCCACGAGCGTTTTGAGCAGGGGACTAAAATCTCAGCTCAGGATTGATTTTTGAACACTCCCCCTCCTGCCGCTTGACTGCAGTCCCGCTGCGTCGTGTCTGCCGCAGTCCTGGCACCTCGAGGCGGAGAACTGCCCCCACCCGTGATCGAGGCCTCCCCAAGTTATTTCCGAACCGCCGGCTCAACTCGCCGCCCCAATGTAAACACTCCGTCGTAATTCCGTCTCCGGAAAAACGTCGAACGTTTCCGCGCTTCCCCACCGCTTTCGGTCGACACTCGAACACCGCCCCGCTCCGCCTTGGCGGGTTCTGCGTCGATTGGCCAATTGTGCCCGAATTCCGCCGTAGAGCCGAGTAGTCTGCTCCGCTCTCCTTCACGATCGCTCAAGTGGCTGCCTCCGTCTTCCCATATTCGTGTACTCCAGTGAGTTTCCTAGGAAATAGGACCCAAATTGCGCGAATTTTGGTACGTTCTTGAACAGCACTGCAAATGAGCATTTAACCCGCTAGTAAAGAGGTAGGTTTCTCACTAAATCAGTTAAAACTATCATTCAAAACAATAAAATAGTTTGCCTATAAATTGTATCTAACA
Organism: Cyrtorhinus lividipennis; assembly: GCA_019603395.1. NCBI lineage: Eukaryota > Metazoa > Arthropoda > Insecta > Hemiptera > Miridae > Cyrtorhinus > Cyrtorhinus lividipennis. The sequence goes on from CM034008.1 coordinate 12,933,840, forward strand.
TTTACTAAAATTAATTTCTTTGTTCAAGTCATCACCGGTTATAATTAATCCCCCCCCCCATCCCCCAAGAAATATCATTTTGTGGTCATATCCCTCTCGCCTTTAAACATACTCGAGCATGGTCACTAGTCGGGTTAAATTAAAATTCATACTTGAAATCGAACACTCCGTAACCACCTGTCTCCTCTCGAAACGATATTGTTTTCGCACCATTCTATCAATGAGGCACGATACTGTTTAGTAATTGATAAACACATAATTCATCTCAAGATATGCAGTCTAAGTGGTTTCTGATAAGAAAATAATAACGAGTTTGGTTCAGATCAAATACGAGCTCTATTAAGAAAAGAAAGGAATAAAATACGTAACAATCGGATGTACATGAAATAAAATTGTGATAAATATTTAAAAAAGAACAACAATAATAATGTTATAAAATAATATGTCAACACTGGGGATTAAAATAAGTTTTCGTGGTGTTATCATGCAAAATATTGTTGTGTATTATTAAGCAGCGAGCAACAAACAATTGTTCATCTTGTATTTTTGATGTTTATTTATAAGAAAATAACATAAAGTATGTTTTTTTTCTTTCTCAGGTGCCAGGATGAGGCCGTGCCACGAGTTGTTGGTGGGGCTGTTGGCTCTTTGGTGCGCCGTGGAGGCGTCCAAACTCCCCCCAGTGGTGCTCGTCCCCGGTGTCGGCGGGAGTCGGTTGGAAGCCAAGCTCGACAAACCCTCAACGGTGGGTCTCTTCTGCGAGAAAAAAACCAGCGACTACTTCACTCTTTGGTTCTCGGCGGAGTTGATCCTTCCTTTGGTGAACCAATGTTGGCTGGACAACGTCAAGCCAACGTACGACCCCGCCACCAGGAGGACCCGGAACCAGCCCGGAGTCGACGTCCGGGTGCCGGGCTTTGGTGACCCCCGGTACGTCGAGTGGTTGGACGACAGCGAACGGCTCGTGGGATATTTCAACAAGTTGGCCGACGCTCTCGTCGAAATTGGCTACGAGCGGAACGTTAGCCTACGCGGTGCGCCGTACGACTTCCGCAAAGGGCCCAGCGAGAGCGACGGGTTCTTCGACGACTTGCGCCGACTCGTCCAAGACACGTTCACGCTGAACGGGCGCAAAAGAGTCGTCTTACTTGCGCACAGTATGGGATCACCGTTCGCGGCGATTTTCCTGCGCAGGCAGGCGCAGGCGTGGAAGGACAAGTACGTGCATGCGTTCGTGTCCCTCAACGGCGTGCTCGGCGGCTCCGTCAGAGCTCTCAAAACCTACATCATGGGCGACAACCTGAACAGTTTCTTCATTCCGTCGTCTCTTTTAAAACAACTGCAAATCCCATCGTCCAGCCTTCCTCTACTCATGCCGTACGCCGAAATTTGGAAAGACGTCGTCCTCGTGACGACACCCGCCAAAAACTACTCCATGCTCAACATCCGCGAGTTTTTCATCGACATCGGCTATGAAAACGGGTGGGAAATGCGCCTCGACCAACTCCCCTTCACGACGCTCGACCCACCCGGTGTCAAGACGTTCTGCGTCAACGGCGCCGGCGTCGACACCATTTCACGGCTCGTGTACGAGACGGAGGAGGACTTTCCAAACAATCCGAAGTTCGAGTACGGAGACGGCGACGGAACCGTCAACGCCGAAGGCCTCAACGTCTGCGCGCTCTGGCGGACCAAACAGAAGCAGAAAGTGACTGTAAAGACGTTCGACAAAATCGATCACAGCGCCATCATCTCAGACAGTCAAAGTTTGACTTACATCAAAGACATTTTGACTAGATAACACACGAGCAAACATGATGAACTGTAAACTGGACAAATTTCCGTGTCCTTTTGAACATTTCACACTTTACACTGTGAACCACATCCCCACCTACGAAATTTAAAGCGCCAAAAAATTGGTGCCACCAACGAAAATCACGTTCGTCAAAAAGTAAAAATACACAATCCGTTGAACAAACATTTTTAAATGTTTGAAACGTAAAAAAATTAACACAAAAAATGTATATTTTTTTTTTAAATAAATCTTTTGTTATAACACCAACTATTGTCGCAATGAAATTTGAACAAAATAATTCAACTATTACTTCACGATAAATAGGTAAGTAAATACACATTGAAAGATCACATGAAAAGAGGGGAAGAAGATGAAGTTGATAAAATAAAATAAAATAAAATATAAGATTAAGTAAAGAACTGGATGAAAATAAGTGCCAAATAGCGATAAAATTTAAATTTTCTTGTAATTTTAATTGATTGTTTGTTGATTTGAATAAAAAATTGAATAATTTCAATGTGTTTATTTTTTATTCCCTTAACTCGCAGGTGTTCAGGATCAGTAGCTGTTTTAATATGTGGTGAGATGAAGGACGGTGTGGAAATAACTTTTCTCCGCCAAAAACTTGACAATTACCTAATTAATAATTACTAGTGTACGCAGAAGAGGTGTCCAGCTCAAAACAGATAGCAGTTAAGCAAAGAGGTGAAGTATGGTCAATAATAAAATAAAATAAAATCATTTGACACTTAATATCCGCACAAATATGTCAACCAATAATTCGGAATCAGCTCATAGTCCAATGCAGATGACAAAGTCTTGTCTTCATGCTCAATCATAAGTTATGGGTCAATATGGGTATCTATTTACCTATTTAATGAATATGTATGTACATGGTCAAATATTTGGTTTTGCTGACGATACTGCCATGGTTTTCTGGGGTAATAATTAGAAATCTCTGGTAGACTGAAGTCTGAAAGAACTGGTAGGTTGAAATTTGACAAACATATTGATTTTTTGATTGCTAGACTGCGGAAATTATTTTACGTTTTCAAGGAAACTGGTAGTTTCTTGGCCCGGAAACATATATGAACAATTTATTTTGGCTTAGCATTCTCCATCATCAAGTATGGCATCATTCTATGGGGTAGTGCAAATAAAACTCTAATTAAAAAGGTGGAGACAGTTCAAAATCGTATTTTGAAAATTATATTAAACAAAAATATTAGGTACCCAACGTCCCATCTATATGAACAGCTCGATTTAAAAAACATCACTCAAATATTTTTAGTTCAATCATGCATACATTTATTTCGTTCTGGGATCAAAAGTGAGCATGTCTCAGTTGCTTCTAGCAGTCAAAATTTTACATTCGTCTGGTATAATTTTGCCAAGAGCTAACACTGAATTCTACAAAAGGAATTCATACGTCAAAGCTCTTGAATCTCTGTATGAAAAGGGTATTAATGTTTTTCTTTTTGACAGCTTGGGTTCTTTTAAGAAAAAATTGAGCTTTAACTTATAGCTCACTGGCTTTCAGGATGATGTTTCCTTTCTTTTTCTTTTTATACTCTCTATTTTATAATTTTTTGGTTCATTAGATAGTTATGTTTATTTTTCCATATTGGCACATTTATATTTACTGAATTCCGCTAAAGAGCACAAGTTTTTTTTAAAACTTATTCTTCGGTGGGCAACGGTATTTATTGGAGTTATGTTAAATTTTCAAATTTATATAATTTTATCTTTTTTGTTCCCTTTTGGTTTGTGGTAAATTTTATGTTGTTGCCAATAAATGAATATTTGATTTGATTAAAGAAAGTGGCTTTTAGAGATTTTTGGTACCAAGGCGTGAGGGGTATTATTTTCCACTAAATTTTGGACGCTGAATCCAATGAGGTGGGTTTTGGGACGATTGGTGCTCACCGGAAGAGTTTTTGGGTCAAAATAGGTATCCATCCACCTATTTAGAATGGGGTTTTTGAGATTTCTGGTATCTAGGCGTGAGGGGTATTATTTTCCATTAAATTTGGGACGCTGAATCCAATGAGACAAGTCCTGGGCCGATGGGAGCCCACAGATAAAGGTTATGGGTCAAAATAAGTATTTTATTACCTATTTCGAACGTGGCTTTTTGAGAATTCTGGTACCTAGACAAGTGGGGTAGGTATCATTTTCCACTAAATTTTGGAATGTGATTCCAATGTGACGGGTTCCGAAGCGATTAATGCCCTCTGGAAGCGATTATGGGTCAATGTGGGTGTCTACTAACCTATTTCGAAGGTGGCTCTTCGAGATTTCTGGTACCTAGGCGTGTGGGGTATCATTGTCCACTAAATTTTGGACGCTGAATCCAATGAGGTGGGTTTTGGGACGATTGGTGCTCACCGGAAGAGGTTTCGGGTCAAAATAGGTATCCATCCACCTATTTAGAATGGGGTTTTTGAGATTTCTGGTACCTAGTCGTAAGGGGTATCATTTTCCACTATGCTTGCTTGAATGGTGTCGTCTGCCGACAGTGGTGCGACCCGCGAGGAGCGGTTGGACGAAGAAGCTGCCTCCGCCGGTCGGGAAGGGGTCCTCGGGCGACTTCGCCACCTGCTGCCCTCTACGTACCACGGCGGAGGCCCCTCGAGGGCCCAGGTACTCGTCGAGGGCCCAGTGCGAAACAGTGACCCGATCCGTACGGGCATGGCGCTCCGGGGTCCGACCCCGCCGGTAACCTTCGACCTCCGCCGGTACTTCCCATGTTGTGAAGAGGCTAATTCGATTTTCTCGAAATTAGCGGAATGACATTTATTGATATCTCACCGAGTTTGATTTTTTTATATTCGCACAGTGAACATTTCCCGCCAATTCACGTTGACGAAAGCGCAACAACAATTTATTGTTTTATGGATACCAATGTTGTGAGTATAAAATCGAAAGCATGACCGGTACCTTAATGTTGCACATGAGTCATGTGTATATCATGTCTATATCATTGCCAGGGCAAGGATTTATATGAAATTACATATTTTCCATATTTTACCCATATTTAGGACATATTTACCAAATTATCCTATTTTTAAGCACATTACGTCGCCAAATTACACAATTTTTTAGATACATTGCGAATTGAAGGACCTTCTCGTGCGCATCTAATTCATTTAGAGCATTTAGATACGACAAACAATAGCAAAATGTCTAAATAATGGGCTCGAATTATTACTGTGAGCCGAGGGAATAAAGCACGATCGCGTTTTGATTATGGTCACCGAGGCTGCTGCTTACATGAAAAAGGAAAAGACTTGAAGATTTTATTTACTAAAATGGTGCATGTTACGTGTCTTGCCCATGGGCTGCATAGGGTCGCAGACCACATTCGATGCAACTTCAGCAAAGCCGATGATTTGGTTAACAACATTAAAAAAGTCTTAAAATCCCAACTATTGAAACGATGTACCCCAACCTGCCAATAAGCCGATTATAACAAGGTGGGGTACATGGTTGAACGCAATTACGTATTATTTTGATAATTAGAACCAAATTTGCGTCGTTGTTGAGCAAATAAAAGACAAATCTCTGGCCATTTCAAAAGCAAAAGAATTGTTTCAAGATAATGAAGTCATTGAACAAATTCGTTGAACGTAGTTTTCAAACTTCAAAATACCTCATTGCCGATGAAGAGCGCATTAAAAATCTGGAACGACGTTATCGAAAAAATTAAAGTAGTTCCCCATGTTACTGCCCGAAAAAAAAAAAAAAAAAAAAAAAAAAAAAAAAACCGGCCAAATAATCCGAGTTATAGACGCCAATGATGTCAGTGAAATTCGAAAATTTCCGGAATTTTTGAATCCCACTCCAAAAGATAATGCGTCATTTTTTAAAAATAAAACTGGTCATTGAAATTTAAAAAAATAATTTATTTTGTTGTCTAGGTGTTCTGAATATCGCGTTTACGATTGAAAATGAATTCGACGCATCGAGCCCTTTAAAATGATTCCCATTTTTTAAGAGCATATTTCGTACATATTTTGTAAAAAAACATGCATATCAGTCATTTATTAGCGCATATTATGAGCGCATATAAATCCTTGCCCTGCACATGACACAAGATATGATGGTACTTGCACAAGTGTGGAGAATAAGGGCCTTAGAGCATCTCCTCAAAATAAATAAATAAATACCTATTTTGACCTCTATCTGTAGGTGCCCATCGGCCCGAGACCCATCTCATTGGACTCAGAGTCCTAAATTTAGTCGAAAATGATACCCAACACGCATAGATTGCCAAAAATATCAAAAATCCATTTCTTGAAAAGAGATTTTGACCCCTACCCCCGAGGACCAACTAGAGACGGGTCCCTGACCCGAATTTCAAATTTCTAGAATCTTCTACTACCCCATACGGCGGATGGAAATTTGCTAATTTTGATCTAGACACCTCGATACGCCCAGAAAATTATTTTGCATGAAAACGGGTTCATTATTCAAGAAATAGCCAACCGAAACTCAAAATATGAAATTAAATTTCCGTTCAAACTTGATTGCAACCCAAAAGATTTCACTTACTTTATTTCAATAAAAAATGTAACACTTTGAATAATTATTTCGTTAGTAACTACATTCGTTAGCACAACTAGAAATAAGTCTATGAACTAAATGAGAGAGTAAGTAATGCTTCGGATTTTGAATCGTCACATTTCAAATTTAAAATAGGATGGATGTTTGCCGGTAGGATTGCTTATACGAACATTGGAGTTTGCAGTAGATGAAGTTTAAATGGCGGGTCTTGGACCCATTTCAATCAATTTAGGGTCCAAAATATAGTGGAAAATGATACCCCACACGCCTAGGTACAAGAAATCTCGAAAACACAAATTCAAAATGGGTAATAAATACCCAATTTGACCCATTACTTCTTCTAGTGGGTACCACTCGTTCTGGGGCCCATTTTATTGGATTCAGCGTCCAAAATTTAGTGGAAAATGACACCCTACTCGCCTAGATCGCCCAAAATCTGGAAAATCCATTTTTCAAAAAACACATTTTGACCCCCTACCCCACCCAAATTTGGTCCGATCGGGCTGAAAAGTTTCGAGGACCGTCCTAAGCCGGAAACAGACCCCTGACCCAAATTTCAGATTTTTAGAAAATTTTCTACTACCAAAAACGGCGCGGATGGCGGACTTACATTGACCTTTTATGATCTAGACACCATGAATCAAGGATAACTCAAGGATCAGGATAATTCAAGGAATAACCAACCAAAATAAATAAATAAAATTAGATCCAAACAGCAGTTATTTCCACTTTCCGTATAGCCACAGTTGCCCTAATGTATTGTACTTATGCATTTTTTGGTTCAAATAGGTTACACCCTAAAATTCTTTAGGATTCCGATTACTTCTGTTATTTTGGCTTATTCCTCGAAGCCAATTTGTCCGATTTTCCCTATAATTTGTCATTTTGTGTTTCAACGCGTCTAGACCAACACGTTTTTCTGCCGTGTCCAGTTTTTGGCTACTAAAACACAACATATTCTTCCTTTGGTGCCAACAACACCGTTGGTTATTTCTTGTAGAAGGAGTATAGGGAAAACAGTAATTATGGGGTGTTCGGGATCATTCTAATCGATTTAGAGTCCAACCATGAAAATGATACCTCACACGCCTATGTACAAGAAATCTCGAAAACATATTTAAAATGGGTAATATATACCCAATTTGGCCCATAACTTCTTCCGGTGGGTTTCAATCGTTCTGGGACCCATTTCATTGGATTCAGCGTCCAAAATTTAGTGGAAAATTATACCCCACACGCCTAGGTACCAGAAATCTCGAAAACACATATACAAAATGGGTAATAGATACCCAATTATGACCCATAACTTCTTCCAGTGGGTGCCAATCGCTCTGGGACCAACTTCATTGGATTCAGCGTCCAAAATTTAGTGGAAAATGATACCCTACAAACCTAGGTACCAGAAACCTGGAAAACACACATTCGAAATGGGTACATACATACCCATTTTGACCCATAACCTCATCCAGAGGGCGCCAATCGTCCCGGGACAGGTTTCATTGGATTCAGCGTCCGCAATTTAGTGGAAAATGATACCCCACACGCCTAGGTACCAGAAATCTGGAAAACACACATTCGAAATGGGTACATACATACCCATTTTGACCCATGGCCCTATTCAGAGGGCACCAATCGTTCCGGGACCCATCTCATTGGATTCAGCGTCAAAAATTTAGTCGAAAATGATACACTACACGCCTAGATTGTCAAAAATCTTCCCCGATCGCATACTGGAATAAGTTATGGGTCAAATTGGGTATATATTACCCATTTTGAATATGTGTTTTCGAGATTTCTGGTACCTAGGCGTGTGGGGTATCATTTTCCACTAAATTTTGAACCCTGAATCGATTGGAATGAGTCTGGGACCCGCCGCACCCACTATTTCCCCCATTTTCCCCATGTTGAAGAAATGTATCTCCATGCACCTGGTCCGAGGAATAACCAACCCGTGTGTAAGAATTTGCAGCGTTTTTAAAATGTATTTTCGATATTTTTGGCGATCTAGGCCCGTGGGGTATCATTTCTTTCAAAATTTTGGACGCAGAATCCTTTGAGATGGTTCCCGGGCCGATTGGTCCCCACTGGAGGTGGGTAAGGGCCAAAATGGGTACCTACCTGTCTGGGAATCAACCACTATTTTTTTATTTAAAAAAAAAAAGGAAAAAAGTACGAGGGTGGATCGATAAGTTTCCGGCCTGACCAAGAAAAACAACGTTTTTAAAATTTTTTTATTTTTTATTTCTTAAAATAATCTCCTTTAAGGCTGATACATTTCTCATAGCGGTGTTCTAGTCTAGTAATGCCATCTCTATAGACTGATTCGTCAAGCTCCTCAAAATACCCATTTACAGCTTCAATTACTTCTTCATTGTCCGCAAATCTCTTACCGCCAAGCCATTTTGGTTGGTTATTCCTTGAATAATCAACCTATGTTTTCATGCAAATGGTCAACCTCTCCGATTCGGCTCAAAAATTTTTTCTGGACGTTTCATGGTGTCTAGATCAAAAAAGGTCAATGTCCGTCCGCCGTACGCCTTACGCCGTCCGCCGTCCGCCGTACGCCGTTTTTGGTAGTAGAAAATTTTCTAAAAATCTGAAATTTGGGTCAGGGGTCTGTTCCCGGCCTAGGACGGTCCTCCAAGCTTTTCAGCCCAATCGGACCAAATTTGGGTGGGGTAGGGGGTCAAAATGTGTTTTTTGAAAAATGGATTTTCGAGATTTTGGGCGATCTAGGCGAGTGGGGTATCATTTTCCACTAAATATTGGACGCTGAATCAAATGAAATGGGTCCCAGAACGATCGGCGCCCACTGGAAGAAGTTATGGGTCAAATTGGGTATATATTACCCATTTTGAATATGTGTTTTTGAGATTTCTGGAACCTAGGCGTGTGGGGTATCATTTTCCGCTAAATCTTGGAAGCTGAATCCAATGAAGTGGGTCTCAGGACGATTGGCACCCACTGGAAGAAGTAATGGGTCAAATTGGGTGTATATTACCCATTTTGAATATGTGTTTTCGGGATTTCTGGAACCTGGGCGTGTGGGGTATCATTTTCCACTAAATTTTGGATCCTGAATCGATTGGAATGGGTTTGGGACCCGCCGCACCCACTTTTTTCCCCATTTCCCCCATGTTGAAGAAATGAGTCTCCATGCGCCTAGTCCAAGGAATAACCAACCCCTGTGTAAGAATTTGCAGCGTTTTTTGAGGTTAGGAATCAGAAAATAGGGGCTAGGTCTGGAGAGTACGCAGGGTGCAGCATCAATTCGAACTTCAGATCGTTGATTTTAGCCATCGATTGACTTGTGCTATGGTGCGTTATTGTGATGGAACTAGATATTTTTTCTTCGCCAGATGAATGAAGAATCAGTCTATAGAGATGGCATAACTAGATTAGAACACCGCTATGAGAAATGTATCAGCCTTGAAGGAGATTATTGTAAGAAATAAAAAAAAAAAAAAAATTCTTAAAACGTTGTTTTTCTTGGTCAGGCCGGACATTTATCGATCCACCCTCGTAAAATCCCGACTTTGAAAGTTCCATAAATTTGTACTAGTTGAAAATAATCTATCACAAGGTATTCTAAACGTCCAGAAAAAGTAGCATAATCTGCTTAAACTGAAAACAAATGAAAACTCTATAAGACTTGGGGTTTTGCGTTGCTCTCATCAAAGTCTAACGTCACTCGAAGATGGAGTTCGTCTCGTCCATCAAGGTGAAGTTTGATAGCGTGGAGACTGGAGAAGCCACGTTCCTCGTCCCAAGCACATTTAATGCAAATTGCCCAATGCAAATGCAACTTGTGTAGCTTAACTTGACAAAAGAGAAAACCAGAGTCTTTTCATGAGCTCTGAATTCATTTTACGCTTGGTTTAGTGGTTTCGGGATCGCCTCTCATCTAATTCAGTCATGTTTTGAGTAGCGAGTTGTACTGGCAATGATTTCCATAGAGCATAGAACATTTTTATCACATTCACGGATGTAAGTTATTTGAACATAGGAACATATAGAAGATATTACAGTTGGGACCTTCTTTAAACCCTTAAAAACTATATTGTTGCTGCACCCATCAAATGGGCTGCCGGCGTTGCAGGGTCAACGACCTGTGGAGGGCTAAGGGTCGCTCTCGAACATTTGTGCGTCATATTGAATTGGCTGGAACCTTCCCATTGGCTTGAGACAACACGTCGAGTTCCCAGAACCAGGGAAGGTTTGAGAAGGTACTCGACCAAATCGTTGCGTAAATAATTTATTACAATATTGTTCACTCAAATACACTGTCTTTGTTTGCACACCTACACAATCTCAAAGCACAATTGGCGGCCATCGCACTATTTATCACACGGCACAGCACGATTTACAACCCAAAGCGTCTATATTTGGACTCCAAACTGAACTGAACTGCGTGGCGGTCCTGAGTCCCTTTTATACTGGCTGCCTCTTTGGTCGAGTACCTTCTCGAACCTTCCCTGGTTCTGGGAACTTGACCTGTTGTCTCGAGCCAACAGGAAGGTTCCAGCCAATTCAATATGACGAACGAATGTTTGAGAGCGACCCTTAGCCCTCCACAGGTCGTTGACCCTGCGACGCCGGCAGCCCATTTGACGGGCGCAGGTGCAATCTCGTAATAATATGATAATATGTTCTGTTTGGGATTTTTGGTTGGTTATTCCTTGAATCATGCATTGGAAACGGAAAAAAGCTGCAAATTATTACACACGGGTTGGTTATTCCTTGGACCAGGCGCATGGAGACTCATTTCTTCAACATGGGGAAAATGGAAAAAGTGGGTGTGGTGGGTCCTGGACTAATTTCAATCTATTCAGCGTCCAAAAGTTAGTGGAAAATGATACCCCACACGCTTAGGTAGCCAAAAATCTCGAGAACCCTATTTCAAATTAGACCCATCAACTGTTTCCATTTTCCCCATGTTGAAGATATGAGTCTCAATGCGCCTTGTTTGAGGAACAGCCAACCCGTGTGAAAGAATTAGCAGCGTTTTTGGCCATAATGTATCTCGTTAACCAAGGAAGTGCCGTGAAGTCATCTCAATCTGGTGGATGGAACAGAAAGCCTGTCCTTCGATCGTGCGTTGGTGTGGACAGGACAAACAACGAATCGTTTTTGTCCTCTTAGTACATAGCTGGATTAGCAGCAAGTAAATGCGCCGTGGATAGGCCATTTGACAACCACATAGTCGTCACTATCTGCCATGTCTCGCCTGCTAAATGAATGCCCTGCGCAGTGTCTTGATTCTTCGCCTCAGAACCAAACAATTGAATGCATGAGGCAGCTTATTCGCTCTCCTCGTCTTATGAAATTAAATATACAGTAGAACTCCAATTATCCGAACTCCGATTATCCGAATCACTTTCAGAAAAAAATTCGTCCAAAATAAGTCTAAGTGCTATCGTTGGCGGACAAACTGAAAATTATAGAGCAACTCGATAAAGGTGATGCTTGGGTTATGCTGTTGGACAAGCAACAATTTGTGACATTAAAAACAGTAAGTCAACAACTTCGTTTCGGTGCTTAAAAATGAAGATGTTTTCCTCCAGGAAAACAATGAAGACAGCAACCAACAAAAATTAGGAAGATGCCATGTTTAAATGATTTTTGCAGCAACGTTCTATGGGAAATCCGATTTCAGGTCCAATCCTCTGTGAAAAAGTTAAAATCTTCACAGAAAAGCTTGGTTATTGATCTTTTAAGGCTAGTAACGGCTGACTAAGGAACTTTAAATTCAGGCATTGGCTGGTGAGAAGCTTTCAGCAGACTCTGCATGTCAAAACGTAGCATTTTTTCTCTCTAATGACAATTTTTTCTTAAAAACTCCGATTATCCGAATAGGTCCCGGCGCCCATTAATTCGGATAATTGGAGTTCTACTGTAGAAAAACTGAGATTCCTGGATAAAGCATCGGTGGTTGAGTATGAGTAGAACGCATCAAGTATAGTTCGCTTCATTTAAAAGTAATTAATTATTGCAATAATACTACCTAATGTATACACACGGTTTTGGAATATTCCTAATAACAATGTTTTGTTAACAATTTGCCCACAGATGAACCAGCTGTGTCGAGTCTGCGGTGAACCTGCCGCTGGTTTTCATTTCGGTGCATTCACTTGCGAAGGGTGTAAGGTAAGACCTAGTAATAGATTATTTTCAACTGGCACAAATTTATGGAACTTACATTCAAAGTCGGCCCATTTTGGCACTTACCCACCTCCAAAGGCGACCAATCGGCCCGGGACCCATCTCAAAGGATTCTGCGTCCAAAATTTTGAGAAAAATGATACCCCACGCGCCTAGATTGCCAAAAATATCGAAAATACATTAAAAAAACACATTTTGACTCCCCCCTCTACTTTCATCCTTATAAATTTGGTTCGATCGGGCTGAATAGTGTCGAAGAAGAGCTGGAGGAGCTGAAATTTGGGTCAGGCACCCGTTTCCGGCTGTGGGCGGGGTTGGGCTCAAAATGTGTGTTTCGAAAAAAGGATTTTTGGCAATCTAGGCGTGTGGGGTATCAATTTCAACCAAAATTTGGACGCTGAATCCAATGAAATGTGACCCGCAACTTATGGTGCCCTCTGGATGAGGTTATGGGTCAAAATGGCGCCTCTCTACCCATTTTGAATGTGTGTTGCCGAAATTTCTAGAACCCAGCCGTGTGGGGTATCATTTTCCACTAAATTTTGGACCCTGAATCGATTGGAATGGGTCGGACCCACCACACCAACTGTTTCCCCCATTTTCCCTATGTTGATAAAATTAGTCTCCTTGCACCTGGTCCAAGGAATATGTGTTTTTGAGATTTCTAGTATTTTTGAGTGTTTTCTTGATAGTTATGTAAATGACATACCATAATTACTACATAGAGATCTCAATATTGTCCTAAGATATTTCTGGATTACCTCCATCTGACGTTTTATGCGATTGCGTCTGGTCAAATGCATCATGTGTTTCAAATTATTGGTAAAACCTAACCCTCCCCTGATAGCTCTTTCCAAGTCGCGTTTAAATGGAAACGATATTTCCGCAAAACAGAAATGTTTTCTGGCCACTTTCCCAATAAAAGAATCTCATCACCACAATTTCTTCACAGTAAAGCGAGTTGATGCTATCTCTCAGTTCTGATGACTGCCTTGCTGCCCTTGACTTTTACCCTTTGCCAATGTGCTATGTAAAGCTGGTCCTTCTAGATATAGGGAAAGGGGATCCCTATTCCCCTATTCGTGGAGACCCTTGTGCATGTTAGACACTGTGGGTAAGGGCTATGAGAAATTACTACAGGACAGACTTGCTACAGTAATAGAAGAGGCAGGGGGGTCTCTCGCCAAGGCAGCACGGCTTTAGGAAGGGATTCTCCACCATAGGAGCAATCAGTCTACATCACTGCACTATGCAAATGCACTAAGGGCGACGCAAGAAGGTAGACCACACAAAAGACCAGTCGGCTTCCTGGCAAGCCTAAAAAACGCGTTTAACTCATCCAGATGGATTGATATGATTGAAGCACTGGGGACAACCTTCCGGGTCCCAAAATACCTAATGACAGTGCTAGAAAACTACTTGGAAGACAGGACACTAACATACGGGACAAGGCAAGGAGAACGCGAAAGTATAGTCACAGCAGGAGCTGCACAGGGATCCATACTTGGTCCAACCCTGGAACATTTCGTAAGACATAATATTCAGCCTGCTAATGCCAACAGACATCTTTCTGATGGGGTATGCGGATGATGTGGATGTAGTAATTCTGGCAGAGACAACGGAAGAAGCACACAATAAACTAAAGGAAGTCATGACAACTGTAACAGATTGGATGGAAGGTCGCACACTGGCCCTCGCGGTGGAGCAAACAGAGGTGGTGGTTTTTACTCGCAGGAGGATCCAGACGCTGTTGCCGATGGAACTGATGGAGGATGCGGTGGTCCACACCAAACAGGCAGCTAGGTACCTGGGAGTGATCCTAGACACAAATCACCTTCTGGGAACACATCAGGACAGCCGCTGACAAAGCATCGCGCATGACGGCATCACTCAGCAGGCTAATGATGAACGTTAGGGGCCCACGACCATGCAAGAGAAAGCTACTCATGTCAGTGACGAATTCAGTCATGTTGTATGGAGCAGAAACATGGACAGGCGCACTGTCTGTTGCACACTACCGGAAGCGACTATTGGCGGTACAACGGCGAGGAGCGCTATGGATAGTTAGTGCATACAGAACGGTATCGGAGCCAGCTGTCCTTGTACTGGCTGGGGTCATGGCTGGATTTATGATAGAAGAATGGAACCCAGGAAGGCAATAGTGATCAAGGAAGAACGGGAAAGGACACTGAACGACTGGCAGACCATCTGGGACAATGAATCGAGGGGTCGTTGGACAGCGAGACTAGTACCAGAAGTGAGAGGCTGGCTGGAGAGGCCACACGGCGAGGTAAGCTACTACCTCACGCAATTCCTCACAGGACACGGCCATTTCTATCAATACCTACACCGGCTGGGACTCGCAGAGTCCAGGGTGCTTGCACTTCCCAGACACGGAGGACAGCGTGGAACATACCGTATTTTTCGGACCATAAGACGCACCTGACCATAAGACGCACCTGGTTTTTAGAGGAGAAATATAAAGTATAACAGTAAAGAATAATATTTGAACCGTATAAACTGAACAGCAGTCAACAGTGGCATTGAGAACCATTATCACTGTCATTAACACATAAAGACAAAGGTTTGAGTACTCTAGTCTTCTGAAAACCCCAAGAACTCTTCTTCGCTAGAGTCAGAATTCATGAAGCTCATTTGGTCACAATCACTGACATCACTTTCTTCGCTATCCTCTACCCCCTCTCCACTCTCCCTCTCCCAGGGGACCCGCTGCCGCTCTGCAACACGGACAATAAGACGCAGGCTTCTTCTATTCGGACCATAAGACGCAGGCACTTTTCCTCCTACTTTTTGGTGAAGAAAAAGTGCGTCTTATGGTCCGAAAAATACGGTACCTTTTTCGACTGTGGGCGATGGCGGCTAAAACGTGAACAGCTGTGGTCAGAAATATTGGTCTGAACACACCATCTCCGGAAAAACTGGTGCAACGAATGTTATCAAGCAAACAAGCATGGAAAAGGCCGGCAGATTATATAGAGTCTCTCCTCAGAAGGAAAAACTAGGAAGAAAGAGCCCGGCAACAAGCCACAGGGGCAGACAACTCAGACCGGCCCCATGTCCAACCCGATGTCATGTGATAAATAGTACCAAGTTGGGCCATTGGGAGGGTGAGGTTTTGGTGGATTGGACTTCCACATAACTGGAGGAGGCCGATCCTAGTATCTAACCAAGAGGCATTACACCTGGCCTCAAAAGATTTCCTCATCTTAAAAAAAAAGTGCAGCTATCAGTCCTAGTTTTATATGAATATTGTAACGATTTATGTTCTTAGTAAATAATTTATTAACAATCGTTCACTTGAATACACTGTTCACACATTCGTAACACTCGTTCACTTGAATACACTGTTCACATTCGCGCACTTACACAATGACAGAATCACAATACACGGTTGTTGCACTATTTATAACGCGGCACGGCACGATTTATAACCTGAAGCGTCTATATCCGGACTCCGAATTGAACTCAACTGCGCGGCACTCCTGGGTCCGTTTTATACCTGCTGCCTCTCGGTCGAGTACCTTCCAGAACGTTCCCTGGTTCTGGGAACTCGACGTGTTGTCTCGATTTAACAGGAAGGTTCCAGCCAATTCGATATGATGCACAATTCCTCGAAATGACTCCCTTAGCCCTCCACAGGTCATTGACCTTGCGACGCCGGCAGCCCATTTGACAGACACAGGTGCTCGCTCGCAACAATATGATAAATTTTTAGAAATATTCATTTTACCCAACCGTATTTCTGTTATTAGCGATCAGGCTGAATATGTATAAGGTATAAAAAAGAATCGAACATAGTAGTACCTATAGGAATAGTAAATCGAAATTACTACTTTTCTTACTGCAAACAATAATTCGATTAAAATCGTTAGTTGACTATCTAAATTACATCTACTGCTTGATCGTGGTAAATTACTTGGCACTCTTATGGGAGTAAGTGGGCTTGGTGATGGTGAAATCTTTGGTCAATAACAACTTTGTCAAGGCACATTTCAGCATCCCAGATGAAGTTGCAACCGTTAATGTCAGCCTGATGGAAGCTATTCGATCTGGGTATGAAGATGTTCGCGGTTAACGGACGTATTAACGATGAAAGTCGGCTTGATATCCATCCACGACGGACCTTAATTTCTCGTGGGTTTGTGGGGGACGGGAGACTCGTATTCTAAACGGAAGTCGTCAAATGGGCACCTACTCGGCCACGGACAATGCTCGTAAAAGGATATTATAGCCACAGATCACCGATGGTGGGTTCCCCTTCGCCAATATCCTACCTCATTGGTGATAATCACTCCCCGTTTCGAAGCGAATGTTGCCATTCTTGTTTATTCTGCTGTTGAGTTCTAAGAACTCGGTACACCTCTTGTTTTCTTGAATGGCACTCGGCATTAGACGTACCATTGGGAATCGTACCCCCAGGACTAAGAAAACATTCAACTATTTCAACAGTAATCTAGGACCAATGTGTTTCTCACCCCAATGCAAGGAAATGAGCCACAATTATAAGAAGAGCTCACCCCAAGCGTTATGCTACTAGGGTTATTCAATAATTAAAGAGACAAATTGATGTAGAAACAAAGGTGTGTATTTTTACAAAACGATACTTTTACTACTTCTCAACATAAACCCCACCAATATTAATACACTTGTCCCAACGATGAACTAGCTTTTGGTTGGTTATTCCTTGAATAATCAACCTATGTTTTTATGCAAAAGGTCAACCTCTCCGATTCCGCCCGAAACATTTTTCTAGATCAAAATTAGCAAATGTCCGTCCGCCGTTTTTGGTAGTAGAAAATTTTCTAAAAATCTGAAATTTGGGTCAGGGGTCTGTTTCCGGCACTTGTTGGTCCTCGAAACTTCCCCGATCGGACCAAATTTGGGCGGGGTAGGGGTCAAAATGTGTTTTTTGAAAATTGGATTTTCGAGATTTTTGGCGATCTAGGCGTGCAGGGTGTCATTTCTCACTAAATTTTGGACGCCGGAAGAAGTTATTGGTCAAAATGGGTATCAATCTACAAATTTTGTATGTGTTTTCAAGATTTCTGGTACCTAGGCGTGTGGGGTATCATTTTCCACTAAATTTTGGACCCTGAATCGATTGGAATGTGTCCGCGACCCTCCACACCCACTGTTTCCCCCATTTTCCCCATGTTGAAGAAATGAGTCTCCATGCGCCTGGTCCGAGGAATAACCAACCTCTGTGAATGAATTTGCAGCGTTTTTATTTGGGACGTACTCTTTGGTTTCAGAGCTTCTTCGGCCGAACGTACAACAACCTCAGCTCCATTTCCGAGTGCAAAAACAACGGCGAGTGCGTCATCAACAAAAAGAACCGAACGTCCTGCAAGGCCTGTCGCCTCAGGAAGTGCTTGATGGTTGGAATGTCCAAGAGCGGGTCCCGCTATGGGCGGAGGTCGAATTGGTTCAAAATCCACTGCCTCCTCCAAGACCAAGGCGGATCAGCGGGGCCCCCGACTCCACCAAAGTGGGACGAAGACAGTGACAACGTCAAGAAAGACCCTCCACTTTGGCGGCTACCTCCGTTACCAGGTAGGCTCTGAACAGAGTTGTTCCCAATGTTATCCCTATTTCAGTAAAATTTAGTGGAAAATGATAACTCCACATGCTTAGGTACCAGAAATCTCGAATAGCCACATTCGAAATGGGTAGATAGGTACCTATTTTGACCCATAACCTCATCCAGAGGGCAAAACTCGTCCCGGGACCCTTTTCATTGGATTCAGCGTCCAAAATTTAGTGGAAAATAATACCCCACACGTCTAGATCGCCAAAAATCTCGAAAATCCATTTTTCGAATTACACATTTCGAGCTATTTCTACCACCCGAATTCGGTTTGATCAGGCTGAAAGGTTTTAGGGGCCAGCTAGAGCCAGAAACAAGCCCTAGACCAAAATTTCAAATTAAAAAAAAAAAAAAAAAATTCTAAATTCCCGATTCCAAAATTGGGTTGGACGGACATTTGCCAATTTTGGTTCAGACATCTTTTCAATTTCCCGATAGGCCCGTTTAAATGTCACACCCTTAACAACGCCGTAATGTGGAACTAAGTTTTATAATGATTCATGTTCCTAGCATTAACTTCTTTTCTAAGCGTGATCTAATGCAACGGTTTAAATGTGACACCCTCAATATCGCCGTAATGAGGAACTTAGTTTAAGAATGAATCATGTTCCTAGCATTAACTTCTCTTCTACGCGAGATCTAATGCAACGGAACTCTGTCCCCAGGCATGCCGTTGTTCGGATACGCCCCACCGCTCCCGCCCTTCTTTCTCCCCAGAGGTTTCCCCCAGCCGCTCCCACCACCCCCGACGCCGCCCCCTAGAGACCCCACCGATCTCCTTAGAAGCCTCGGCCCCGTTCAGGACTGCCCGATGGATCTGAGGCTTCGACGCGAAGAGCGCCGCCAATCTCCGCCCTCGGAGGAGTCCGCCATCGCTCCGCCTCCCGCCGCCCTCCACCGCCATTTTCAACTGGGTCAACCCGTCCCGCCTCAAATGGACAAGAAAAGTCCGCTGGACCTCACGTGTCTCAAAACGTGAATTGGGGATCACGAACACGAAATAAGAAATAACGGCAAGTGAATACGTCTTGACGTTGAGTCTCTTATTAGAGAACATAGTATTTGAATCGGTGATATAATAAAATAATATTTCATTATATTTTAAGAAGAGCGCATCAAAAAATCAAAAATGTTGAGGTAATTAAAGGCTTTAATTTCAAAAAATAAAAATAAATAAAAATAAAATAAATAAATAAAAGTGTTGATGAAATGTTTCAAAAACCATTCATCTGTTCACAGCCGATTCCAACACCTTCTATCCTTTTCTGATTATTCTTAGCCACCCCTACCATATCGAACCATCGAGAAGGTTTACTGTACATACTGCCATTTTGCGCTCAACTCGTGATTTTCCATCATTCGAATGCTTTGTTGATTGGTGGGGGTGGAGTTGTTACTCAACCTTTTCATACCATCTATAGCATTTTTACGTCAAATTAGTGGTTTTCCATTTCAAATTGGAGGATTTACACATCAAATTGGAGCTTTTACACATCTATTCGGTGGATGACAGAAATACACGATTTAATTCTGGGAAAGCAATAACAACAAATTAGCGAGTGAAACGTAACATTCAACAACCAAGAATGAACATAATGAACGGAAAAGAATGAACAAAGTATTCAACGTAAGTCTCTCCCTGCAGCATTTAAAATGAACGTGAAACGACCTATTTCCGTCCACCTCCAATTTGCAATGGAAAACCTCCAATTTGACGTAAAAATGCCATACATTCATCCCAAATCATTTCTGTTCATCCCTAACAATCTAAACATCCTGTGGTATGACAGCGTAAAACACGCAATTTTTTAGATTTTTTTTTGTCTTTCCATTTTGTGTTTTCTGAAGGTAATTTGTCAGAGAAAACTGCACATTTGTTCCGTAGAGTAATTTAATTACAATAATTTAATTATATAATTTCGTCCGGTTAAACCTTGGAAAAAGTGGCTTGTATAACTTCGATTCCTAGTCTAAGTGGTTTCTGTTTTGTAAAGATTATTATTTATTTTGTACAAAGAGAATAAAGATGAAAATTCATAAAAATAAGCTCATTATTTTATGGTCATCAAGACCCGTAGGCATTGACTCGTATTTAAGCATTCAAATAGTTCAGAATACTGTATTCTGTTCAACGTGAAATTCCGTATATTTAATATTTAAAGGTCTCTGTAAAATAAACAATATTGTAAAAAAAAAAAAAAAAATTCTTCTCCCTTGCAACAACTGGTGATGCACGAAAAGCGGTGTTGCTGACCAACGCCATGAGGAATGTTGACTCACTGCTTGTAGGCCCCGATAACAGAATATAATATATAATGGAAACCTTCAAGCTTCGTCAACAAGGGGAAAATGGGAAACAGTGGATTTGGCGGGTCCCGAACTCTTTCCAATCGATTCAGGGTCCAAAATTTAGTGGAAAATGATACCCCACACGCCTAGGTACCAGAGATCTCGAAAAAAGACATTCGAAATGGGTAGATAGGCACCCATTTTGGCCCATAGCCTCATCCAGAAGGTACCAATCGTTCCGGGACCCGTCCCATTGGATTCAGCGTCCAAATTTTGGTTGAAATTGATACCTCACACGCCTAGATTGCCAAAAATCTCGAAAATCCATTTTTCAAAATACACATTTAGAGCCCAACCCCACCCACAGCCGGAAACGGGTCACTGACCCAAATTTTAGCTCCTCCAGCTCTTCCTCGACACTATTCAGCCCGATTGGACCAAATTTATGAGGAAGAATGTGGAGGGGGGAGTCAAAATGTGTGTTTTTTAAAATGTATTTTCGATATTTTATTTATTATTGACCAAAATACAATTAAAATAAAACTCCACACGCCTAGATCGCCAAAAATCTCGGAATTTTATTTTTCAAAATACACATTTTGACCCCTGTCTCCCCAAATCTTATCCGGATCACCTATATTTCAATAACAATCAAGATTCTTCAACCAGCAGTTGTTTTGGGAATGTTCTTTTTCATCAAACATTTGCTCACCTCTATTCAACCCAACAACTTTTCCTCCCCCCAGCACAAGCGTAGCTTATAGGGTGGAGTAGCATAACCTGATAATTGTATGCATTTTATATTTTTTGTCTTTCAATAACATGCAATTAAAAAAAAAAAAAACTTGACAACCTGAAGATTTACTCTGATGAAGTTACACATTTGATCTGCCTAAAATTGATGACACTAACAATTTGATCAGCCTGAGCAATCAATGCTTGAGCAATCGATCATAGGCACTCTTGCACATGCAGAAAGGCTCATCAGCAGACAACTTGACGTAGGTGATGTCCTTGCGACGTTTCAGGGAGTTGATGGTCCTGGAGCAGAAGATTTGGTACACGTCTTACGTCTTACCTACGGCATCGAGATGCCTACCACCATTGGTGGTATCGTGTGTTACTTATTCAAAATCTCACCTTTTTGAGTCTTCTGAACAGGAGACAGTTGTTCATTGTGTATATGCATATTTTTCTCTTCTGAAGTGAAGTTCGTCATTGTAGGGATAGGTGGATCAAAGAAGCGTTGATTTCATGTCGTTGAAAAAAGCTTTAAGCTTCAAAGACATCCCACTGGAGTGATCCCCACCAAGTTGTCGTTTAAGAAGTTGACGTGCTCATGTGCGTTTAATTTTATATTTTTGCTTGACGTGGTTCCACAGACATTCAATTGTCTGAGTGTGAGCACCAGTGGTGGGATCGACGAAATGTTCAGAATGGTTTACCGTTTTATGCTCTCCTAAAGTGCAATATCTCAGGACTTCCGCACAAATCATGCATTGGATTCAACTGATCAAGAAGCTAATAGGAGGATGGAAGGTGAAAGGGCAGTAGACATTGCTTATCTTCGGCAGGCAAAGGGGGAAGCCGTAGGTAACACACGCTACTTCTAATCTTCGCGTTGGTAACACATAAGACGTGTACCAAAGATTTGACTCTAGAGCTGACGTTTTCTACAATAAATGCATATTGACGAATTGACGTATTGTTTTGACAATGAGCAAGACAGATACAGCATTCAAGACAAATCTCTCATCCGTTTCCTGCCGACCATCCTATGATTCCGGCCTCTGGCCAGTATTGGCGAGCAAGCTCAAACTCTTCAACTTCAACCTTTTGAGTAACAAACATGGTTGAACCGTTTAAAGCTGGGTTCACATGGACGCGGTTTCTCCGTTAGCGGCAACTGCGGAAGAATGGTGGGGGAAATAAGTTTTGGGTTTGAATGTGGTGCGGCAAGCGTGGAGCTGATTGGTGGCAAATCAGAGATAACAACAATGAGATAACATGTGACGACAAAAACAGCTGGGAGAGCTGCTTCAAGACCCGCTGCGCATGCGTGATTTTGGCAAAATGATTTGATGTGTACAGAACGCTTCAAAAGTTCACCTGCGGCAGCTGTGATAGACCAACGGACCAACGGAAAAACCGCATCCATGTGAACCCAGCTTAATTGTCCAAGAATTCAGCGGTGTCTTCCGGCACTACACTATTGACGGTCGAAAAGTGTTTTACAGCTCGAGCCTGTGTGGCATTAGGGTTCAAGAAGAGCTTTTTGCATACATAACTCATACAACGTGGATTGAAGGTTCAGAACTCAGGTCGCAGGTCAAGACCCAGGCGCTGGTCAGGTGGAAGGCGTGAGAGTCGGGTTCCTTTAGTATTTGACCAGAAATAACAGCATTTAAAACGCTTTGCTGCCGCCTTTGAGCGAAGAATAATATTTTTTAATGCGGTTTTACGGGCGAGAAATTATCTAACAAAGTAACGTGTCGTGTGTTGATGCGTCAAATCAGGAAAGTACAAAACTTGCCCTTCTTTGATTTTGGAAAGGATCACTCCTTCATTATTGGAGCAGTAGTGACCATAGTCAGACTGCCCTCTATCGCCAAGCTTTACCTACCAACTCATATTCAATTGAGCAAACTCACACTTGTACTCAATTACTCAAGACGTTGAGTGGCCCACCAATAGGGAAATTCGATGCTCTTTCCAACGGTGTACTCAGATTTGAGATAGTTTTGTAAAATAAGGGAGTTTTTGCCGTTAGTGACGTCAGGTCGAAGACACGAAGAAAACTTAAGTCGTGAATAAACTTAATTTTCTACACACCAACGTGCAGGTCAATCATAAACTTCAAGCCATTAGGGGCTGCAATAAATATTCCCATAACTGCATTTTTTTCTGCGGAGAATGTTTGACATACATGTAAAGTTTTTACTAATGAACAGACTTCAGATATTGACCCGGTAGACGCTATTTTATCTTATTAAATTAATGGCAATTTGCTCCTTTTGTGAGGATTGTATTTGAAACTATAGTTCATTAAGGAAATTAACTTCTTCTAAGATGCAATTCACATGCATCTCGCAACTTGCAACTAGGGATAAACGATACTGATCGATATCGAGATGGTATCGATACTTTTCTTCCGATACTGATCATTTTGGTATCGATACTCTGCTTGCGATACCGATTCTGGTATCAGTAAAAATAATCGGGATCGAAAAAAGTATCGAACAACAACAATTCCTCAAATTTTTGTTAAAAATTACCAAATAAGAATCAAGAAGGCCCTCTCCTAAAGGTTGCTACACTTGTTTCGGTCAGAACTTTGAGTATATACTTCGGGTATATACCATAGACTAAGGTATATTATACTTGAAGGGCCAGAAGCTTCGGAGAGAGATCCCTCTTCCCTGCTTTGGCTATGAGTTGTCTTGTGAAGAAGATGGATGCCTTGCTATCATATCAGTGATAAGACAGTGTTAAATGTGTTATTTTGTTCCGTGGTCACTTTGTTGTTAGTTGTGTGTGTTCATTGGTAAAGTGATTTACTTAAGCGTGTGACGCGGTGATTATATGAGATTCTGATTTAGTGGGAGGAAAGTAGCGTGAAAAGCGTCAGTAGAACACATTCTGTGTTTCAATAATTTCGTCTGAAGTATGTAAATAGTGGTAACCGGGGGCAAGGCCCCTGGTGAGACGCGGAGCGCCGATTTTTGATTCAATACCGATATTGGTTGGTATCGATACTTTTGATTCGATACTTGCTTGGTATCGATACCATTCTTTTGATACCGATACTGGTACTCATATCGATCTTCCACTGGTATCGATCATCCATATTCCGAGGCGAATAATCTTGACACCGCGCTGGGCATCCATTTAGCACACGAGACATGGCAGATAGTGATGACGACGTGGTTGTCATATGGCCTATCCACGGCGCATTTACTTGCTGCTAGTCCAGCTATGTACTAAAAGGACAAAAATTATTCATTGTTTGTCCTGTCCACACCAACGCACGATCGAAGGACAGGCTTTCTGTTCCATCCACCCAATTGAGATGACTTAACTTCCCGGCAGTTCCTTGGTTCACGAGATACATTATAGCCAAAAAGCTGGAAATTCTTTCACATGGGTTGGTTATACCCCACACGCCATATTGGTTGGTATCGATACTTTTGATTCGATACTTGCTTGGTATCGATACAATTCTTTTGATACCGATACTAGTACTCATATCGATCCTCCCCAGTATCGATCATCCCTCCCTGCAACGCTCATCTTGCCTCTTATGGGCAAATGCACAGCCCCACCACGTACATGGACGCCTAGGGTGCTGCAGAGGATGCATGAGTGAACAACAGTTTTTATGTGGTGCCAAGTAAAAATTCGTTGAAACCATTTCTTCTTGTTTCACATGTGTCATTCCAGATCATTTGAATATCATTAATGTGAAGAAAAGGAAAAACTCCTTCAATTGCCTTCCACGAGCGTTTAGAGTATGAGACTATTGAGAATGAACGTTTAATGCGTTTACCAGAGTCCAATCGAGTCAGTGACATTTACGAGGTAGACTGAAGCCAATAAACGACTCAGGACAAACTAGGTAGAAGCTCGTTGGACTGCGACGAGCTGAAGTAATGTATGAAATGTCTCCGTGAATTGAGACTTGTGCCGTCTAGAGGTCATACATCTTTATTCAATGTCAAGGTAGGAAACGAGATGTGAACTCGTTTCAGTATCATGGCTAAAAACACAATCTTTTGCCGCATGGGGTGAAGGAAAATCGATCTCTCCGATTCGGCCCAAAAATTTTCCATACGTTTCAAGGTGACGCTGCTAATTCTTACACAGGGGTTGGTTATTCCTCAAATGGGGGAAACAATTGGTGTGGCGGGTCCCGGACCCATTTCAATCGATTCAGGGTCCAAAATTTAGTGGAAAATGATACCCCACACGCCTAGGTACCAGAGATCTCGAAAAAAGACATTCGAAATGAGTGGATGGGTATCCATTTTTACCCATAGCCTCGTCCAGAGGGCGCCAATCGTTCTGGGACCCTTTTTATTGGATTCAGAGTTTAGAATTTAATGGAGAATGATACCCCACACACCTAGATTGGAAAAAACCAGGCGCATGGAGACTAATTTAAACCTCGGACCAGGTACATGGAGATTCATTTCTTCAACGTGGGAAAAATGGCGGAAAAGTGCATGTGGCGGGTCCCGGACCCATTCCAATCGATTCAGGGTCCAAAATATAGTGTAAAATGATACCCCACACGCCTAGGTACCAGAAATCTTGAAACACATATTTGAAATTTAGAGAACCTAAATTTTCCATTAGAGCCCATTTTCCACTAAATTTTGGGTGCTGAATCGATTGGAATGATTCTCCATGCACTTGTGTAAGCCCCCAGGCTTGCTGCCTCCAGAAGGCCAGAAGGGAGGGAGCATGCGCCAGGATGAGTGCGCAGCTCCTGCCTGGACGTCGCATTTTGGAGAGAGCTCCAGGACTTCACTCATTGCCAAGGCGCCCAACATGTTGGAGTCATATATTTTTGTAACCCTGTTGTGCAAGTGCATCTCACTCAGTCCATCCTGGCTTTGTCCTGTGCTCGCTCTGAAGTGAACTCTGCTACCGTGCTGAAGTCAACTGAAGCTGTAATATTGTGTTCCCCATGAGATAAAGGACGCCGTTTTTGTCAGCCGGTATCGTTGCGCTTGCTCATTAAATTGTATTTCATGTATATCATTATTTCATGTATCATGTATTAATTGTATTTTATGCTCCACATGTTGTCTAATTTACTTTGTCGAATTACTTTGTCTTGTATCAATTCTAGCCCAGGTTGAGGCATATTCTCCTTTGCAACGTGTCCTTGTTTTCAATTATAATTCATTTTGTATCAATGTATTTTATGCTCATCCTTGGTATCCCTAGTTGCTCAGTCGTAAGTCTTGGACTTACATTGTGTAACCTCTCGCTAGGTCCATTCAAAACCTCCGAAGAAACCCGAATTAAAATTATGACAGATGTTAATTCGAGAGAGGCTTACACTTGGTCCGAGGAATAACCAACCTCTGTGAAAGAATTTGTAGCCTATATTAATTGGAAAAATCGCTAAGGCAGACTACGTATGTCGTATTATGCAGCTAAGTCGCCTTTCAGCTGCTCATCTGCTGGCGGCCCTTCGTGAGCGTTAATTATAATTATGATACACTCGTAAAAATCGTGTACGGGGTGTCACCTGGTTCGTATATTGAACGTGAAATGTCACCTCGGCTTTTCAGAAGAAAGCCTGCTGTTATTTAAACAACTTGCCCGAGGGAACGAAGGAATTCTGCCAAGTTCGTGCTCACATTTCATGACTTATACCTATTTACTAAAGCTATTTACAAGTCCCAGACTTATTTCCAATATTTCGGACATCTGGTTCACCGCCTCATTGAAGCTGATTCGCATGCTTCCTAGAAATGTTCCTTGAATGTGGTACCTGAATGAAGCCTGTGTCCACAATTTCAGATTTCTTCGATGGTTGCAGGAGTAAGAAGAAACCCAATGCGTGACTTTTCATTTTGTTTTTATTACGTAAGCCTTTATGATCCCATGGTAAAGGAATAAAATGAACTTTTTCAAACGCTGCCATTTTATTTTCAAGATGCGGTGGTACACTGAGTATAATCCAAATGTGAGATGAGACTGGAAAAAATCAATCTTATTGTTGTTGAGCTGCCCCTTTCTGTCCTGATTTTCCTCAGAGTATTTAGCATTCTTTCTCTTCAAACTCACATTAATCATGTACCAAAGGCACCAAAGTTGGTAAAGAACAAATTTTCTTCTTATACCAAGCAACAAACGTTCCAAAAATCCAATAATTCGTACGACAAAAATCATGTGGACAATTTCAATTAAAAATGGAGGTATCTGATCACTATTCTATTTCCATCGTCTATGTCCGTCGTCCTTCATAATGACGAAGAACATTTCAGCTTATAAATCCCACTTTTATCCTGAAAATTACTTTTATCATTAACGAACCTAACTAAGATTTGAGATTATCTTTATTCATAAACCCTACATTGAACACTCAGACGATAACGTTTTCCCAATTTTATCTGAAATCTTTCCACAATAAGGTATACTTATCCATATTTTCTCTTTTAAAACAATTTCCCATCCACATTTGATACCCCTTCCCTACTTTTTCCTAAGCACCAAATTCCTAATAGAATATGAGAGCGCCCTCATATCCATTACATGCGGCTATACATTTAATAACTGATTTTTCATTTGCTAAATTTTGATCCTGCATTGAAATTGACAAAGCTCTATTGATCATACTACGGAAAACAGCATACTTGTGAACTAAAAACTCTGCAAATTCATTCACACGGGTTGGTTATTCCTCGGACCAGGCGCATGAAGACTCATTCCTTCAACATGGGGAAATGGGGGAAACAGTGGGTGTGGCGGGTCCCAGACCCAATCCAATCGATTCAGGGTCTAAAATTTAGTGGAAAATGATACCCCACACGCCTTGATGCCAGAAATCTCGAAAACATATTGTAGCGATTTATATTCTTTGTAAATAATTTATTACAATTGTTCACTCAAATACACTGTCTTTGTTCACACACTTACACAATCACAAAGCACAATTCACGGTTGTAACGCGGTTGTCACACTATTTATAACACGGCACAGCAGGATTTATAAACCAAAGCGTCTATATTCAGACTCTGAACTGAACTGAACTGCGGCGTTCCTTGGTCCCCTTTTATACTCGCTGCCTCTTGGTCGAGTACCTTCTCGAACCTTCCCTGGTTCTGGGAACTTGACGTGTTGTCTCGAGCCAATGGGAAGGTTCCGGCCAATTCAATATGCCGCGCGAATGTTCGAGAGCGACCCTTAGCCCTCCACAGGTCATTGACCCTGCAACGCCGGCAGTCCATTTGACCAGCGCAGGTGCCAGCTCGCAACAATATTCAAAATGGGTAATAGATAGCCATTTTGACCCATAACCTATTCCAGTGGGTGCCAATCATTCCAGTACCCTTTTCATTGGATTCAGCGTCCAGAATTTAGCGAAAAATAGTTATGGGTCAAAATATGGCAGAAACTTCGAACCAAATAGAAAATCCATCTGCAAAAATAAGCTTTGAAATGAATAACACCACTACAGACGAATTCATCCCATCACTCTCAAATGATAGAGACGCTGCCTACTGCCATTGGAAAGCCATAAGGCATCCACGATGTGTACTTGCAGTGATATTATGAAAATTAACATCTGAATCATAACTAACGTTACAAAAATCATTCAAGTTCTACAAAAAACATCCGACGTGGATCAAATGATAATAGATCGTCCAAAGTACAGTAATACCCCGACTTACGTTATCCCGACTTACGTAAATTCGAAGTTACGTTATGATGCGGCCCGGCCCTATTCAAGGTCTCCCGCCAGAAAACTGGGCGGGAAATTCTCTCCCTTCCACTAGCTCTCCCCTCTTTCCTTACCTTCTTCAAGGCCACAAACAGTCAGTGGAACAACACCGAGCGCCATGATCGTTCAGTTCCCGGTATTGTGTCCTTTTTTCGTGAATTGTACGTTCACAGGCTGTATATATTTGTATTTTTCACTCATTATTTTAGAAGGATTTACTTCCTCCTTACTTTTGTTACTTATAATTTGTATCATTTATGTTTATCGTTATGTCAATGAAACGAAATCGGACGGATTCTCTGAACTCATCAAAGAAAAGAAAAACCTTGTCATTAGAAATGAAGCACAATATTATTAAAGCTTTTGAAGGTAGTATGAAAACATGCGACGTAGCACAGAAATTCAAGCTACCTTACACTACTGTCCAAACGATTATTAAAGATAAGGATAAAATTCTAGATGCTGTAAGAAATGCTCAGTCATTGAATTCAACTTTGATTCGGAATCGGCACAGAAGTACATATATTTACCCAGTGAAAAATGATTTTAAAAAACCATACCCCGATTTACGTAATTTTCGACTTACGGTATAGCATGCAGTCCCACCTATAACGTAAGTCCGGGGTATTACTGTATTTTACTATCCGGGATGAAAATCAAAAATCGATTTAATCGAAAAATCGATTTGTTACCTCCGATTTTCCGATGGAATCGATTAGTTGGGGCTATTTTTGGAGCCGATTTTTTAGGGTTGACGACCTTATCAATGTTGTTCACTATTTATATCAGTACACTATCAGTTATTTTAATCGATAAGTATTTTACCATGCCATCAAAGAGTAAGTGGTGGAGTTACTTTGATAGAGTAGACGGTCAGTTTGCGAAATGTAAAACCTGCCTCCCCTGAACTCTCTCAGATAGCAATTCGCTATGTTGCATCTGTTGCCACCTCCGTTTCTAGTGAGAGACTTCTTTCAAAGGCTGGATTGATACTCACTCAGGAGAGAAACAGACTGAGCAGCAAAATCCTATCAAAACGTCTTTTTTTACCGAGCGTTCCAGAACCCTTTTTTTTTTTTAAATGTAAAGACATAACATGGTAAACTGATTTGTACTATGTTTTGAATAAATGCAATTTCTTCTTGTATTCACTCATTTTTTTCACCAGCCCTCTTGAATATCAGGATTCAGACTCCATGATACAATTAAGTAGGTGTATTTCAGAAGTTATAAGTATTTTTTTGCCAAAATCGATCTTTTAGAGCCGATTAATCGATCAAATCGATTCTGGTTAACCGATTGCAAAATCGATGCCAAAATTTTCGGCCTTCGATATTTCATCCCTAATTCAAGAGTCTTGAGCAAGTAAGATGTCTAAAAGCAAAATTGAGGATATCGATTGTGAAATATTCGATCGATTCTGGTGGTCTACAGATATTCTATCTACTAGCGTGCCTATTATCTTGAAAACTATTAAAAGCCTCGATTATTACGAGAGCAAGAATTTTCATATCGCGTATGTCAAACATGTTTCTCAACTCTTCGAAAAGGCAAAGTACCAACTCTTGCTACATAACGGTTTTGGGTACCCAAAAAGACCTGATAACTTGCGCGATATCGATCCTATAGATATCGATCCTATAACCGGCCTATAACCATGATCGACAATTACGTCAATTATCAA
The DNA here is from genome assembly GCA_019603395.1 of Cyrtorhinus lividipennis. NCBI lineage: Eukaryota > Metazoa > Arthropoda > Insecta > Hemiptera > Miridae > Cyrtorhinus > Cyrtorhinus lividipennis. The sequence continues at coordinate 12,964,402 of CM034008.1, forward strand.
TAATAATAACAACCGGTAAGAAATTTTTTTTTGGTTGTTTATTGTGGTATTGTCTTGGTTCATCTGGCATTCAGTTTTCATTTTGACAAATGCAGTTATTTCGCCTCTACATTTCTGGAGTATATTATACGGAGTATGGAAGACATTTTATTCAAGAACGTTTTCTTCTGAATTCCCCATCTTTGCGCTCCATCACGACGCTTTTCTCTTACAAGTTTTCCCTTTTTGTCTGATCTCTCCATAGGAGTGACCCTTCTTTTGTAAATCGGGCAAAACTTTGAGACGCCAGAAGGCAACCGACGAGTGGCAACAACTGCTGAGACGTGAGGCACTGGTCCGCTGAGCATATCTTCAGACAGCACGCGACCTACAGACGGTCTTGCTTCGTCCGGTGTGTCAGGCTGCCCAACCAGAATAAAATTCATTCACAGGGGTTGGTTATTCCTCGGACCAGGAGCATGGAGAAAATGGGCTAAACAGTGGGTGTGGAGTGTTCCGGTCCCATTCCAATCAATTCAGCGTCCAAAATTTAATGGAAAATGATATTTCTTGGACCAACTAAAGTCAGAAACTGACCCTGACAAAATTTCAGATTTTTAGAAAATTCTACTACCAAAGTCGGCGTGGACGACGTACGTTTGGGTTTATGGTTGCTCCTGGTCCGAGGAATAACCAACCAAAACGCCTAGTACACATCATTGATCAAGTATGAACCAATTAGACGAACTAATTCACAAAAATTAAGAAGGGACACATTTTCAGGATTGACCCTGAATGACTCCACATGGCTTTCCTCGAAGCTATAACAGCAAAACAGCAGTGGTCCAGCAATATTGGAGTTCTAGGTGCTGCTTTACCTCTCGGAATAAACTTCGAATGTATCGCTCCTGTATCAGCCCTCCACTGGCCCAATAAACTTTCCGTCCTCTTTCTTCGCCCTCATCCCAATTTCCACACGTTTCGTGGGGTTGGAGTTTCAAAAGGTCTTCGGACGACTCAGGGTGAAAATTCCAGTGCGTGATGTAGCTGCAGGTGAGAGCAAGTAGATAATTAATAAAGCAAAAATAGTTCAAAACCTTCAAATTCACATTCTGCCAAAATCACCCGCCTTTCAGTGGAGTCCATCAATGATTGCCAGTAAATGGGATTGGTAGAAAAAGTGACGTCCTGGAGGAGACAGCTCTCTTCGATCGGCCTGCCATTGCCATCGCCCTGAAAGAGTCGATTTGGTTCCTATTGATTTTGAAGGCAGTATCACCTTTGGAATAAAGCGCTGACTGGTGGCAGGTTCCAAAGGGATTCCACCCTGTATAAGAGGTTAGGAACGCACAAGCTGCGGATATGGTACGTTACAGGTAGTGTTCTAACCTGTTAATGCGGCAATGCCCTGAGAGGCGAGGTTTTTCAAGAGCAGGTTTTCACGTGACTTGAAAGACTATCTTGAATTGCGAGCCAATCGAGCACGCTACATGAATCATGAATTTCCAAAAGAAGTTTTGTATTTTGTGTATTTTAATGCCATTACCGTGTAAAACTTGAATCCAGAGTCGTCCTTCGTGTCATCGGTGCACCAGGATTCGTAATTCGTCAGATCCAAACCCAAATTAGCTGACGCTGCGTCATGTATACTTCTTTCAGTAATGTTCTTGCTGATTCTATCTGAGAATTTTCAGAGATCAAAAAAGGTCAATGTCCGCCTACCGTCCGCCGTCCACGCCAATTTTGGTAGTAGAAAATTTTCTAAAAATCTGTACTTTGGGTCAGGGACCGGTTTCCGGCTTTAGTTGGTCCTCGAAACCTTTCAGCTCGGTCGGACCAAATTTTGGCTGGGTAGGGGTCAAAATGTGTATTTAGAAAAATGGATTTCCGAGATTTTTGGCGATCTAGGTGTGTGGGGTATCATTTTCCACTAAATTTTGGACGGTGAATCCAATGAAATGGGTCTGGTACCATCCAGGTTTGACCTAGACATGAAACGCAATATGTCAAGCTTTGGGAAAAATCTGAGAGCTTTACTTTGGGTGTGAATGAGGCCAACTTTGAGGCCTGGACGCTTTCATCATCAACTGTTCCTCTGTCGGCCTCTTCCTGAACCCTAGTAAGTGAACAGTATCCACCTTTCGTCGATCGTTGTCTCCTACGTACCATGTCTACAGCATCAATGGATCTCAATTTCAACTCTCGAGCTATGCGGTCTCTGGGTTTCCTCAAGAGGAATACTAGGGAATTCGCTCATATCCCAGCCCCCATCACACTGTATCGTGCCATTGTCCAGCCATGCCTCGAGTACGCCTCAGACGTCTGGAGCCCGTTTTATGGCTGCCACATTGACCTAATTGATTGGGTGTGCGGGGCGTTCCTCCGCTACCTTGCCTGAGTGTACCTTGACTGAGTCGCGACCAGATAACGCCCAATAATAAAACGCGGTGTGTGTGAAGTCGCTATATCGCCGAACGTCGGGGAGAACGCGCGTTCCCTGAATGCCACGTTATAACGCGTCCTGTGTGTTTGGGCCTTTCAAGTCAGGCATACCTCGAGACAGCATTGACAACGGCGCACTCTGTGCGCAGTATCGCCTCCCCAGTCCTGCTGACCGACGCACCATCGCGGATATGGTTTTCCTCAGCAGTCTGTTCTCTGGGCGTATTGACGCGCCGTCTCTCCTGGACCAGATTGGTCTCCAGGTCCCAAGACCAGGCTCCCACACAGGTGACCTATTCTGGGTCCCCTTCTCGTCGACCAATTACATGCTGCCCTGCACCGCCAACCACCTGCTCGCTGCTGCTCATATGGATCTGATCCCCCACCCCCCTCCAATCCTCAAGATACGCTTGCTAGATGCTTTACTTACTCCTATGTTTGATTCGACCAATATACTGTAAACTGGGCTCGTTCCCTTGTAACAAAAATAAATAAATAATAAATAAACTAGGACCCCCGCGGATATCTGAGGACATTAGTAGGGAAGAAGTACTCAACGGTCTTCCGAGGTTGAAAACTTGAATAACTTTTCTATTTTCAAACCCAGAACTACACCATGGTTTCATGTGTCAAAAAAATCGTTGCTCCCTCAGATTAACCATGCTCATCTCCACTTTTAAAACATTTTTCCTGGATTTTGTCCGCCTTATTTTTGGAGCTCAATCGATCAATCGATAAGCACGTTGGATGCCTCTATGTAACACTATAGTTACCTGATGCTACGCCATAGTGCCAGTCAAGTTCACTGACGACCTTTTCCGTTCCGCAGACGTCCATTTTCCTTACCAGCTCACATCAAATTCCTTTTCCGATCATGTAACTCATTGTAACTCAACTCATTGTAAATACAAAATAACCGGCCCTAGTTTATTTATCTTTAGTTTATCAATTACTCCAAGGCAACCAGCCAAGATGGTAACGGTGTTGATGGTACAAACGACAAAAGGTTTGCTCAAGGGTGCAAAGGGCAACTAAAATATCAAACTGGAACAGATTCGATTCAAACGAGTGAGGATAATTTTACCCCATTTTTTTTAAAAACATGGGGGAAATGGGGAAAACGGTGGGTGCGGCGGGTCCTGGACCCATTCCAATCGATTCAGTGTCCATGATTAGTGGAAAATGATACCCCACACGCCCAGGTACCAGAGATCTCATAAACACATATTCAAAATGAGTAATATATACACTACTTGACCCATAACTTCTTCCAGTGGGTGCTGATCGTTCTGGGACCCACTTCATTGGATTGAGCGTCCAAAATTTAGTGGAAAATGATACCCCACTCGCCTAAATCGCCCAAAATCTCAAAAATCCATTTTTCAAAAAACACATTTTGACCCCTACCCCACCCAAATTTGGTCCGATCGGGCTGAAAAGTTTGGAGGATCGTCCTAGGCCGGTATCAGACCCCTGACCCAAATTTCAGATTTTTAGAAAATTTTCTACTACCAAAAACGGCGCGGACAATGGACGGTGGACGGCGGACGGCAGACGGACATTGACCTTTTGGTTGGTTATTCCTTGATTTAAATGTTTTCATGCAAAAGGTCAACCTCTCCGATTCGGCTCAAAATTTTTTTCTGGACGTTTCATGATGTCTAGATCAAAAAAGGTCAATGTCCGTCCGCCGTCCACGCCGTTTTTGGTAGTACAAAATTTTCTAAAAATCTGAAATTTGGGTCAGGGGTCTGTTACCGGCCTAAAACGGTCCTCGAAACTTTTCAGCCCGATCGGACCAAATTTGGGTGGGGTATGGGTCAAAATGTGTTTTTTGAAGAATGGATTTTTCGAGATTTTGGGCGATTTAGGCGAGTAGGGTGTCATTTTCCACTAAATTTTGGACCCTGAATCGATTGGAATGGGTCCGGTACCCGCCACACCCACTGTTTTCCCCATTCGAGGAATAACCAACCCGTGTATACTCATAGTTCTTATAAGATAAGGCAATGTCTCCGTTAAAGAAGCGAACTTTTGGTAGAACTCTGTCTCTTTTCTTAATCGACTGACAAGCTAACTTACCAGAGTCGATTTACTATAAATCAGTGTTGTTATCCTACGCGATTTCTATCCAAGTTACGAGTGCCTGCCAACCGATCTGATTCCACGAAGAGATAGTTCAGCCACTACAATCTCTGGTGCATCTCTCTTCCCCTGGTATATACCGTTTTATCTGACTCATCTCGAGATTATTCGCTTTTCGAGACATGACGGTAACCACGAATCGGATAAGGTTTAACAAAGAACGTTTTTCCGGTATTGTTATTAGCCGGAGTAAAAACTAAAGCACATTTGACGAAACAGGAATGGAATGTCATGGACCATAAGACAAGGTCAGTTCATTAAATAGCACACAACTTTTCAGCGCTCCGTGATCGCGAAATCCGATCTCACAGAGTTACCATATATTGTTTTAGCCGTTTGGGCTCGAAGTAAACTGTCCCGGAGATTTTGCATTCCGATCGGACCTGCGAGCTGAATGTCATCTCCTTCCGCGCTTCCTTATCACGATCTCATCTGGATTTACTCATCTTGTTGCTTTCTGTAAGTATCTTGGCCTCACCAAAAGGATCGCTCGAAAAGATTAATTGACACGTAAATTGGTCAACAACTGGTCATGGAACTAATACATGGCATGTGAGACTGCGCAGCAGCAGAGCCCTGTTTTCACTTTATTTATTTATTTTATTATTTATAATACCCAACATTAACCTACGTATTGCCGGACTGTACGTCGAAACATGTGGCAGCCTAGCCAATCTATGATAAAAATGATTCTACCAACTTATCACAAATACACCCACTTATTACAAATACATTTACACTTTTTAAAACGTTTTTTCTTAACCCGCTTTCTTGTTTGTCTGTTTGTCCGCAAAATCTTTCAACTCAAATTTCGACCATTTATCGGCAATCTATAGTTCTGAAACTTTACATATAGATCAGAACCAGATGACAATGCAATATTATAATACTTTGATGATGATTTAAAGAGCTTCTTGAGTAATTTCAATAAAATAAAATAATAAAATTATATATCACTAGGTTGGGACCCAACCAAAACATTTTATGATTTTGCATTCAAAATAACTATCGTAAAAGCATTAAAAGAACGTTATTGACATCGAGTTTCATTTGATAATGAGTACACTTTGATTTGTCTTTAAATTTCGAACGCAAAATTTTAAGAATGTCTGCATTGTTCATCGAGGTTCTTCAATAAAATTTTACAATTACAAATTTTTCTAACGAACAAAACTAAAAAGTAGAAAATAATAGTACATGAATAAAAAAACTTTTATAAAAACAACGTTTTTCATATGCACTAAAAAGTAGAAAATAAAAGACAAATTCTTCCACATATAATTTTCCTATGAGCCTGGCAGAATTTCTGAATAAATTGGTCACATTATGGTAACAGACTTTATAACAATTTCCAATTCTTATAAAACGAAAAATGTTGGGCGCATGTACTCAAACATCAAGATCTTTCTAATACGCTCACATTTCTATAAAATGAAATTTCTTTATATTAATTCAGTTGACATAATATTCAGTTAATACAGTTTCACGGAATTGAAATACAAAATGCGCCCAACGTTCTTCGTTTTATAAGAATTGGAAATTGTTATAAAGTCTGTTACCATAATGTGACCAATTTATTCAGAAATTCTGCCAGGCTCATAGGAAAATTATATGTGGAAGAATTTGTCTTTTATTTTCTACTTTTTAGTGCATATGAAAAACGTTGTTTTTATAAAAGTTTTTTTTATTCATGTACTATTATTACATTTCGGTTGGTCTCTCCGATTCGGTTCTTGTTACTGGGCGTTTCAAAGTGTCTAGATAAAAAAAAAAAGAAAAAATCAAATGTCCGTCCGCACTATTTTTGGTAGTAGACAATTTTCTAAAAATCTGAATTTTGGGCGATTCAGGCGAGTGGGGTATCATTTTCCACTAAATTTTGGACGCTGAATCCAATGAGACGGGTGCTAGAACGATTGGCACCCTCTGGATGAAGTTATGGGTCAAATTGGGTGCCTATCTACCCATTTCGAATGTTTGTTTTCGAGATATCTGATACCTAGGCGTGTGGGGTATCATTTTCCACTAAATTTTGGACCCTGAATTGATTGGTATGGGTCCGGGACCCACCACACCCACTGTTTTTTGGATTTTGGGTCAATTGGGTCCTGGCATTCGGCACCCAACCTCGGCCAAATAATGCAATTGCGTTCGGACCCGGTGACGAATTTGGACAAAAATTCTCCCTCCGACTTTAATAGACTTATATGACCAAAATGTTGAGACTCGGTCCGTAAAAACATAATTTTATAGACAGATCTGCTTCAACTTAGTCGTTAGAGTGGACGTGCGAAGAAGGCAATCCATGGTAAAATACTTCCGTGAAATAAATTGTAATAAATTCGCTCAAAAGAAGCTTTATTTCACGGAAGATTACGTAAAATCTGATATAATGTGCTATGTTTAAATAATATGGGAGTTAGGAATTTAAAGAGGCCATTAATTGTGGATGGTAGGGTGACCAGATCAGAGTCCTCTACTGCTCAAGTCATATCGAGGCTTCCCATCATTTTAGGCTTTGTTGGGATGTTCAATGTTACCCGTTACTGGCTTGCAACAATCTCTTCGACCAAAAAAGAAACCTTATCAACGATTTTTCTTCTCACTATGATCGCTTCCCGCGGTATTTATTGTATGAGCGTCTGTGAAAAGGGATGACCATATAAATAAGCCCGAGGAAGGGCAACATTTGAATGGGCCGAATGGTAATTCCCGACGCGATCTTTTCGCATTGGCTGGGAACGACAAAGCGTTGAATGGAAGGCCAAGTGCTACTGTGTTTCTATTCTATTGAACTCTAAATCTTGAGTTATAAAGCCATCCCTAAACTCACTCTGTTTGTACGCTATATTCGCGCTTATGGCAAAAAGACGCTCCCAGACGGTCCCATCCTATTGACGCCCAACTAAAAATGGAGGTTTCATACGGCATTTTGCGTTTCAGGAATCCAAACGTTTTATTTACGCCTTTGAGTCCCGACAGCAGCCTTTCATAGCAGCCTACGTTGTTGGCTACTCCCCCATAAATGGATCATAATCGTAAAAGAGCGGCTTACAGGTAAATTGGTCTGAAGAAGCAAGAAGACGTAAGTAGTACTTGTTCAAGAAAGTGAGAAAAAGCCACGTAAATAGGTTAGGTTGACGACGATTCGAAGGAAACTGCTGCGTTTTTCAAGAAATACTTGGAAGTCTACTCCCAAACCTTATGAAACGCATAAAGAAGGATGGCAGAGCTCAATCCTTGAATGGTTTTTCAATTAAGCATGTCATTTTATATACTTAATACTCAGTATAGGGCGCCATTCTAAACCCAAACTGGTGTAAGCCCCCAGGCTTGCTGCCTCCAGAAGGCCAGAAGGGAGGGAGCATGCGCCAGGATGCAAGTGCAGCTCCTGCCTGGACGTCGCATTTGGAGAGCTCCAGGGACTCACTCATTGCAAAGGCGCCCAACCTGGCAGTCGTTGTCAAGGCGCCCCTTGGGGCCAAGGCGCCCAACATGTTGGAGTCATATATTTTTGTAACCCTGTTGTGCAAGTGCATCTCACTCAGTCCATCCTGGCTTTGTCATGTGCTCGCTCTGAAGTGAACTCTGCTACCGTGCTGAAGTCGACCGAAGCTGTAATATTGTGTTCCCCATGAGATAAAGGACTCAAGCTAATTAAGCCTCGCTGTGTACATGTATATCATAATTTCATGTATCTTGTATTAATTGTATTTTATGCTCCAGATGTTGTCTAATTTACTTTGTCGAATTACTTTGTCTTGTATCAATTCTAGCCCAGGTTGAGGCATATTCTCCTTTGCAACGTGTCCTTGTTTTCAATTATAATTCATTTTGTATCAATGTATTTTATGCTCATCCTTGGTATCCCTAGTTGCTCAGTCGTAAGTCTTGGACTTACATCCCGTATCCTCTCGCTAGGTCCCTTCCAAATTCTCTGAAGAAACCCGAATTAAATTATAGTAAAATTATAACAGATTTTAATTCGAGAGAGGCTTACACTGGTATACGAGTCGTTTCCAGCTGTATGCCGCTTCTCCAAGGGAAAATTAGTCTTCAGAATAATTCTTTGAGGACTCAGGAATTTAGATGGAATTTTCGGTAAAGGGTTTTGGCGTTTTCGCAGTGAAAAAGCGCAAACAATAAACGTTTTAGTGGGTACGATCCTTACTGAATCGCAACTCAACCTTGATTTGATTAAATGAAACCGTACTGACTAAATGGAAAATGATACTGATCTGTTGGTTGTATCTGTCTCAAAGGAAAGACTCTAGTTCAACTACTGCAGAAACCTAGGTGCAAGGTAAGTCCAAGTACACGAACGATTGTTTTACGAACGACGAAATTTATTCACAACCTCGGTACAGGAGCATGGAGACGCATTCCGATTGATTCAAGGTCCAAAATTGAGGAAAACAGAGTAGATGGCGTGTCCCGGACCAATTCTAATCGATTCAGGGTCCAATATTTAGTGGAAAATGATACCCCACACGCATAGGTACCAGAAATCTTAAAAACACATTCGAAATAAGTAGATAGATCATTTTGACTCATAACCTCTTTTGGTGGGAGCCAATCGTTCCGGGACCCATTTCATTGGATTCGGCGTCCAAAATTTAGTCGAAAATGATACCCCACACGCCTAGATTGCCAAATTTCTTGAAAATCTGATTAAATGGTTTTCGATATTTCTGGTACCTAGGCGTGTGGGGTATCATTTTCCACTAAATTTTGTACCCTGAATCGGTTGAAATGGGTCAGGGACCCACCACACTCACTGTTTCCCCCATTTTCCCCATGTTGAAGAAATGAGTCTCCATGCTCCAGGTCCGAGGAATAACCAACCCTTGTGAAAGAATTTTTTAAAATTTTTTAAAATATTTTTTAGGTTTAATTTAATGCATTCTCGAGGTCACGATGAAACTCGTTTATCTAAAAATAGTATATCGTCAATAGAATACATTCAAAGGGTTCAAGGTAGTGATGAACTAAAGGTTGAACTTCTCAATTGACTCTTCTTGTGATATGTGCATTGCAATCGTGCAACCATAAAGATCAATGAATAGCAAAGATGTCTGGTTCTGATGGCAGGAAAGACCACACGTAGAGCAGAGCATGTGCCGAACAGTGTTCTATTGAGATCTAATATACTTGCTAATACGACTTCCTTTGAGACTCCGAGCCTCTCTTAAGCCTTCATTTCATTTTCCTTTGTTTACATTGGCGACATTGTAGTCGGGAGTGTAGTTCACGTTCTTATACATTAGTGGAGGAGGAATGGGGGGGAGACACGAATGAGGTTAATTGTTTGTAGACGGAATCAGAACAAAGCCAATAGGCAAGGAAGTATGATACATGAAGGTTTTGAAGGCACCTTGGTCCAAAAAAAGGTCAGTCCTGGCTGAACATGGGTTAGGCATAAGGATTTTTTTAGGAATAATCAACCTATGTTTTCATGCAAAATGTCAACCTCTCCGATTCGGCACACAAATTTTTAGATTTTTTTCTAGATCAAAATTAGCAAATGTCCGTCCGCCGTACGCCCTACACGCCGTTTTTGGTAGTAGAAAACTTTGGTGGTTGCCAATCGTTCTGGGACCCATTTTATTGAATTCAGCGTCCAAAATTTAGTGGAAAATGATACCCCACACGCCTAGGTAGCAGAAATCCCGAAAACACATATTCAAAATGGGTAATAAATACCCAATTTGACCCATTACTTCTTCCAGTGGGTGCCAATCGTTCTGGGACCCGTTTCATTGGATTCAACGTCCAAAATTTAGTGGAAAATGATACCCCACTCGCCTAAATCGCCCAAAATTCAGATTTTTAGAAAATTGTCTACTACCAAAAATGGTGCGGACGATGGACGGCGTACGGCGGACGGACATCGACCTTTTTTGATCAGAACATCATGAAACATCCAAAAAAAAAAAAAAAAAAAAAAAAAAATTGAGCCGAATCGGAGAGGTTGACCTTTTGCATGAAAACATTTAAATTCAAGGAATAACCAACCAAAAGGTCAATGTCCGTCCGCCGTCCGCCGTCCATTGTCCGCGCCGTTTTCGGTAGTAGAAAATTTTCTAAAAATCTGAAATTTGGGTCAGGGGTCTGTTCCCGGCGCTTGTTGGTCCTCGAAACTTTTCAGCCCGATCGGACCAAATTTGGGCGGGGTAGGGGTCAAAATGTGTTTTTTGAAAAATGGATTTTTCGAGATTTTGGGCGATCTAGGCGAGTAGGGTATCATTTTCCACTAAAGTTTTGACTTTGAATCCAATGGAATGTGTCACGGAACAATTGGCGCCCTCTGGATGAGGTTGCCAAAATTTCAGATTCTTAGAAAATTTTCTACTACCCAAAAAAAGGCCGGACGGCGGACGGACATTTCACATTTGGGTCTCATCGCTCATGATTTGAGGCTATCTACAGCGCCGGGAAATACGCAGCTCATTCGGTTTTCCCGCCCTGGGTCAGGATTAACTAATCCGCTTGCGAGGCAATAGTTTCAAAGAGCCGTTGATTGATGGCGTTTTGACTCCCAAAGCTGCTTCGGCCACGCCTCCAAGCTCTGGATTGGTTATACACCAGTGAGTTTGACATGCGCACTAGTTTTTTTCCTATTCTCCATCCTACTCAACTACTCCTAGGTTGTTTCGCTCCCACCTTGCGGGGTTTCGTCAGAGCTACTAAAAGCGTAGTTGCCCCTTCTGAATAATTAGTCGTGACTAATGATCAAAAACAACAAGACCAATATATGGCACAGTTGATATATATACGAAAAATTACACCAAAGTGGATTGTGCTTGCAAAAGGTGGATTGTTTCTGAATTGTTGTCAGTGCAGTTTATGCATCGGTTGATCTAAGGTAAAGCAAACGACGGATTCGGTGGGATCATAATTTTTGATTCATCAATAGGTCGTCAAAACATTATGGAAGACATCCAGGGATCCCATGAGAGAAAAATCTCATCAAAATCAGTTTGAAATTAACGTATCGTCGAACCGTTATGAAATTTTTTACCTGTTATACGCACTTTTGGTTTTTTATTGAGATAGAAATGAATGGGATACCTGCTACATCTATGCTACAATTTCTACAATCTATAATTATAGAGCTGAACATGTGCTTTATTTCTGAAGAGTTCATTAAAATTGGAGTACTCGTGACTAGTGACGTTGCGATGCTTACTGATATCAGTATTTTGTTTCGATACCTTTCGATATTTGTATCGATACCAAACTTTCGATACTCCAAAAGTGTCGGAAGGAACGTGCTAATATCAATACTCCCAACATTCTAACTCCCTACTATCCTCATGAAAGCGCAGATAAGATACCTAGGTCGCCCGCCATTATTTTATGTAGGAGTACATTCAACAAAAGCGCAAAAGAAAGAGAAAGTACAGAGAATATAAACTGGTGGACAATATCGCAGTGAAGAAGAGAACACTATTTGTGAAACCAATAACTGCGTGTTGAAAGAAATGAAAAAACGATTTGGGAAAATTGAGTCATTTTACAAAATTGCGATTGCGACTATCCTGAACCCACGGTTTCGAAATATAAATTTCAAAGATTTGAGCGCATTAGGAAGTGCCCTTTCTAAAATTTGGCAGGCCCTGAAAGACGCAGAGTCAACGACATCTGGGGACTCAGATGACTAGTCCGTTTCTTCTCAGTATGACTTGTGGATAACCCACAAGGAGCTGGCCTAGACTAGGGGTTTAAAGAGAAAACTGAAAAACTTGCCCACACCCTCAGAACTCTCTCTATTTATCAGGTCAGGTCTATCCTCTGAAGTCTCATCCATTTATTGCCTGTGAGAACATGAAGATTTCTTTCACAAAATTGTATAAATTGGCTAGAGCTTACCTGCTCAATATGTCAACGTCAGTTCCCTCTGAACGACTTTTTTCAAACAAAAAAAAAACAAAAAAAAAAAATCGCCTTTTGCCCCAAAAATTGAATTAACTTGTTTTTTTTTTTTTTTTTGGGAGCATCCCCGAAAAAGACTGGGATTTGTAAAGTATATCTGTATTTGCTTATTATACCAATTACTTTACGTTTAAAATTGAATCGTTTACTTTACCTGTTTGTAAAATAATAAAACTACTATAGTAATAGTAATAGTAATATATATAGTAGTATATAGTAATATAAGTAATGAAAATTCCGTTTATTTCATCCTCTCCTGTTTATCGTTATAGCTATTCACTAGAGACTCAACTGTGCCAAAGAATTGGGCGATCAGAGTAAAATTTTATATTCAATGACATTTGTACCTCCCTTTCAAGTAAATATATTGAATGTTAGCTGTTTTTTTTTCTTAAAAATTGAAACTAGTAGCAATGCGCAATCAATTCTAGTAGGCTAGTATCAAATGGTGGTTAGTATCGATAACTGTGGTATCGATATTTTTCTTTCGATATTCTAGTTATATCAGTACTTAGATTCGATACTGTATCGATATCAAGTATCGTATCAAAAGGGGTATCGAATGGACACTACTCGTGACTTGGTACGTACCTGTGGCTTAGCGGACACTTACTTCAATTCAATCATAAAGATGCCCTCTTCCGATTCGTACAGACTACAATGTTCATTCTGGTTTGATATTGTAACAAGTTCTCTTTATTTTGAAAGTTTTCATAGGCCATTCATCCAGTTAATTGTATACGTGCGTTCTAGTAAGACCCACAAAAAACAGGAAAATTTCACGATTTTTTAGCTTAACGCTCACGTCGGCTCAACGCTTTCAGGGTTTATTTATCAGTATAGCTAGGACCCCAACTCATACGAAATTCAAGAACAACCCCCCGCAATAGGAATTGCAAGCGCACGAAACCGATTTCGAAAATATGTTTTTGAGATTTTTCAACACCTAGGCGTGTGGGGTATCATTTCCCACTAAATGTTGAGCTGAATCCCTTTTTTCCCCATACCCCAAGGAATAACCAACCCTTGTGGAATAATTTGTACCGTTTTCCTTTAGTTGCCTACTTTGGAATCTTGGAAATTATACGCTTTTCCCAAGCGAAATCCACCTAGGGTAATTAATAAACAATGGTTGGATAATTTGCAGGTTCCCCAGTACCAATGATCAGCCATTGCAACAAGGATTCAGACCCTCTTATCAAATTACTTTTCTCGTGAACAAAAGAAAACGTTCATTCCGACTTATTTTCCTGCTTCAATAGGTACTCGTTGGACCATTACAAACATAATGTAATGTCCAAAGTTATATCCCGACCTCCTGCCCCGTAATTACCTCAAACGTTAGAGACATTTTTACAAAGAAACTAAAACCATTCGTTACGCTAAGCACGTTGTTGAAATCAGATAATTGCAACTTTGAGCAATCAAACATATTGATCATTACTCGGCCTAACGTGCTCCTTTGTCCCGGACCGAGCTGGTTTACGATCACCTTCAAAAGCTGCGTTCAACTTTTCTTCGACGCAGGAAAAATGAACCCCAGTCCGCCATTAAAATTTTTATGGCTGCTACCAGGTTTAGCTTCTGCCATTCTGGCTTCTATATGTTTTTTCCTAATTTTCACTGTCCTGTTTTATTGCTGGACTTTATTGGTCGCTCCAGCACTTCTTTGCGTCAAGTCATTTGTTAAACGACTGACATTTCATGTTTAGAGATTGGATGTTTAAAATGGTTTGTCTGGAAGAGTTAGGTAGTTCCTTTTTCGCGGGTTATTTCTCTCAATTTTTACTTCATTCAAGAGGATGGTTCTTTGAACCTTAGGCCCGGTAGAAACAGAGAGGGAGTCTTTCTGAAATGTTTATTTTTTGCGTTCCAATGTATATGTTACTTGACAATGCACAAGATCTGTGACATTTCCGGAACACAAAGTGTGTTGCCCAAATCTTGGATTTCGGAAAATATTTGATGCCGATTTGATAGCTACAGAGAAAAAAAACGCTGCAAATTCTTTCACGCGGATTAGTTATTCCTCGTTAAAAAAAAAATAAAATAAATAAAAAAATAAAAATAAATAAATAAAATAGTGAATGTAAAAAAATTAGGTATTTATTTTGATTTTTATTATTATTTGCTTGCTTTTATTTACTTACTGTATTTTATTATTTTTTCCAATTTATTTATTTATTTTATTATTATTATTATTATTATTATTATTATTATTTTTTTTTTTTTTAATTGTGTTATCGGAGAACAACTCAGGCTCGTCAATACTGCCTGCAGACGGGCTTCATTATTCGGGCAGTTTTAATTTGTAAATATTCTCTTAATTTTGTTGTGAATAAACTTTCTTCTCTCTCTTTCTCTCGTACCAGGCGCATGGAGACTCATTTCTTCAACATGGGAAAAATGGGGGAAACAGTGGGTGTGGCGGGTCCCAGACCCAACCCAATCGATTTAGCATCCCCATTTCATTGGATTCAGCGTCCAAAATGTAGTGGAAAACGATACCCCACACGCCTAGGTCCCAGATATCTCGAAAACACACATTCGAAATGGGTAGATAGGCACTCATTTTTACCCATAACTTATTCCAGAGGGTGCCAATCGTTCTGGGACCCGTCTCATTGGATTGATTCAGCGTCCAAAATTTAGCGGAAAATGATACCCCACACGCCTAAATTGCCTAAAATCTCGAATATCCATTTTTCGAAATACACATTTTGACCCCTACCCCGCCCAAATTTGGTCTGATCAGGCTGAAAAGTTTCGAGGACCAACTAGAGCCAGGATTTTCGGGCCGAATCGGAGAGGTTGACCTTTTGCATGGAAATATTCAAGGAATATCCAACCAAATCCTATTAGCTGATCACATTGCTTCACTTTTAAGAATATCATACTCCTTACTTATTTCAGCAAGTGGGGGAAATTCAGTTTGTTCCTCGTTTTCTCTGCTGATGGCCTCGCCACTCCCCAAGTGGCTTTAGGATCCTCGGAGGGCCTAAGCATTTTTCCCTAAAATAAGATTCTTCAACTTCCCTACTAATCTGTAACCGTACTTTTGTAATTTTTAAATTTTCACGAAGCTGAGTCATGGATGAAGGAACTACTTCCTCATTCTACGGCTGAGTATTGAACGGTTTTTAGGGATGATTCATAGCTACTGCATCTCTCGTTTGGGCAGCAAAACGCCTGTGGTTGTCCATGGATTAAGCTTCATGGGACGAATAATCGTGTTCTCACTAGGAACTTCGGTGTTATGAGGTATTCCTGGTACCCAGGCAAATTCTAGTAACCATCTCCACCACAGGAGTAACCGTGTATCTTCGTGTTGTAGAAAGCAGAGGGTCCCGTGTTCTGTAGTAGTTCTAAGTGGCCTCCAAGAATGAATAATTAAAACGAAAAACCTCTCGCGTGCAAAAAGCTCTAAGGAAAGGTCAAACACCAAAGAGGCGTTGATAACTAAAGTAATGAATTAGGCTCATTATAGTGGTCCCAAACACCTACTACCAACACTAGTGTTATCTTCGATCTCAGATGGTGCGTAACACTCCTGTCAAGGCTTGCGAGGTAGGGTCTCTAATCTCACGGAATCAGTTTCGCCGATTGTTAGCTTGGCTTTGCCGGGTTCATTGTTGTTAGGCTATTAGTCGTTGTTGGGGTCCTCAACGTTGATGATAGGAAACTCCACTGAGCTGGGTGTACACCAAATTAGGTAGGAACATATCGACTCGTTCCATTAGGCTAATAATATCATTATCATTCTTTGATCGATACGTTCAAAGTGGGATGCCATGAGGGTTGGGAAAGTTGGAGTTGACAAGGGGTAAGGGTAGGTGAGCAAGGCATTCTAAGTCAAATAGGAGCAATAAGGGTTCATTTTCCATAGATGCGTAAGACATTAAATGTTCGCAATCTGGACCAGTTGCCTCCGCAAATCTAATGACAACACCCCAGACCAACACAATTTCGTTTTGGAAGAATTTTGGAGATCCAAATTGTTTAGAGTTGTACCTGTAGTTTATTTTGTTGGCCTCGGACGACTAAAAGAGTACTAATTCATTTGGGCAAAAACGCTGCAAATTCTTACACACGGGTTGGTTATTCCTCGAAGCAGGCACATGGAGACTAATTTAAAAATGAATTCAGCGTTCATAACCTTTTCCAATGTGCGCCAATTGTTCCGGGAGCCATTTCATTGGATTCAGCGTCCAAAATTTAGTGGAAAACGATACCCCACACGCCTAAGTCAAAAATGTCGAACATGGGGAAATGGGGGAAACAGTGGGTGTGGTGGGTACCGGACCCATCCCAATCGATTCAGGATCCAAAATTTAGTGGAAAATGATACCCCACACGCCTAGGTACCAGAAATCTCGAAAACACATTTGGACCCATAACCTAATCCAGAGGGCGCTAATCGTTCCGGGACCCATTTCATTGGATTCAGGGCCCAAAATGTAGTAGAAAATGATACCCCACTCGCCTATCACCCAAAATCTTGAAAATCCATTTTTCAAAAAAGACATTTTGACCCCTACCCCGCCCAAATTTGGTTCGATCGGCTTGAAAAGTTTCGAGGACCAACTAGAGCCAGAAAAGGGTCCCTGACCAAAAATGTCAGATTTTTTAGAAATTTTTCTACTATCAAAAACAGCGCGTACAGCTGAGACATTTTTTATTTTTTTTTATTTTTTTTTATTTTTTTTTTTTACTTTTTTTGATTTCTAGACACCTTGAAATGCTCAGAAAATTTTTTTGGCCACAATCAGAGAGGTTGTATGAAACCTTTTGTATGAAAACAGGTTGATTATTCATGGAATAACTGTAAGCCCCCAGGCTTGCTGCCTCCAGAAGGCCAGAAGGGAGGGAGCATGCGCCAGGATGCGCGCGCAGCTCCTGCCAGGACGTCGCATTTGGAGAGTGCCAGGGCTTCACTCATTGCTAAGGTGCCCAACCAGGCAGTCGTTGTCGAGGTGCCCCTCGTTGCTGGGGCGCCCAACATGTTGGAGTCATATATTTTTGCAACCCTGTTGTGCAAGTGCATCACACTCAGTCTATCCTGGCTTTGTCCTGTGCTCGCTCTGAAGTGAACTCTGCTACCCTGCTGAAGTCGACCAAAGCTGTAATATTGTGTTCCCCATGAGATAAAGGACTCAAGTTAATAAGCCTCCCGTATCCTCTTGCTAGGTCCCTTCCAAATTCTCCGAAGAAACCCGAATTAAATTATAGTAAATTCAAATACATTTTAATTTGAGAGAGGCTTACATAACCAACCAAAATTGATTTACAACTAAACTCCAAGTTACTCAGTTGGTCAGTGATGATAATTATCATAAATTATAATCAATACAATTATAATTGTATCATTGATTATGTTAGTGTTCATGAAAACGAAATAAGTTCAGATGATGTGCGTTTGTATTGTGCGCCTTGCAGCAAAACGTTTGCTCGTCTTGAGGAACATTCCCACCCTCAGTGTACTTCTTCTTCAATAAATAGCTGCTTGTCTTATCTCCTCCCCGAATCTCAGTCTATTCGAGGATCGGTCATTCGCTTACAACCGCGGTCATTGAGTAAACCCTTTGCGTCGAGACGTTATCTCTGGTCAAGATCACAGGTAAACTTGGTAATTCAACACGTTGTATAGACGGGTGGGGGAAAGGGGCTGGACCATTTAAACATGTACGGTCCCAAGTTGGTTAGAAGACACCTGCTTCACTCGCGATGGTTCTTAAACTCCGAGTGCTATGCTAATGCCCGACGTGGGCGTCGTTCGGCTAAATACGTCCGAGATATCTCGTTACCTTTGCCAGGAGGAAGCTTCTGACACGAGTAACCTTGTCGCGAGATAGTAATTCAACAGCGAGAAGTGCTCAAAGGCCCTTTTCCCACATATTTCAAGTAGCGGGATTCGAGAGCCGTTCAGACTGAACAGCCAGCAAGTGACCTCTCGGGTATAGGTGCGATTCGAGCTAAAGAAAAATCGAGTCGTGCTAGAAGGTAAGAGTAAAATTTAAGACAATACATGATCGTTGACCACCGACTGACTCACTGGAAGATTGGGCACATTAGGGACTGTTGGAAAAAAATCTGCAAATTATTACACACGGGTTGGTTATTTCTGTGTGTGGGGTATCATTTTCCACTAACTTTTGGACCCTGAATCCAATGAGACGGGTCCCGGAACGATTGGTGCCCTTAAGCAGGAAACCCACTATGCCGTCACCGTCAGGCACCGTCCGGCACCGTCAGTCACCGCCTTCACCGTCATTTTTTCGGCGATAACCCACTTGCCCGGCTTGCTCCGTCAAAAACCGGCATTCAGTATACGTTTATTAGATATAACAACTAGTAGTCCTATGTGTTTCGTACATAATAAATCACTACTTAAAAATATGTAAGATACTTTTGATTTGAGCCCTTTCCCATCATCGTGTGATTTGTCAAACGGCCAAAATTTTGATTACAGAATAATATTTGTAAATAACTTACCTGACATGGTATCAAACTTTTCTGAGATTTCCTGCCAAGCGTTATCTTTCTTCCAGTTGTCGTGATAACTATTATCACTAATATTATAAAGGAAGGGATACTCCCTAACAGCCTCTATCAACATTTCGTCCCTACTCATCGCTCACTACACAAAAGGCACACTACAAGAAACACTGGCGATGTGACTTCACTGATAGTTGAATGTCGACTGGAGAAATGACGGACCGGCGATCCGGCAAGAATGCCCCAAACAGCAATGGTGGCCGACGGTGACTGACGGACACGGTCGTTGCCGGTGACGGACGGGTATAGCGGGTTGCCGTTCGTTTAAAACAATGCAAAGCAATGTTGCCGGAACGCAACGGTGACCGACGGTGCCGGACGGTGCCTGACGGTGACGGCATAGTGGGGTTCCACATAGTGGGTCTACACGGGGACACTTTATTGCGGTAGAGCGAGAGCTAGAGCACTCTGGAGAAGTGTGGACGGCCCTGCAACTGCTCTCGGCATCAGTCTCGAGAAGTTTCACCTGGGTGAAACAAGTTGCTAGAGCGATGGCGAGTTTGAGTCGTCTGTCCACACTCGAATGGGGATATTTTTTTTTTATCAATAATTTTTTTTCTCATAATGAAACAAGCAATTATTAATATAATTGAAATAAATGCTGCTATTACTGATGAATTCGGGTATAATATTTTAATTATTACTTTTTCTCATAAACGAGGACCGAAACTGGAGAGCAGTTTCTACCGCGGCTCTGGCAAATGAATATGCCACAGATGCAAAAGAAATCGGGAGGAAAAAAAATTGGCACTTTCATGTAAATGTCTATTTTAATAAATACAATATGTACTGCTAATCTTTCTCCTGGTTGTATCGACTCCCTCATCACAGTATCCTCTTTTTTGATGAGTGGGGAAATCTTGGTCAGTAGCTCCTGAAAATTAGTGGCCGACAATCGCAGGAAATTTGCGTATACCTTCGGATCGCTCGCCATCAGCTCAGGAAGAAGGGTCTTGTACACACCGTATTGATTACGTTGTTTAATCCACTCTTTCACCCAAACACGTCGTTTTTTCTCCTTTCGCGTCTCCTCATATTAACGAATGAATTAACGAAATTATTAACGAATCACAAGTGTCCCGCGAGCTAAGCTGGACGAACTCATATTGAATCACACGAATCCGACAGTTGGGAAGTTGGAATGAGACTGAGTGAACCCATCGACAGTTGGAATGAGACTGAGTGAACGAAGACGAATCTCTCTCTAGCGCAACTGCAAGAAAGTGGGTCGTGTAGACACTCTCGCAACCGCTCTAGCGAGATCACTGGCGAGAGCGGTCTCAGAGACTCACTCTAGCGCTCTCAGGGCTCATGGTGTAGACGCGGCTGACACTGATAACGTTATCAGTCTCGCTCTAGCTCTCTCCGTGTAGACCCACCTTAAGGATGAGGTTATGAGTCACACACAACAAGTCAAACACATTTTGTACATGTGTTTTCAAGATTTGTGGTACCTCGGCGTGTGGGGTATCATTTTCCACTAAATTGTGGACCCTGAATCGATTGGAATGGGTCCACGACCCACCACAACCACTGTTTTCCCATTTTCCTTATGTTGAAGAAATTAGTCTCCATGCACCTGGTTCGAGGAATAACCAACCCGTGTGTAAGAATTTGCAGCGTTTTGGTTGGTTATTCCTTGAATAATCAACCTATGTTTTCATGCAAATGGTCAACCTCTCCGATTCGACTCAAAATTTTTTTCTGGACGTTTCATGATGTCTAGATCAAAAAAGGTCAATGTCCGCCCGCCGTACGCCGTCCGCCGTCCACGCCGTTTTTGGTAGTAGAAAATTTTCTAAAAATCTGAAATTTGGGTCAGGGGTCCCTAGGACAGTCCTCCAAGCTTTTCAGCCCGATCGGACCAAATTTCAAAAATGTGTTTTTTGAAAAATGGATTTTCGAGATTTTGGGCGATTTAAGCGAGTGGGGTATCATTTTCCACGAAATTTTGGACGCTGAATCAAATGAAATGGGTCCCAGAACGATCGGCACCCACTGGAAAAAGTTATGGGTCAAATTGTGTATATATTACCCATTTTGGTTGGTTATTCCTTGAATAATCAACCTATGTTTTCATGATAATGGTCAACCTCTCCGATTCGGCTCAAAATTTTTTTCTGGACGTTTCATGATGTCCTGATCAAAAAAGGTCGATGTCCGTCCGCCGTACGCCGTACGCCGTACCCCGTACGCCGTACGCCGTACGCCGTCCATCGTCCGCGCCCTTTTTGGTAGTAGAAAATTTTCTAAAAATCTGAAATTTGGGTCAGGGGTCCCTAGGACAGTCCTCCAAGCTTTTCAGCCCGATCGGACCAAATTTCAAAAATGTGTTTTTTGAAAAATGGATTTTCGAGATTTTGGGCGATCTAGGCGAGTAGGGTGTCATTTACCACTAAATTTTGGACGCTGAATCCAATGAAACGGGTCCCAGAACGATCGGCACCCACTGGAAGAAGTTATGGGTCAAAATGGGTATGTATCCACCCATTTTGTGTGTGTCAGGATTTCTGGTGCCTAGGCGTGTGGGGTAACATATTCCACTAAATTTTGGACCCTGAATCGATTGGAATGGGTCTGGGACCCGCCGCACCCACCGTTATCTCCATTTCCCCCATGTTGAAGAAATGAGTCTACTTGCACCTGGTCTGACGAATAACCAACCCGTGTGTAAGAATTTGCAACGTTTTTTATGTACGTGTTTAACTCAGCATATGAAACCGATTACAACCTCGAAGTCTCTTCATGGCACCTTCAGCATGAGAAAACGAGCAAAATAAGCAAAATTCCAACTTGCTAGTGATAGTAAGGAGGTAGTTTGTGGTCAGGGAAGAATTTTCGCACTCCGGGCCAGGGGGTCAATCGAGGGCGTGAACTCCCTTGAGTCGAAGATCGTCCCGTTAAAAACAACCTAAACGACTCGGGCGGAGTCAGCGGCGAAAAAATCACATGCCCATGCCATCAGGAACAAAAGGGTAGGGTCTTCCCTGTTCTAATGAATATATGTAAATAGGGCCGAGATGTTAACAAGGGGAGGTCAGCAGCAATTAACAATTATCTCGGAGGCAAATGGTCCATTGTTTTCGACTCGGAAGGTCTCCTTAGTTTCTTGAAGAGCTTTTGCTGCGGCTTTCCATGGTCTGTATCAGGTCTCAGTTTGAGTCAGGTGCCATTACGTCGTGATCGGGCCGTCAGTCGACGGGGGCATAGAAGTAACTTGGGGCATCGCCACCAGGACTAGGCTTGTAGGTAGGGACATACGATACTGATCGATATGAGTAAAGTATCGAGTATTTCTTTCAACACCAGGTACGAGGGCTAACCAGAAAGTAGATTACGTTTGGGGGAAATGGGGGAAACAGTGGGTGTGGTGAGTCCCGGACCCATTCCAATTGATTCAGCGTCCAAAATTTAGTAGAAAATGATACCCCACTCGCCTAGATCGCCCAAAATCTCGAAATTCCATTTTTCAAAAAACACATTTTGACCCATACCCCGCCCAAATTTGGTATGATCGGGCTGAAAGGTTTCGAGGACCGTCCTAGGCCGGGGATAGACCCCTGATCTAATTGCGCCTGATGCTGTTTAGCGTCGTGCTAATTATTAGTGATGTATAGGATTGAAATATATCTCCATTGAGGCTGAACGTGATAGCGTTGTGCGCATGGCAGAGGCCACAGCGCTCTGTAGAGGCAAGTATACAGAGGATGAGTGAGATGCATTGAACACTATTGAGTAAAGAATATTGCTCAGAACATGGCAACCTACTGAAAAGGTAGTAGGTATTACTGTTATGGTTTATAATCATAAATACAAAGCAAATTCTTTTACAGGGGTTGGTTATTCCTCATACCACGAGCATGGGGAGAACGGGGAAAACAGTGGGTGTGTAGTGTCTCGGACCCATCCCAATCGATTCAGCGTTCAAAATTTAGTTGAAAATGATACCCCACACACCTAGGTACCAGAAATCACCGGACGCTCACGTTGGATTCAGCGTCTAAAATTCAGTCGAAAATAATATCCCACACGCATAAATAGCCAAAAATATCAAAAAACCATTGAACCCCCCCCCCCCTCTCTAAATTTGATCCGATTGGGCTGAAAAGTTTCGAGGACCATCGATAGCCAGACTTCTGACCCAAATTTCAGATTTTTAGAAAATTTTCAACTACCATAAGTGGTGTGGACGTCGGGCGGCGTGCGACGAACGGGCATTTGCTTACTTTGATCTAGACACCTTGAAACGCCAAGAAACAATTTTTGGGGCAAATCGGAGAGGTTGACATTCAGCATGAAAACAGGTTGATTGTTCAAAACAACCAAACAATAGCCTCCCAAGGCAAAACCTTCGAACAGGCTGAGATTTAAAACAAGGGACATTTTCAAACGATCCGAAATGTATGCAAATCTGCTGTCAATGAAGGCTGCCTACCTAGAATCTTAAAACTGTAGTTTACCTGAATGGGAAATTTATCTATGTCTAAGAAGTGCTACAGATTTTCTCTAAAGGTCCCGAAGGAGAAGCGACAGGATGCCACAAATTACGTCATTCCCAGTCCCGACAATGGAGAAGGAGGTATCGATAAATCCATTGGCGGAATGCATTGGTCTATTCAGACCGAAGAGTTGGGAAGTGCCTCCTTTGTGGATAAAGACAGAGAAAGAGAAACGAAAGATATTAATTACTATGTGAACGAAGAGAGGCCTATAAATTCCAGTAGCCAAGAAGGAGTTCCTTCCAATTAGTTAAGAAGCCGTCCGCCGAGAACGCCAGTGACGGATGTTTAGAGGCCCTTATAGGGCAAGTACAAAGGCACCATTGGCAATCTTTCAGGTCTTTGAGCACGAATTTGTTAATATCATCTTCAGTGTAACAAATCAGCTTGGAGTCTTTCCCAGGATTTTCACGCATTGTACCAGTGCCTCCAGACTCCTTTATAAATGGGGTCTCTTCCACAGCGCTGTTGGAGGAGGAATGATTCCCCAAGGGATCATTAGCCCAGTTCAGCAGTCACGCATCTAGTTGAAAACTGCCAGGCGCATCCCATTCCAACCGATCCAGAAACACCTTTTCATGCTTGGACAAGATTAGACCATCAATCCGTTTTATGTTTTGCTCGAAACGTGAACTCTCGTTTATTCCGTTTGTATCATTCCCAACCGTGAGAAATCCGGCCCTAACTCTACCCAGCAGCGCTCTTCAATTTGATTCTTCCCAATTTTTTACTGCTTAGGAGGATTTTCAAACACCAAAAACATAATGTTCATAGAAACGAAAGTCCTTAACTGTCGTATGTCATGGCCCATTGTTAAGAGGGGCGTAAATCTTTAATAAATTGGGATCTTATAATCACTTCCTAGACGCTGATAGTACCTGATTGATATGGACCAACATTTTCTTTAATTAACTGCATTTATTTGTTAAGAAAAATAAAATGTACAAGAGGTTCCACTTCTAAAAATAACATCAGAGCTACTCCCCTCTTTAAGCCAGGCTTGTGCTGAGGGGAGGAGTTGCCATTACATTCTCAATGGTAAAAACTATTTTAACTACAAACTACAACAATAAATAAAATAAAAACTGCAAATTACCACTATTCCTTATACCATTTTTGAAATTTTTGAAGGAGATCAATGGGACGTCTCCAGTACGTAAATTTGTAGGTAAATTGTTGAAATAGAGAGCACCTTTGTATGAGTGCAATCGCTGCTAGGCCGATGTATTCAGTTTCTTTGTTTTTAGTGTGATTATTTCCGCGCTTCTTGTGCCCACATCGATTCTCTCAATTTTTGGTCTACGTATAGTTTGTATACGTACACAACTGAGGTCCTCTCCACTAGCTTGTATATATCGAGTACTCCAAAATCAGCAAACAATAAGTCCGTTGGGTGTCTAATCGGTTTTTTTAAGAAGTATCTTAATTAGGGACTTCTGGGTGACAGATAAAGCCCTTAACCTCGCCACGCATATTCAAAATGGATAAAGGTACCCATTTTGACCAATAACCTCTTCCAGTAGGTGCCAATCGTTCTGGGAACCTTTTCATTGGATTCAGCGTCCAAAATTTAGTGGAAAATGATACCTAACACACATAGATTGCAAAAAATCTCAAAAATCCATTTTTCGAAATACACATTTTGACCCCTACCCTAGCCAAATTTGGTCCGATCGGATTGAAAAGTTTCGAGGACCAACTAAAGCCATAAACGGACCCCTGACCAAAATTTTAGATTTTTTTGAATAATTTCTACTACAAAAGTCGGACGGCGTACGGCGGACGGACATTTGCTAATTTTGATCTA
Source organism: Cyrtorhinus lividipennis (assembly GCA_019603395.1). NCBI lineage: Eukaryota > Metazoa > Arthropoda > Insecta > Hemiptera > Miridae > Cyrtorhinus > Cyrtorhinus lividipennis. The sequence goes on from CM034008.1 coordinate 12,989,764, forward strand.
GACACCTTGAAACGTCCAGAAAAACATTTTGGGCCGAATCGGAGAGATTGACTTTTTGCATGAAAAGATAGGTTGATTATTCAAGGAATAACCAACCAAAATAAATATGTTTGAATGGGCCAGACTGGATTGTGGGGCAATACTGAACAAACTGGACCATTCTCAAAAGATCCTACGGGGTTCAGCGCTCCTGGATAGACGAATTGCTTCACAAATGGGAGATAGCTTCTCGTTACTCGACGCTACAGACCTATCTGACTTTGTTAGCTGTAGTGAATCCTACCACAAATCATGAGTCGAAAAATCCGCCCATAAGCTTCGCCTGGGATGTGGCGGGGGAGAAAACACGCGTTAATGGGTACGTGTGTCGCAGTTACCGGCCCTGTTGGGGAGATGCCCTTAAGAGGGCTCGTACCGGGTTGAAGATAGTCAACTGCATAAGGACTCGGCACGCACCCCAGCTAGGCTCATGGGAAACTGAGGATTACACTCCTAGGAGGTCTCACCTGATCAATGGGATCCATCTCGAATTGATAACCCAAACAGCATCGGCTTCTAACCTCCAACCAAACACCGGCCTTACATGCACACTCGATGTCAATGAAGCGTGAACGTAGTACTTTCAGCAGCACTGTAGAAAAAACGCTGTGAATTCTTACACACGGGTTGGTTATTCCTCCATGGAGATTAATTTCTTCCACATGTGGAAAATGGGGAGACAGTGGGTGTGGCGGGTCCTGGACCCATTCCCACCGATTCAGGGTCCAAAATTTAGTGGAAAATGATACCCCACACACCTACGTACCAGAAATCTCGAAAACAGACATTTGAAATGCGTAGATAGGTACCCATTTTGACCCATAACCTCATCCAGAGGGCGCCAATCGTTTCAGGATTCATTTAATTGGATTCAGCGTCCAAAATTTAGTGGAAAATGATACCCCACACGCCTAGGTACCAAACATCTCGAAGACACATATACAAAATGGGTAAATAGGCACCCATTTTGACCCATAACTTCTGACGGCGGGTGCCAACCGTTCTGGGACCCATTTCATTGGATTCAGCGACCAGAATTTAGTGGAAATTGACTCAAAATGTCATTTCATTCAAACCAGACTTGGTAACTCTGATGGAGATTTAGAAATTTGTTGTAAAGCTTGGTGTAATTTGCCAAAATTATCGAGATTAAGCTTAGGCGCAGCTAGTCTTTTTTTTTTTTTTTTTTTTTTTTTTTTTTGAGACAACTGACGATTCTGCAGATACGATTTAGGGCGATCCTTTTTCAAATCATGAACTTTAATGATAACAGGTGCGACGATGCCTGCTTCTGAAGTTGCTTTATGTCTCAAAAATGCGTGTGCCCATTGACGGACACGGGGCTCTCGCTACCGTGGGAGAGTACCTCCAGGCATGAACTTATCGGGAAGATTATCACCGGTTCGTTACCTTCAATTTAGACCTTTTCGGTGGGAAGGATAGAATATCGTTGAGCAGTTATCTGACAACTCAATACAACTCTATGCTCCTTGTAGGGGGCGGTAATTCTCACTTTCTATAGATTCGTGATGCGATGATAATTCCGTATCTCCTTTCAAATAATCTGGTCCCCCAGTCCATTCGTATCACATTGATCACCGAACAGCTAGGAGGCCTCAATCAATTTAACCACAGGAAAAATAATTTTTAAATTGTCCAAAAACACTTAACGCGACGTGTCGCATCAATGTTAACGGTTCCAGACTGATTGCCTCGCGCCGGAGGAAGAAATAGGGGTAGAAATGGGTGGGGTAGGAGTCAAAATGTGTTCTTCAAAAAATGTATTTTTGAGATTTTTTGTAATATAGATGCGTGGGGTATCATTTTCCACTAAATTATAGACGCTGAATCCAATAAAATGGGTCCCAGAACGATTGGCACTCACTGGAAGAGGTTAGGGGTCAAAATGGGTGCCTATTTACCCATTTTGAATGTGTGCTTTCCAGATTTCCGGTACCTAGGCATTTTCCAGTAAATTTTGGACGCTGAATCCAATTAAACGAATCCCGAAACGATTGGCACCAAGGAGAAATGAATCTCCTTGCGCCTGGTTCGAGGAATAACCAACCCCTGTGTAAGAATTTGCAGCGTTTTTCACGTTGCAAATAGACCTGCAGAATGCTAAAAAAATGTGAATCATTTTCAACGCTTATATATTGGAGACTGGGTATTGGCTAGAACGTGTGAGTTAGGCAGGTTGCTCATGCCCTTGATGATTTCCAATTTAGTTGAAGCACTTAACTGCCTATCTTCAGGGGAAGAGTGTCAGTAAGCACGTGATACAACTTCCCTTCGTTCGTTTGGTATCACGAGCAAAGTGAGGTTCCATTAGCGCATGACCATGTACAGCTCGAAAAACCACCGGTTTTCGATAAGACAGCACGCTTCGAAAAAAACACGCCCGGGAAAAGTTTTTTAAAATGGTAACCGCTAACTCACACATTGGTTGGTATGGGAAGGCATCCGGACGTATGGTGTTTCCTAAGAGGACAAAGCGGTTGGAGCAAGAGCAGCATGTCCTGTGCTGTAACTTCGCGGCCATGTTCGTTGTGATGCTGTCACTTCAATGTATTGTTTTCCAAATCAGTCCAGTAGCCCGTTTCAAGTTTAGTCCGTACATGTTCCCTACCCAAACTCGTATTTCAGTCCTTTGAAGTACTATTTCACAGAAATACCTTCCCTCTATATAACAGTGCTTCAACTGTTGATGGGAACCAGCAGTGATTCGCTTTGTGACTATAATTATGGACGATGTCAAACTTTCTGTTAGCAGTTTGTTCTGTATCAGCAATCATTTCGGAAAATAATCTTGAGCAACTCCCTCTGGACTTTGTTTCTGGACGTTTCAAGGTGTCTAGATCAAAAATGTCCAATGTCCGTCCGCCGTCAGGGCTTTTTTTGGTAGTAGAAAATTTTCTAAAATCTTAAATTTGGATCAGGGGTTTGTTCCCGGCCTTCGAAAGTGTTTAGTCCGATCGGACCAAATTTAGAAGGGTTAGGGATCAAAATGTGTATTTCAAAAAATGTATTTTAGAGATATTTGGCAATCTAGGCGAGTGGGGTATCATTTTTCCACTAGAATTTTGGACGTTGAATCCAATGAAATGGGTCCGGGAACGATTAGGTACGCTTTGGATGAGGTTATGAATCAAAATGGGCACCTATCTAATTTCGAATAATTATCAATAATAAATTACAGTATTTACCTAAATTAAAAAAAAATAATAATAAAAAAAAAACGAAATGACGGAAAACAGCTTGTGTCTTGAAAATTTGGCCGGAGAAAAAGGAGGTTAAATTAGGTTCAAATGATCAACTATCCAAAAGATCGCTGTTTTTGGTTGGTCATTCCTTGAATAATCAATGTTTTTATGCAAAAAGTCAATCAATTCGGCCCAAAAAATTTTTCTGGACGCTTCAAGGCGTGTAGATTAAAATTAGCAAATGTCCGTCCGCCGTCCACGCCGACTTTGGTAGTAGAAAATTTTCTAAAAATCTGAAAATTCGGTCAGGGACCCGTTTAGGGGTCAAAATGTGTATTTCGAAAAATGGATTTTTGAGATTTTTTGCAATCCAGGTGTGTGGGGTATGATTTTCTACTAAATTCTGGACGCTGAATCCAATGAAAAGGATCCCAGGACGATTGGTGCCTTCTGGATGAGGCTATGGGTCAAAATGGGTGCCTATTTACCCATTTCGAATGTCTGTTTTCGAGATTTCTGGTACCTAGGCTTTTGGGGTATCATTTTCCACTAAATTTTGGACGCTAAATCGACTGGAATGGGCCCGAGACCTGCCACACCCACTGTTTCACCCATTTCCCATATCTCCATGCGCCTGGTCCGAGGAATAACCAACCCGTGTGAAAGAATTTGCAGCATTTTTGATCTAATTCCAACGAAAAAAGTTCTTTTGAGTCTGAATGGCCAAGTACCCTCTGAGAAGAAAGCGCAACTGCCTCAGCGGCCGTCTTATCTTTAACTGCACCGCAAACATGATTGCTTGTGTAAACCAACAATTCTGAAATGAAAGTATATTTCCTAGTGAAACCATTTAGGGGATAACTTGAAGTTTATACAAACGTGGGAATCCTGAAGCGCCGTCAAATGCAACGTAGCGGTTTGTCACAAATCGTATAAATATACCTACTAAACCGTTCAGGGGAGAGGCCTTCAAAGTAGGGGTCCCCGTTCAGACACAAGACTCGTGCATCTCAGACTGATTTGTACTCCTTGGCAAAAAGATAACCCTTCGCCAGTCATTGAATAGACTTGCCAGGGAAGGTTCCTCTCGACCAAAGGTTAGAGAAGTTCTCCTTGAGTTACTGCGTGACACCGCTGGGCCGCTTTGAGTGACAACCCCGGCCGTCCACTTAGCATACAAAAGGAGACCACACAGCCACCTCGCTATTCATTTGAGCTCAGTATCCCCGGTTCTCCTCTGAGTTCTCTTATCCCAGTGTACGCGACCCATCCGCAGTTTGAACTTAACAAATAGTTTCCGCGCTCGGACGAATACGGAAAAGCGTAGCTGGAACCCACAATGCCAACCCGTAGGAGGCAGAACAGATTTAGAGAGTTGGCGCCAAATCCACAACGTGACTGAGAAAACGGGAAGAGAACCGTCTCCCAAGTTGCTCATCTCTTATTTAGGGATTTCATACACTACTGCGTGTTCAAATGTTCCAATTCTCCGATTTCTTCAGCCTTCTTCGAACTGCCCAAGCCATCGAGAGAAAGAACTCGAAGAATTCAGGTTGACCCAGTACGACTTATTCTAGAGCAGCCCTACGTCTTTCTTCTGCTCTCGAGTGGAATTCCAACCGAGTCGGCGCCCTAGAGTTATGACAAATTTGGCGCGTGGATACTAAAACGGCCGCTTTTTTCATGATGTGAATTCATTGTAGTTTTACAAAGGCCAAAGACTGGACGACGAGAACTTGGAGATTTCATATAACGGAATCGTATGTTCTTATTGAACGCCAGAACCAGCCACGTGACACTATACACGATCATTTCCTTTCATGATGGGCAGGGAACGCATAAATAATACATTATGATCAGTATAATCTCGTAGCCTCCCACTTTGAAGATCAATTCAACGGTCATTTCTTCTCACGCATAACAATCACCGATTCCAGGATCAAGGGAAGACGATTACAAATGCAGTTGTAAGCCTCTCTCGAATTAAAATGTGTTTGAATTTACTATAATTTAATTCGGGTTTCTTCGGAGAATTTGGAAGGGACCTAGCGAGAGGATACGGGATGTAAGTCCAAGACTTACGACTGAGCAACTAGGGATACCAAGGATGAGCATAAAATACATTGATACAAAATGAATTATAATGAAAACAGGACACGTTGCAAGGAGAATATGCCTCAACCTGGGCTACAATTGATGCAAGACAAAGTAATTCGACAAAGTAAATTAGACAACATGTGGAGCATAAAATACAATTAATACATGATACATGAAATACAATTTAATGAGCAAGCGCAACGAAACCGGCTGACGAAAACGGCGTCGACATTGAAGGAAAACAGGAGGGGGCATGCTGTCCCAAAGGTACATAGTGAGGCTTAATTAGCTTGGGTCCTTTATCCAATATTACAGCTTTGGTCGACTTCAGCACGGTATACTTCACTTCAGAGCAAGCACAGGACAAAGCCAGGATGGACTGAGTGAGATGCACTTGCATGACAGGTTACAAAATATATATGACTCCGACATGTTGGAGGACACCTGCAATGACTGCCCGGTTGGGTGCCTTGGCAATGAGTGAGTGCTGGAGCTCTCTCCAAATGCGACGTCCAGGCAGGAGCTGCGCGCGCATCCTGGCGCATGCTCCCTCCCTTCTGGTTTTCTGGAGGCAGTAAGCCTGGGGGCTTACACAGTTGTACCTACGTCTTGCGCAGCAACTAGGGCACAAAGGCCCCTGAATGAGTCAAGAAAGTCGCTGATCTTGGAGGATGTATCATCAATAAACCTGAAGGAAATCAGGTCCATATTCACCAATTTATCGACGCGGCATTTAAACAGACGAGCGCTGAGCAACAAAACTGCTTGGTGACCATCTGGAGCGCATCATCATTGTGAGCATGGACTGAGATCGAGTTGGCAATTCAAGATTTTCGGCAGCCATAAATTTACATAGTTGAAGAGTTTTACAACAACTAGTGTACAGAAAGAAGATTACATTGCTACCAACTCTCCCTAAATTTCGTGACAGAATGGTCTAAAAACTAAAAAGTGGGCCAATCCCATATACCCATATAAATATTTGGGTATAATCATGGATGAAGAACTGTGCTGGCAACCTCATACTATTTTTGTAAATGCAGCAAACTTCAGAAGTTCACGCGGATATTTTACCAGATTTGATCAGTCATGGACGTTCCAACGTTGAAATTGATTTATACAGCTCTGGTCCAATCAATCTTGCAGTATGGCATTATGTAATGGGGTGGCGAGCTGGAAAAATACATGGAAAAACTACACACTCTCTAAAAATCGATCCTAAAAATTATTCTCCGCAAGCCTCGACGGTTTTCCACCCAAGCACTTTTCAAAATCAAGCAACTCCTCGCCAAAAACCTTCTTCTTTTCTACCATAGACATCCCCACCTGATTCTCATCATCACCATGACCATGAAACAAGATTCCAGCTGCTCAGAAACATGGTCAATCTGAAACTCCATCTCTCCTTAACAGCATGAATTTCATACACATGAAACGAACCACTTCTTATTTACCTTTTGATCTATGAATATGGATAATACATGGATTTGATAATTGAACAACACATTGTCACTTGAAGGCATTATATTCTTGGATCTCAACAAGCTCACAACCACAACAGGAAGACGCCAAGCGTCGGAAGAGAGAGAACAAGATGGCCTCGCAGTGTTGACAACTGCCAGGTGAACTTCATTATTTTGATATGACATTATAAATTAGTATTGCTTGTTGTTTATGAGAGAGTAATATTTTTCTTCTATATTTTCTTGAGGTTTTTCTTCTATCAAGACAGGTAGATCATATCTCAACGAAGTAAGGACTTGACTGGTTCAGTAGTTGATCCTCCTCCCGCTAGGTAGGTTGTTGGTGCAGGGAGCAATTGAGCTGTCCCGAGTGGTCAAATATTTAATGATATGTTTTATAAATTGATTTTAAAAAAATCGTAACTAGTTACAAATATCTATATAAATGCGCTTTTAGTAAAAGCCCGCTGGATGAAACCCACTTTAAGAATGCTACAAATTCTTCCATGATGGATGAATATTACTTGGAGCTAGATTATGAAGAAAATAATGAGTGTTGAGTGTTCTGGACTCATTCCAAGCTTTCAACATTCAGCGAATAATCCTAACCCACTCGCCTAGGGTACCCGAATATCTTGAAAACCCACCCGGAATAGGTAGGAAAGTTACCCATTTTGACTATTCTCTAGGTCTCCAAAATCCCATGTGCTTTCGAAAACTTGATTTTCGAGATTATGTTGCGATCCAGGCGTGTTGGGTATCATTTTCCACTAAATGCTGGACGCTGATTGATTGGGATAAGTCTGGGACACTCCACACTCACTGCTTCAAGTCTTCTTTTGAGTGACATGCCTAATGATGGAGCTTATTTTGCCAATTATTGATATTATCTTATATACAGTCTTACTCGGCCACTTTTGGATCATGAAGGATCTCGAAAGATTAATCATGGTTATTGATTATTATTATTAATAAATATTATTGATGATTCCCTCTCTTGGTTGGCTATTCCTTGAATGATCATCCTATGTTTTCATGCAGAAAGTCAATCTCTCCGAATCGCCACTACAATGAAGAAGCTAGCCGACTGAAAAGAAATTATCTGAGGTAGGAATCTCTTCATTAGTCTTCGCAATAAATTTTTACATTTCTACAAAAGACAAGGATAGAGCTGTCACAATTTTTGTTATGGATGCACGTAGTCTCCCTAAGCTGTGGCTATTTCACAAGATGATAACCTCGTAACGGGAAGAGGTGAACAAATGGCGCAATCAGTTGTCACTGTCACCTTTTCCTTTTCAATATTCTGAAGCACGGAGGATCGAAATCACTGATTACGGGTCAATCGACAAGAACCACGATTCAAATGGACACAAACATACGCGTTTCTCTCCGCTCTCTCTCTCTCTCTCGCTTGTTCAACTTCTATCTGTTTGGGGTATGAGACGAAAACGTGACAACTGGACGGATCCGATATAATGAGAGGATTTGACAACAGCGGACACGGAACGTGACCTCTTCTTTTGAACGTGGGTCACTGCCTAGGGGCTGGTCCGTGTGGACTTTTGGCTTGAAGTTCTTCTATTCATTTAACCTACTCTGAACTGAAGGGGACATGTCAAGCAACAGCAATGAATGCGGAAGAACTGAGGAATGTTTGCGATGGGAAGTTATGAGAGTACAATGTGTCCTGTCCCTCCAAGGACTACCCACGGTTTGTAAAATTAACGTCAGCAACGGTACTGGGATGTTAGGCAAAAATCATTGTAAACGCAATAACAGCCTTGTTGGGTTACGTACATTGAACTAAAAAACGCTGCAAATTCATTCACAGGGGTTGGTTTTTCCTCGGACCAGGCGCATGGAGACAAATTTCTTCAACATGGGGAAAATGAGGAAACCGTGAATATGACGGGTCCCGGACCAATTCCAATCGATTCAGGGTTCAAAATTTAGTGGAAAACGATACCCGGCACACCTAGGTACCAGAAATCTCGAAAACACACTTTCGAAATGGGTGGATAGGCACCCATTTTGACCCATAACCTCATCCAGCGTCCGGTTCATTGGTTTCAGTGTCCAACATTTTGTGGAAAATGATGTTCCAAATGCCTAGATTGCAAAAAATCTCAAAAATCCATTTTTCGAAATTCACATTTTGACCCCTACCCCATCCATTTCCAAAATTTCAGATTTTTTGATTAATTTCTACTACCAAAGTTGGCGTGGACGGCGGACGGACATTTGCTAATTTGGATCTGGACACAGTGCAGTGACTAAGGTCATTGACCAAGCCCTATTATTATTGTTATTGGATATTTTTTCTGCTTTCTCTGTTCATCACAGAATGTAGTTTCCTGTTTCCTGAATGTAGCAGGTATAATCGATTAGTTTAGGAACACAAAGTTGAAAGGTTATGTAGTTCTACCAGTTGATTCTGCATTACTTGTACTCGTATTCGCTGATTTCTTTAAAAATGTCTAGCTAATATTCTGTAGGAGACTTTGGAGGGGAGGGGGTTGATACCCTCCATTCCAGAGCCTTGATGATGGCTCAAGGAATAACCAACCAAAAAGGTCCTACCTAAGCTACTTAGTTCCTACCCCAATCGTGTCTGTATCATCTCATACGTCGGTAACTCTACTATAGTTGCCTGAAGGATGTGTTTCCTAACGGAGGGACGACAAAAGTGGCCGGAGAAGATGGGAATCGCCAAACAGCACAGGAGGGGCTAATCACTTCTGATCCAAAGCCGAGTTCCGGCTCCGAGAGGAACGGCGTCTGGACGGCTGAGAATCCCGTAGCCACGTATCCGTTTCCTGTTATAACCTCCTATTGGAGCCATGACGGACACACAAAGGTCTTCATCACCTTTCGTTGACAAGAGTGTGCCATCGTCGAACAAATCCACTACAGCGACTCTTTGCCTCTCCATCCAACTGCTTTTGACTTCACTTGGCGATGGTGACGTGCCACCTCAGGATCCATTCGTGGGCTCCAGGTGCACCATGTAGCTATATACCTGCTTGAAAAGGATAAATTTAAGTACTTGGGAGTTTACATTGACTCGGCACTTGTATGGGACCAACATATCTCCTACTTATACTCGAAGCTTCGAAAATTTGTATACTTATTTTACCGTGTGAAGCCATATTTGTCAGGCGAGAGGGTGAAACTGTTATACCTTTCATTGGTCCAGTCTGTGCTGCAGTATGGAATAGTGGTATGGAGTGAGACATTTTTCAGCACCCTGAGAGAACTGTATATTTGGCAAAAACGCTGCAAATTCTAGCACACGGGTTGGTTATTCCTCAAACCTGGCGCATGGAGACTAATTTAAACCTCGGACCAGGCGCATGAAGATTCATTTCTTCAACATGGGGGAAATGGGGGAAACAGTGAGAGTGGCGGGTCCCAGGCCAATTCCAATCGATTCAGCGTCTAAAATTTAGTGGGAAATGATACCACACACGACTAGGTACAAGAAATCTGGAAAACTGACGTTCGAAATGGGTAGAAAGGTACCCATTTTGAATCATTACCTCATCCAGAGGGCACCAATCGTTCCGGGACCCGTCTCTTTGGATTCAGAGCTCAAAATTTAGTGGAAAATCATAACCTACACGCCTAGGTACCAGAAATCTCGAAAACACATATTCAAAATGGGTAATAGATACCCATTTTGACCCATAACCTCTTCCAATGGGTGCCAATCGTTCTGGGACCCACTTCATTGGATTCAGCGTCCGGAATTTAGTGGGAAATGATACCCCACACGCCTAGATTGCAAAAAATCTCAAAAATCCATTTTTTGAAATACACATTTTGACCCCTACCCCACCCGAATTTGGTCCGATTGGGTTGAAGTTTCGAGGACCACTCCTCACTCCTTGAATAACCAAACTATGTTTCCATGCAAACGTATTTTTGCTTGTGTATGAAAATTAGGTACCTATTTTGATTTTTTATTATTATTTGCTTGTTTTTATTTATTTATTTATTTTATTTTTTTTTGTCAACGGAGAACAACTCAGGCCCGTCAATTCAGGCACTGCCTACAGACGGGCTTCATTATTCGGGCAGTTTTAATTTGTAATAATTCTCTTTATTTTTTGTGAATAAACTTTCTTTTCTCTTTTAGTCAAAGGAATGCAACATGACATGGTGAAGCATGAATTTCACTATAGAAAGGTATAGGTGAGTACAGACCGTTCCTCTAATGTATTCAGGCACCCATACGGTGCTTTATTACATTGTAACAAACCTCGACCGGGTAATCCAGTAATGGAGAATGTTGGCAAATACATCACTTAGACCTCCCATGCGCCATGTACTTCTTTCGTTTCGCTGTTTTCGCATTCCCGAACAGGGCTCACATACCCTTATGCAGGTTACATGCCATATCACTTAATCAATTCCCCTCCGAGACGTGCGTCAACTACTTACCTAAGTGAGTAGGTCCTTCGAAAAGGGCGCAAAAACGATACCAGAGCCAATTGAGTTTTTTTCTGTGAGAGGGCTCCCTACTGAGGCTTGAGTTGTGACATGGAGGTTGTTATATGGCCTGACACTACTTTACCGGAATGAGAGATCATATTATGACTTATTTGAATTTCAATCAACTCTGGAGGAGAAACCTTCATTCGTGATCACCGTCTTACGTCTTACAGTGGTTACTCATGCCTACCTATATGTTGTTGTTAGGTGTTTCAGTGTATGTACGTCGATGATAACCTTCCTGGTTGTTTTGGAATTGATTGGGGGTTTGGGAGAGGGACCTCCCAAGCATTACACTGTTTTTTTCCTATAAAAAACAACAAACAATATAAAATTGCACCCTTACAATTCAATTTTCTGAGATAATAGAAACCAATGCCAATTGTTTTATGGTTTATCGTACTCATTTCATTTAGCCTTCATTGTGCCTTTGAAGAATGAAAAGTATTGAACAAGTAAATGTTAATTGATGGAGTATCGATATTGTAACGATTTATGTTCTTTGTAAATAATTTATTACAATTGTTCACTCAAATACACTGTCCTCATTCACACACTTACACAATCACAAGGCAGTTGTTGCATTAATTTATAACATGGCAAAGCAAAGCATCTATATTGGGACTCCAAACTGAACTGCACTCTACAGCAGTCCTCGGTCCCTTTTTATGCTCGCTCCCTTGGCCGAGAACCTTCTTGAGTCTTCCCTGGTTCTGGGAACTTGATGTGTTGTCTCGAGCAAACAGGAAGGTTCCAGCCAATTCGATATGAATGTTTGAGAGTGACCCTTAGCCCTCCACTGTCATTGACCTTGAACACTGGTTGCCCAGGAGACTGGTGCAGGTGTAATCTCGCAACAATATTATTTATCTAATTCATCAGTAACATAGATATTGATTATAGGTGTATCAATGAAATGATTACACAACCCCACAAAATAAAAAAAAGTCAAAGTCCATGAAAGCGATCTGTGGGGTTTTATGTTTTCCGGGTCGCTGATTTCGAATCTATTACCAGTTTTTTCAGATCAGATCGCTTTCAAGGTCATTTGAAGGTCAAATGGAGAAAATATAGCTAAAAAAAATATCGCTTAGAAAATCTGAAAAAATTCAGACATAGGTTTTTTAGAACGCTGAATCCGAATCCGGTGTTGGTTGACCTTCATGAGGTCAAGGTTAAGGTCATTTGAAGGTCAAACAAAAAAATAACCTCGAAAAAAAATTGTAAAAATTTATGTATGTGTTTTGAGGGTCGCTGAATCCAAATCCAGGGTTGGTTCAATCATGTCTGGTTATCTTAAGGTCATATATAAGGTCATTTAAAGGTCGAATTTTTACAATTTTTTGAGGTTATTTTGTTGGTTTGACCTTCAAATGACCTTTACCTTGACCTCATGAAGGTCAACTGACACCGGATTTGGATTCAGCATTCTAAAAAACCTATGTCTGAATTTTTTCAGATTTTTTAAGCGATATTTTCTACATTTGACCTTCAAATGACCTTGAAAGCGATCTGATCTGAAAAAACTGGCAATCGATTCGAAATCAGCGACCCAAAAAACATAAAACCCCACAGGTCGCTTTCATGGACTTTTTTTTTTTTTTTTTTGTGGGGTTGTGTTATTGATGGTTTACAGGCTAAGTTTCAATCCTAAGCCTGCCTCCGAGATACCCGCTTGCAGATTGGTGTGTCACAGACTCATTGAGAGTGTGATTCAAACTTCCGACGGTTCAGTATCATGGGACCGTCTAAATCCGGCCCAATGTTGAAAGCCCGTTCTTATTTTCTTGCTCGAGGCTCGCCAAGACTATAAATCTACGAACAAGTCACAACCTGTGAGACCCCGGTGACACCTGGACAATGACTTATGGATCGCCCTCACCCTGAGCATCCTCTAATAAACGCGTGCTTCACTCTAAAGAACCCCGCGACGCTTTGCCTGGCACTTCCATTACGGGGCCTCCCTTTTCGGAAAGGGTTGATTGATAGCTTTCGAACTAATTAGCCGAACTTCGCCACCTATGGCCCATCAGTGGAGCGATTCTGTTGTCAAAAGATGAGTTCAAGACGCGCTTTTAACCTTTCCAAACAACGGGAATCTGAAGGGCGGTAATCTAGACATGTTACCCTGTGTCGACTGTTCTCGCCGGTATTAATTGTATTATATGTCCACATCGATGATTTTGGAATTGACAAATTGTCCCGTTGGGGTATGTTGTGCGATCAATTCGTTGGATGAGTAAGTAGGAATCTAAATTTATATATTTTGGTTGGTTATTCCTTGAATAATCGACCTATGTTTTCATGCAAAAGGTCAACCTCTCCGATTCAGCTCAAAATTTTTTTCTGGACGTTTCATGATGTCTAGATTAAAAAATCTGAAAATTCTTACACACGGGTTGGTTATTCCTCGAATGGGGAAACAGTGGGTGTAGCGGGTACCGGACCCATTCCAATCGATTCAGCGTCCAAAATTTAGTGGAAAATGATACCCTACTTGCCTAGATCGCCCAAAATCCCGAAAATCCATTTTTCAAAAACACATTTTGACCCCTACCCCGCCCAAATTTGGTCCGATCGGGCTGAAAAGTTTCGAGGACCGTCCTAGGCCAGGAACGAACCCCTGACCCGAATTTCAGATTTTTAGGAAATTTTTTACTACCGAAAATGGCGCGGACAATGGACGGTGTACGACAGCAATCGTTCTGGGACCCATTTCATTGGATTCAACGTCCATAATTTAGCGGAAAATGATACCCCACACGCCTAGGTACCAGAAATCTGGAAAAAACACATTCGAAATGGGTAAATAGGCACCCATTTTGACCCATAACCTCATCCAGAGGTAAATCTCGAAAACACATTGATCTGGACACCTTGAAACGTCCAGAAAAAAATGTTGGGCCGAATCGGAGAGATTGGCTTTTTGCATGAAAACATAGGTTGATTATTGATTATTCAAGGAATTACCAACCGAAACTGCTAATGGCTTAACACCTTCATCTAATAAGGGATTTTTTCCAATTTATATACTTATTTTTGCCACATATATGCGTCATGTCGTGCGAGATGCGTAAGATATAATGAACGATGTAAGAAGGAGAATGTCAAAGGGCCAATGTTATAGCTGATGATAGAGATTCTGCATTCAGTGCAAGCTCTGCCATGATTGAGACGTATCTCTCAAAACTCAGGTGACCATTGTTGGTATACTAGTAGGTTGTTGAACGACCAGTTGCCCTGTTCTTCCTTTCGCGTCGTTGACCGCGTGATTTAGGCACGTGACAAATTGTGCCAACACAGATAACCATCTGACAAAATCCTCTTCGGTCCTGGAAGGACGGGGGGTGGTCTACAAAAAGGAGGCCATGGAAGTTCCAGCCGTCTCGTATATTATTTTTCATCCTCCAGCCCACCACGTGGGATCCTCTCGACATATCGTAGGGTTATATACCTTGGAGATTAATAAAATGGAATAGGATAAAACCTTCTCAACGGAGCAAAACACTATTTCACGGCCTCACCACCCGCGCGGCACCTGCTCGCGGCTCATCCACGTATTACCCGTCAGGCCCTGACCCTTCCACGACCTTTGCCTCCCAGCGCGCCTCTGCATTAGAAAAAATATCGTACGCATAATCGAATTAGAAAACCAAAATCTCATACCCAATTTATCGTCTGCGTTCTCATAAATCTTCGACGGGCAAGCCTTTTCACTAATCGCTCCCACCAGATAAAATTCGAACCACTAATCAATTCCCCACCCTCCATCATAACCCACTGATCAATTATTCACAAATTGAATGGGTCCTTAAAAGTTGGTCTGGAATTTAACGTGCTTATTCTCTACGGTATTCTTCTAGATTGTAATAAACTAAAGATGAATGAAATAAAATCGGATAAAAGTGGAAAAGACTGTAGTACATTGCCAATTCAGAGGCAAGGCTGGCAACACTGTCGTGTTATCGTTTCGATTAGGCCATGTTGGACCCAGCTGAGTCAGTAGGTCTTGTCCGTCTTGTAGGTTATGAGTTGTAACGCGATACAGTTATTGAAGTTGTAGTTGAAGAGTTGTAATATTATACAGTTGATGAAATTGGATTGTTTTCCGTCATATCAGACTCGACTTTCACTGTTTAGTCTGTCTTACACTATGGCATCCTCGTGTGGGGTGGAGCGATGGCTTCTCATTGCAATGGGATCTTCACGCTGCAAAAAGACATTCTAAAAATTATGTATGTATGTATGTATTAAGCGCGCATGTTTACTCTAAAACTGCTCCTGGCCAAACCATTGCTGCCTTGTTATCATAAAAACCCGTATATCTTGGGCAGCGACAGGCCTGTTTCTTATCATACAAGATTCGTTGTTCAGGGTAATGTAATGAGCACTATGCTTCGCCTAGTCATGGCTACAAGATGTCCGGTTTACTTGCTTCATATTCTCCACAACCATTGTAACAATGATCTGCGGAGTCCCCTGAAGTTCAAAAGAAACGCCTATGAGAAAGTAGTCGTTAGAGAGTTCGTGGCTTATTAATAAAGGTGGCGATTCATTTGACTGATTTTCAGAGTGTATATCTGTGACCTGTATGCTAACATATCGTATTATGATGCTAAGCAAGATATGATGTGAGGAATGGCACTGATAATAAATATAATGTTATCATGATACTGCCATTGTTACTATGATATTATTTTTGCAAAATTGTGTTATTTTTTTGTGAGATGTTCTGAGTGACTCTCCCCCCGGCAACTTAGGCTTAGCCTACAGCTGGGGGTTTTCATTATCTATTTGTATCCTCCGATACTCAACAGCTGTACACGAATAAATTTTCTTCCTCTCTCAAAAGAGTAAACGTAGCCTTTACGCAAAACTTGAACTGACACGTATTTTGTAGTCTCACATCAAACAGCTGTAATGGAATAAATAATATGGGACGCTTCCCCCTCTAAAATAATAGTTATCTTACATTTCTTTTTCATTTTTTTTTTGGCAAATATCATCATCCTTGTTAAAAAAAAAAAAAGTCTCCAGACATTTTTTTTTTTTTTTTTTTTTTAGCAAGTCAACTTTATTGTATTATTATTTAAATATACACTCTAGTTTTGATCGAGATGCAACTGCATTACACTGCATTACAGACAGTATAATGTATTCAATTCATGTATGAACAACAACTGCTGCAGCAGTCAGCTGTCCTGATATCACTCAATATCCTTGGGATTACTGATTAAACGGCTGAAATAACTGCTGCTTTGCGTTGATGGAACTATAGAAATTAATACATCATTCATTGTGCTAAAATAGGTGTGTGAATTATCGTGATAGGTTAATGTCAACCAAGGAGTAACCAAGAATGATCGTCTCATCTGTACTGTTATTGAATAAGTATCAATGATAAATTACAGTATTTACCTATATAAAAAAAAAAAAAAAAGAAATGACGGAAAACTGCTTGTGTCTTAAGAACTTGGCCGGAGAAAAAAGGAGGTTAAATTAGGTTCTAATGATCAACTATCCAAAAGATGGCTGTTTTTGGTTGGTCATTCCTTGAATAATCAATGTTTTTATGCAAAAAGTCAATCAATTCGGCCCAAAAAATTTTTCTGGACGCTTCAAGGCGTGTAGATCAAAATTAGCAAATGTCCGTCCGCCGTCCACGCCGACTTTGGTAGTAGAAAATTTTCTAAAAATCTGAAAATTCAGTCAGGGACCCGTTTAGGGGTCTGTGTATTTCGAAAAATGGATTTTTGAGATTCTTTGCAATCCAGGTGTGTGGGGTATGATGTTCCACTGAATTCTGGACGCTGAATCCAATGAAAAGAGACCCAGGACGATTGGTGTCCTGTGGATGAGGCTATGGGTCAAAATGGGTGCCTATTTACCCATTTCGAATGTGTGTTTTCGAGATTTCTGGTACCTAGGCGTGTGGGGTATCATTTTCCACTAAATTTTGGATCCTGAATTGATTGGAATGGGTCCGGGACCCTCCACACCCACTGTTTCCCCCATTTTCCCCATTTCGAGGAAATTAGTCTCCATGCGCCTGGTCCGAGGAATAACCAACCCGTGTGAAGAATATGCAGAGTTTTTCTCCAAGGGGCCTTAATTTCATATTCAGCTAGTGTAATAATTCGCGATAACCAATGTAAGAGAAAATAGTCCCCGGAAATTCCAATGCGACATCCATCGCAGTATTGCGGGAGTCACCTCCAGCTAACAGTCCTGTATGGTCAGGCCCTGGCACAGGAAGAAATGTCATTATTGTATTTCCGTAATGGCCAAAGACGCTGATATTACGGAAAAGTAACGGCGCCGTTTCGCTGCATCTCGTGTGCATTTGCATAAAAACTCTATACGATACAGCGGCAGGTTCAAAACATCTTCATTTCTCAGAAAATGAATGACCACGAAGGTGCGTGGTTTGTAATATTGTCGTATTGTATATTTTCAGTACCTTTTTTCGATAAATAAAAATCTGAAAAGGATTTGAGGGTAATTGTAATTGTAATTTTATTATAGTGATTCAAGGAATAACCTACTTATGTTCTCACACAATCATTTTTTCTGGACATTTCATGATGTCCAGAACAGATATCTCAAAACATTACTTTCCGGACAGTCCCGGATCCATCAAAATGGACTTCAATTTTTCATGGTCGCTGGGCTTTGTCGTCCTCTTATTCAACTTTTCAACAGGTCCTTGGAATCGTTCCACATAGATAAATGGTGCCCATTGTCACGCCCGTACCGAAGAAAGTAATCTCGAATTGACGATTATTGGCTCCTCTTCTCACTATCTACGAGTATCATCCCAAGGATCTTGGAGAAGATTGTTATGTCTACGATTATGCCAATGTTGGCACAACAGGTAATTCTAGTACAGTGGCACACAGCTCTGAGGCATGCCGGCTCACCGTACGCAGTGTCCAGTGTGTTCTAAATGTGTTTTTCGAAAAAATTGATTATAACGATTTTTGGCGATCGTGCGTGTGGGGTATCATTTTCTACTAAATTCTGGACGCTAAATCCAACATAATGGGTCTCGATTGGCACCCATTGAAGGAGGTTATGGGTCAAAATGGGTATCTATTACACATTTTGAATGTGTGTTTTCGAGATTTCTGGTACCTAGGCGTATGGGGTATCATTTTCCACTAAATTTTAGACCCTGAATCGATTGGTATGAGTCCGGGACTCGCAACAACCACTGTTTCCCCCATTTTCCCCATGTTGAAGAAATGAGTCTCCATGCTCCTGGTCCGAGAATAACCAACCCCGTGATTTTGTTCCAGACATCATGAAACGTCCAGTAATAATTGCGGGGCGGATTGGAGATGGTCGACCCCCTAGTGACCTTGAACATGAAAACATATGTTGATTATTCAAGGAATAAACAACCAAAAGTCCGCGTTTTTACTAGCACTTGTATGGGGGATTCAATAGAAAAGCACAAGGATAATTTTGACTTTTCCCTAGAATATAACCTGATGGATGCAAATGAAAATCCTAGTACCGTGATCTCTTTACCTTGAGGGGGGATCTTCATGGAAGAGACGCTCGCAAAATAAGGATGCAACCATGACACTTTTAGAACATTTACGGAACTTGAAGATTTATTTATGTGTTTGGCATGTAAATCAGAGTGTAGCGGAAAAAAATTGCGCAAAATACCGCTAATGACGTACAATTAATCTACATCAATCACAGTTAGACACTGGAAACCAGTAGATAATCTTCTCTCCGTGTGTAGGCAAGCCATCAACACATATCGGTATTGTTGCCCACATGAAGGCGTTATCCAACAGCCGTTTAACCGTGACGCCGGTTCTGTATTGCAGCCTTCGCTGGTGTATGTGCAGCATACGCAACGAGGAAAATCGTTGATAATCGCTGATTTGTAATAAAAGAAGAAGCCGAGTGTCCGCTCATCCGGAGAAAGCCCTTGCAATATTGTAGGCCTGTGGTGAAAGATAACTCTTACAGGAATCTCAGAATTTCATATTCAAAATCCCCCACCCGAGTAGATAACGGTGTAAGCCAATTTCGAACTCATCATGTTGAATTTACATAGGAAAAGGACACAATTCTCTTTTGCCGTTTCTCTTGTTCTCCTCAATCCACTCCAATGATGATCATCGTCGTTCATGCTTCTTCTAGTATTCTTTTTGGGGTCTAGTAGACGTTGGTGGTGTATTGACTGGAAAATTTTGCAGTTTTAAATAAGCTAATTCAATTTTTTGGACCAACACAACCACTTGTAAATATGAAGGAACATGAATGGGAGCGAATTCTGGGAACATTGTGGAACAACATTGAATTTCATGCAACAGTCACAGTTGTTGCTCCTCGCGCTAAAGCTCAAACCGGGTAACACGGAATAGCATCCAAATTTCTGAGGATTCAGACCATTCGACACTGATAAGCACGAAATAAGGTCGCACCGACGACTCTTTTTGAACTTCTGGGTGTGCAACTACATGTCCCTAGCACTCAATCCATTAATAACAATTTATCTCCCCCGAATAGAGCGAATCATTCGGATATCCAAGACATACCCAAACAGGAAAATGAGTAAGCGTTTGTTAACAACATTTGAAAGAATGGGCCGCAATAGGACAAAAACTGTGCCCAATAATGATACAAGGAGTAGCAGTGGTTGAGTAAGGCAAGAAATCTGGCTTGGCTCGATCAGCTGAGACTATTGATGGTCAGGAAGTTGTAGTGAGAAGGTCGTCTCTAATCGCTTTACATCTTTGTAGAGATCTTGATCTTCACATCTATTTATGGCGGAGTGAGTGGTGATGTGAGGTGATCACGTCGAAGAGATACATGAGAAGATGAGTCAAGTTCTTTCTAACAGGGGACCCAGCTTCTGATAACTGGCGTACAACTTACCCCAGGTTGAGGTATGAATTCTCCAAAGAAAGAGCTTGGCGATAAAGGGCTTCTGCGCAACAAATGCTTGTGTCTTCGTTGTTGGGCGCAGGCCAAGGAGGTAGGCAAAACACGGATCCAACTGTGATTGTCATTCGACTGGGCCATAAGAGCCGATTGAAGAGAATAGTAACTCCTTTCCACGCAACCATTGGCTTTGGGATGTTATGAGGTGTTCTGACAACACTGGCATGGGAAACACGCTCTTGTCTAGACAGGAATGTCAGCATTCGTTGTAGGCCAGAAGTACCATCGTGAGTGAGCTTTCATGTTGCGAGTAGGTATGCTTGGATGACTCAGTCAGTGTATTCGATGTACAACTGGTTTTCTGACTGATGGCGGTAGAAAATGGCGAGAATTTGGTTTAAATTCGTGAAAAAGCGTCAGAAACCTGATTGCCATTGCCGGATAAGTGGTGAATGACTGTAGTGAAATTGTATATTTCTGCAAAATGTCATTAATATCTTCTCACTGTGAACCGAACGAAGCAGATTCGAGGATTTGAATCAGATAATTGAATGGATTAGTAAACATCGTACCTACACAGCATTGGGTCTTTGCGTTGATTTCCAGGTTCATCATTGTTTGAATACCTTCACCAAATTACATCTGCTGAAGCCAAAGCTTGCAACAAATTGGTGGGGCTTGCAACAATTCCTTTTCGAATGGGTATTGAGCAAACCAAGAACAGCCAAGAACACTCATTCTACAATTCAGAGTTTTAGAACTAGATTCACTTTTTTCAGGCTTACTTTCCTCATCCTGCCACTTCTCACCAACGACCAACTTCATTTACTCAGAGCATATTACGTAGTGCAACAGGATATTCATTTTCTAGCGGATTCTATCATACTAACTCAGAATTCCTAAACTACTTGATGCTGAATCCAATTACCTCGTATCTACATCACCTCTCTTTGTAACCGCGGAGCGATCTTCGGGGATGGATTCATGCAGCTAACCATCCCTTTACTGAGGTACCAACCAAAGTTTTGTCACATCGACAATTTTAATTCCTGTCTCAAACAACTAGGAATCTCGATTTGAAGTTTTACTTGTATAGTCCAACCATTTACCAGCGCTTACATAAGGCTTGCTTACGCTGGCAGGGGCTGTCCAGCACCCATCCAACATCCCCTCGCCCAAAGGTGAGAGTTGGTCTTTTTTCTGCAAGCCCCTACAAAGGCAGTAATGCGTGTGTGTTAAGCCCCTGGTCAGCCGTATTTGGATACTTACTGCCAGTACTGAGTTGGCCTCACGCCAGTGGGTGCTGGATTTGAACCAGTCGAAACCTCGACCAGAGAAGTCTCAAGACCCAGGCCCTCTACATGCAGGTTAGGCGAGCGAAAACCAAGTAGAACCTCGGTTACGATTTATTTGATTCACTGCCCACAGCACGAAAGTAGCCACTACCTTTTAATCCTGGAGGACGATACAGAATGGTTGGATCTACGCCCTACTTACTCGTTTCTCCCCCTATCAACTGCCATTTCTCTATCGGCTTCCATAAATTGTAAACAATTATCCCTCGGCCTGGAGAGGATTCGTGCTGGTTCTCACACCTCAAAAGAACACAAGTTCCCAGTAAGTCCTCTCGTATCCCTAAAGTAAAGATAATGTCGGAATGCGTCGAAGAAACTTGCACACGGGAGCTTGAAAGATCCTTTATCGGCCCGGAACGCTTGAGATCACGCTTCCCGGGTCACCTGGGGCTCTCCGGATGCCCTTAGCGATTCTAATTATCTCATATGGGAGGAGCTTTCTTATTGATAGTTGCTTCGACTGTGTTCGCATCTTGTTTACATTGTTCTCCTACATCGAGTCAGGCAAGGGTGTTTTCTGCTAGCATTCTCTCACGAGCATGGTAGAACTGCTAAATTCGCCGAACGCCACTTTCTGGTTTCCACAAAATGGTAGGTTCGTTCGCTGTGCAGTTCAACTTTATGGGCGAGTGCAGTGCCATTCTATTCATTTGTAGTGCACCAGTTCAGAACGCTTCGCCCCTGTTTTAAGTTCGTGGAGCATCAAGAGCAAGGTTTGGAGCAAGTTCGGAACTTTGTTCTACTGCATCTTGAAACGTCAAATGTCTAATTTTGGGGCAAATCGGAGGACGGGTTCCCGGACTGATTGGTGCCCTCTGGGGGTGGGGGTTGCGGCGCATAGGCGAGGAATAATCAACCCCTGTGGAAGAATTAGCAGCGTTTTTCTGAGGTACTGGGTTGAGCCGTGAACAAGTTAAATTTAGCATGAAGATAACAAGGGGTTTGACTTTAGTGGTGACTCCGTTCTAATAAGACTGGGCCTACGGACTATAAGAGGCTGTCCATCATTACGCTGCTGCTGATGACAGAAGTAACATTTCCTAGGTGCCAGAAATTTCGAAAAAACATATTCAACATGGAGAAAATGGGGGAATCAGTGGGTGTTGCCGGTCTCGGACCCATTCCAATCGATTCAGGATCCAAAATTTAGTGGAAAATGATACCCCACACGCCTAGGTACCAGAAATCTCGAAAACACACATTTTAAATTGGTAAATGGGCACCCATTTTGACCCATGGCCTCATCCAGTGGGTTACAATCGTTATGGGAGCGTTTTCATTGGATTTAGCGTCCAGAATTTAGTAGAAAATGATACCTCACACACCTAGATTGTAAAAAATCTCAAAAATCCATTTTTCAAAATACACGTTTTGACCTCTACCCTAGCCAAATTTGGTCCGATCGGGCTGAAAAGTTTCGAGAACCAACTAAAGCCGGATAAGGGTCCCTAACCAAAATTTCTGATTTTTAGAAAATTGGTAGTAGAATACCAAAGTCGGCGTGGACAGCGTACGGCGGCTAATCAGCCAATTTTGGTTGGTTCTCGAAACTTTTCAGCCCGTTCGGACCAAACTTGGGTGGGGTACGAGTCAAAATGTGTTTTTTGAAAAATGGATTTTCGAGATTTTGGGCGATCCAGGCGAGTAGGGTATCATTTTCCACTAAATTTTGGACGCTGAATCCAATGAAATGGGTCCCAGAACGATTGGCACCCACTGGATGAGGCCATGGGTTAAAATGGGTGCCCATTTACCCATTTCGAATGTGTGTTTTCGAGATTTCTGGTACCTAGGCGTGTGGGGTATCATTTTCCACTAAATTTTGGATCCAGAATCGATTGGAATGGGTCTGGGACCCGCCGCACCCACTGTTTTTCCCATTTTCCCCATGTTGAAGAAATTAATCTCCATACGCCTGTTCGAGGACTAACCAACCCGTGTTTAAGAATTTGCAGCGTTTGATCTAGACACCTTGAAACGTCCAGAAAAAATTGAGAGATTGATTTTTTGCATGAAAGAATAGGTTGATTACTCAAGGAATAAGCGAACGGCAACACGGCTTAAAAACACATCCATCTCAAAACTAACCCCTTTGGGGACAAAATGAAATTAATATTGCTCGAAAAATAATAAAGAATCCTTCGTTTCAGCGTCAGGACCTTCGTACTGAGCCCATTCTTGTGTAATTAGGCACTTCCCGAAAAGGCGTGCGCTGTTTGCGTTGGTGAACGCATGTTTGACGTTGGTTTAGAAGCCTGACTGCGGTCCCAAGTGCTTCGTGCCATTCATCTTAATACGTTGATACTCGAGAGGCGTAAATTGAAAGGCCCCATCCGAGAGCAGGTCTCTGAGTTAGCGGGGCTGTGCTAACTGAGAACTGCAGACGGCGAGTTATGAAAAACCTTCCAGGAAGGATTCTAGTTATTCCTTAGCCCGGTTGAGATGGTTGTTTAGATGTGATTGGGTCGTCACGTAGTTATAACTCAAGGAACACGTGACGTGAAGATCCAATCTTTTGCAATGCCGATGTCTCGATTAGGAATGTCGATGAGGAATCTCCATGGTACATCGAAGGCACCAGACTGCACTCGAATATAATCCCAATGAGGATACTATCCTCATCGAATCAATTGTTGTTCTTTCCCAGTTGGAGCAACTTACGCTAACAATTTGACGTACGCTGCCCCAAGTTCTTATTCCCCTCGAAATGACATGCTCCTTAGCCGTCAGACGAGAAGGGAACACCAAGGTATACCAATATATACGCTCATTATGCTTCTGAGATGATAAATAGGAAAAGACAGCCTGTGCAATCATTCCTGGAGACCAGTGACTGCTAGGTGTCTTCCTGAAGTGGTCAACTACCTTGGTAAAATATTAATTTTAAGTGGAAAATCCTATAGTTGGTAAATGATATTCGTGCAGTTATCCACTTCAAAATTCTTCAAGTACTCACCTTGAAACCTAAAAACGCTGCAAATTCTTACACACGGGTTGGTTATTCCTCGAACTAGTCGTATGGAGACTAATTTCCTCAACATGGGGAAAATGGGGGAAACGGTGGGTGTGGTGGGTCCCGGACCCATTTCAATCGATTCAGGGTCCAAGATATAGTGGAAAATGATACCCCACACGCCTAGGTACCAGTAATCCCGAATATTCAAAATATATTCAACACATATTCAAAATGGGTAATATATACCCAATTTGACCCATTACTTCATCCAGTGGGTGCCAATCGTTCTGGGACCCGTTTCATTGGATTCAGCGTCCAAAATTTAGTGGAAAATGACACCCTACTCGCCTAGATCGCCCAAAATCTCGAAAATCCATTTTTCAAAAAACACATTTTGACCCGTACCCCGCCCAAATTTGGTCCGATCCGGCTGAAAAGCTTGGAGGACCGTCCTAGACCGGGAACAGACCCCTGACCCAAATGTCAGATTTTTAGAAAATTTTCTACTACCAAAAACGGCGTGGGCGGCGGACGGCGTACGGCGGACGGACATTAACCTTTTTTGATCAGGACATCATGAAACGTCCAGAAAAAAATTTTGAGCCGAATCGGAGAGGTTGACCATTTGCATGAAAACAGGTTGGTTATTCAAGGAATAACCAACCAAAACGCAGCAAATTCTTACAACACGGGTTACTTATTCCTTGAACCACGCGCATGGAGACTAATTTAAACCTCGGACCAGGTGCATGGAGATTCATTTCTTCAACATGGGGAAAATGGGGAAACAGTGGGTATGGCGGGTCCCGGACCCATTCCAATCGATTGAGGGTCCAAAATTTAGTGGAAAATGATACCCCACACACCTATATTGCATCAAAAATCTCAAAAATCCATTTATCGAAATACACATTTTTACCCTTACCCCACCCAAATTTGGTTCAATTGGGTTGAAAAGTTTCGAGGGCCAACTAGAGCTGAAAACGGACCCGTGACCAATATTCCAGATTTTAAGAAAAATTTTTACTATCGAAGTCGGCGTGGACGGCGGACGGACATTTGCTAATTTTGATCTAGACACCTTGAAACGTCCAGAATACATTTTTGGGGCGAATCAGAGAGATTGACTTTTTGCATGAAAACATAGGTTGATTATTCAAGGAATAACCAACCAAATGAGGGGGGGGGGAGAAGAGAATAAAAATACGGCGTCTAATGCATCTGTCTCAAGACGCTGAATCACTACATCCCAGGACATATAATCCTCTGTTGGGGCCTCGAGACAGAGAACAGTCGGACATGCGGCATTGGTCACACTCTTGACAACCTGCCGAGTCTGAGTGAGTCAATGAGTTACGGGCTGGGGCATCTTGTCGCCGTTTAAAAGCTATGCATTCGCTCTTAGAGGTCTGGAAGACGACAAGAAAACACGAGTGTATAATTCTGCATCCAACCCCTCGTTCTGGGTCTCCTGTACGCAAAGATATGGCGTCTCTTTATACTTTTCTCCCTGCTGAAGCACGAACTTGGAACATTTTGGTTGGTTATTCCTTGAATAGTCAACCTATGTTTTCATGCAAAAGGTCAACCTCTCCCATTCAGCCCAACATTTCTGGACGTTTCAAGGTGTCTAGATCAAAAACGCTGCAAATTCATTCACACGGGTTGGTTATTCCTCGGACCAGGTGCATGGAGACTCATTTCTTCAACATGTGTAAAATGGAAACAGTGGTAGTGGAGGATCCCGGACCAATTCCAATCGATTCAGCGTCCAAAATTTAGTGGAAAATGATACCCCACACGCCTAGGTACCAGAAATCTCGAAAACACACATTCGAAATGGGTAAATAGGCACCCATTTTGACCCATAACCTCATTCAGAGGGCGCCAATCGTTTCGAGATTCTTTTAATTGGATTCAGCCTTTCATTGATATCATCTTGTACGAAGGTAACAAAACAAATCATTCATGAGTTTCGAGAATACAAAAGTTTATTGTGCAAACATTGCTCAAAGTAAGTCGAAATAACAAATATATTTTGAAATAACACCCCACGAAATGTAATTCATGTTGAAATCTCCTGATTTTTGCCCGTAATTCAATGATTTCGGCATGTTGGCGTAGGAAATTGATTTGATAATACATATTATTAGATACTAAGTTGCGTTGTTCCGAGGATATATGTTAGTTTGTTGTGCGTTGTGCGACTTTTATCGACTATACTTCCAGGTATGGAAATGCTATCAATTTGCTTCATCCAAGTTCAATTTCCTATCTAGCTCCACGTGAAGGCACTACCTTGTGACGGCATTAAGAATAGAAAATCCGTAAACTTCAAGTACTAAATATGTAAGAGTTCGTAAATATGCGAGTTGAAATTCCGTTTTCAGTCGCTGGGCTGAGCCCATGTGCCATAACCCCATTTTTGTCATTTATCAAGACCCTCTAAAATCTATAGGAAACAATATTCTTTGTTTTATTTCATTTTGGTTGGTTATTCTTTGAATAATCAATAATCAAACTATGTTTTCATGCAAATGATCAATCTTCCCGATTCGGCCCAAAAATTTTTTCTGGGCGTGTCTAGATCAAAATTAGCAAATGTCCGTCCGCCGTCCGCGCCGTTTTTGGTAGTGGAAAATATTCTAAAAATTTGAAATTGGGTTTAGGGGTCCGTTCCCGGTTCTAAGTGGTCCTCGAAACGTTTCAGCCCGATCGGACCGAATTTGGGTTGAGAGGGGTCAAAATGTGTATTTCGAAAAGGGATTTTCGAGATTTTTGGCAATGTAGGCGTGTGGGGTATCATTTCCGCTAAATTTTGGACGTTGAATCCAATGAAATTGGTTCCGGAACAATTGGCGCCCTCTGGATGAGGTTATGAACCAAAATGGGTGCCTATCTACCCATTTCGAATGTGTGTTTTCAAGATCTCTGGTATCTAGGCTTGTGGGGTATCATTTTCCACTAAATTTTGGACCCTGAATCGATTGGAATTGGTCCGGGATCCTCCACTACCACTGTTTCCATTTTACACATGTTGAAGAAATGAGTCTCCATGCGCCTGGTTCGAGAAATTACCAACCCCTGTGAAGGAATTTGCTGCATTAAAATAGCAAATAAAACCTTGGGTTGATCAATTGAAACTGAAAAGACAGGAATCGGAAGTAGATGTGTAAGCCCCCAGGCTTACTGCCTCCAGAAAACCAGAAGGGAGGGAGCATGCGCCAGGATGCGCGTGCAGCTCCTGCCCAGACATCGCATTTGGAGAGAGCTCCAGCGCGCACTCGTTGCCAAGGCGCCCAACTGGGCAGTTGTTGCTGAGGCGCCCCTGGTCGCCGAGGCGTCCAACATGTCGGAGTCATTTATATTTTGTAACCTGTCCTGCAAGTGCAACTCACTCAGTCCATCCTGGCTTTGTCCTGTGCTCGCTCTGAAGTGAACTCTGCTACCATGCTGAAGTCGACTGAAGCTGTAACATTGTGTTCCCCATGAGATAAAGGACTCAAGCTAATTAAGCCTCACTGTGTACCTTTGGGACAGCATGCCCCCTCCTGTTTTCCTTCAATGTCAATGCCGTTTTCGTCAGCTGGTATCGTTGCGCTTGCTCATTAAATTGTATTTCATGTATATCATAATTTCATGTATCATGTATTAATTGTATTTTATGCTCCACATGTTGTCTAATTTACTTTGTCGAATTACTTTGTCTTGTATCAATTCTAGCCCAGGTTGAGGCATATTCTCCTTTGCAACGTGTCCTTGTTTTCAATTATAATTCATTTTGTATCAATTTGTATAAAATTAATTCGAGAGAGGCTTACAGATGTAAATTATTCTATATGAATTTTGACAAATCGATGACATAGGGTGCTATAAGGAATCCCCAAGATAGTACCTTGGCTAGTTATTTCCTTTCTTCTTTTGATAACTGCGGCGTAGATAATACTGGTCGCCTCTAGTTAGAGTTCGAGCATGACTACACATCAAGTATTGCTGGGGTCAAACCCAGTAATAAACTACATATATTCTCAAAGTCTACGCTCTATCATTAATTGCGAATCCTCGGTTTGGCGGTTTTTCTGTTTCTTTCATAGGAAGGAAAACATCACATTTTAACGCAAACAAAAACAGGATCCAAACAATGGATTGGCGGGAGTTGAGGCTGATTTATGAAATTTTGAAAACAACAATCGCTCGCCCGAAATAATTCGATTTCTTCCCTAACATTAGTCAAGTTGCTTTAACCACAACGCTCCCACTTTACTGAAGAGTGCGGTTTCACCGCCCAGGCTGTCCCACCGCAATGTAATGATAGGATTCGCTGTTGAGTTGTTTAGTAAGAAAAAAAAAAAAAAAAAAAAATCGTTCCAATTTTTTCTATTTTCTAACTCGCGGGGTGACGTAATGATAGATTGGAGTCTATTGCATGTCTTATCTCAGATCTAATCCAGAGTAGGTATTCCTTGACATTTCTAACTAAGATTCAATATTCCACCCTTCGCTAGCTAATTCATCAACTCTCAATGGGGTCAAATTGGACTCTCAATTTTAAGCTAACCGGGAATATTTGTACAAGTTTTCTTTAGTTAAAGCTTGTCGGTAATGTAAAGAATACGTAGGAGTCGCCGCCTGGCGGAGAAGAAGCGAAACAAAAAGCGGGAAAAATTTCCCGTTTGTATGATTTTTCTCCTCTAAAAAACGTCAGCACTGAATCGTCTCGTAAAAATTGATAAGCACCGCTTGGCGCACACAAGCAACAAACCGGTGTTGCCAACCTAACAACAGCAGTTTCCTCTTTTGGTTGGTTATTCCTTGAATGAATGTGGGGAGGGGTCAAAATATGTTTTTTTGAAAAATGGATTTTCGAGATTTTGGGCGATCTATGCGAGTGGGGGTATCATTTTCCACTAAATTTTGGACGCTGAATCCAATGAAGTGGGTCCCAGAACGATTGGCACCTACTGGAAGAAGTTATGGGTCAAATCGGGTATATATTATCCATTTTGAATATGTGTTTTCGAGATTTCTGGTACCTGGGCGTGTGGGGTATCATTTTCCACTAAATTTTGGATACTGAATCGATTGGAATGGGTCTGGGACCCGCCACACCCACTGGTTCCCCCATTTTCCCCATGTTGAAGAAATGGATCTCCATGCGCCTGGTCCAAAGTTCAAATTAGTCTCCATGCGCCTGATTCGAGGAATAACCAACCCGTGTGTAAGAATTTGCAGCTTTTTTTTTGGGAAAAAAAAGAAAATAGATTGGAAGCTACGGTAAGGTACTTTTTACACCGACCAGTTCAGAGCAGTTGGAATTATTTCTCTGTCCCTTTCTCCTTGAAGATATTAATACCTCCTGAATGACGAGGAAGATACTAAAGAAGAAGGAGGCGATAAACCATTCAGTTAGATGTGGGGTACGAAACATAATCTTCCCTAGGCGTCGATGATGCACGAGTGTAAAAGCCTAAATGCCGCGTTAAGGGTGTTACGTCTTTGAATTGAACACTAATACCTACTGCACCTGAGTAAAGTTTAATGCTAAAGAAAATTCAATCCTACATTGTATCGCATAATTTTAGCTATTGAGTTAAGATATGCGGTGCGGCGTTCAACTCGACAGTAAAAAAGGAGCGGGGGAAATTTAGAACATGCTCCTTCGGGCTGTTATGACAGTAGCGACAGGTGTAAATGTTGGGATTCCAGGTGGGATTAGATAGAACGCGAAAACGAGAGAGGGAATTTACGGTGGGTTGAGGCTGTATTCAGGTATTTTTCTCGAAACGCGACGTCAAGCTGAACCGGTCTCAGCCAGAGAAAACAGTAACAAACAACAAAATATGGGTGAATTTAAAAAGGAAACCTTTTGTGCTGGAGGGGGGGGGGGGGCAACGTCTGGTTTGTTTTTATCCTAACGTTACCAGTACCGTCCGAAGTAATGTAATATGAAGCAATAAGAACAAATATCGTACTGAAGCTAATGCTCTTGGACGTTTTTATGAATTTACTAGCACCGGGCTAGCTCGTGGGTTCATCGTGGCATATGCGAGCAATACTTTATGGCTTAGTGGGGCTCATAATCAACTGAGAAACCCGCAGTGATTATCAACTTGAGCCTCTTCGTGGGCTGTGTAACAGTTAATGATACTATACTGACAAGTCATCCTGACATGTTGAGTTGATTAATCATTACGACTTTTCAAAAGCAAATCCTCGTTACTGGAAAAAGGATCATTTCTGAACACATGCACGAAATTCCGCCGTAAAAAAGTCTGAGTGTCACTGCGAAATATTCCACAATAAATTTATATTATTGGTAGGCCTAGCTCGTGAGAGAAAGTTTATCTTTGAGATCATCAGAATAAGTACCCAGGGTCTAACAAAAACATGTATGTAGACAAATTATTGAACGATACAGAGGAGATACACATTTTGAAAATGTTTAGGGGACCTAAGCGGGATGGTTTATTATTTTACACTGAGTTCAAGGAGGGGATTTGGAAGGTAGCAGCATGTTTCATTGATGAAAAATATGAATATCGTCGCCACCACTGCAACAGTGGCTATCTGATTTTAGCCAACTTTTCAGGGGTGCAAAAAACTGGATTGAACAACAGGAGCTATCTACACAACTCAAGCTATCTGCACTTCTAATTCAATTCACCCAAGAGCTAATTTTTTTCTCTACTTACTGAAATAAATGCTCAACTATCATTTATTGAACTCCAATAATTCCAAATTGAAACGAAAACAACGCATAAATTATTTTAGTTGAACTGAAAACTAACTTACCAACAGAGAGCTGGAAGCAGGACTACACAAGTAGATAGCCACTGCTTGTGTAGAGCATGGAATAAGTAAGAGGAAGGTTCACTTTATACAAAATGGCGTTATGACTTCGACGATGCTTTGACGCCAGCACACTCTAAAGTTACCTGGAGTTGAACTAATCGGGTTTCTAGGATGACCGGGAGGTAGCAGCATCGTAAGTCATACGAACCCAACAACCACCTCAACAAACAATATGTACTTCCAAAATGGCTGTTTTTTAGATTGGTCCATAACGGTGACTTCCTCGAGGAACTGAATTTGATGTGTAGCTCTGTTATGCCACATATTCCTTGATAGTTTTTCTCTCAAGATATATACGATGTAGCCCTGACTCCAACGCAGATTTGTAAAACAGCGTTACGCGTTGTGCATTGCGCTGCTGGACGGTTCACCAAGGGGTTATTTCATACTTATTCCATGGTGTAGAGGAATAAGATAGCCACAGTTGTATTCTTTATGATTGAGACGACAGTGTTGCCACTAGCCAAGAAGCGACCTTACCAATCGATTCAGCTCGAAAACTTACTCAAAGAACCATCAAAACCCAAAAATCACGAAAATGTCAGATAGCCACAGTTGCAGTGGTGGCGACGCTATATCAAGGGGACAGACTCTCCAATCTTCCCAACTGGACAAAAAGACCCATTTTGTGCACCCCTTGACCCAAGCGGCACCACAACTCCATTTTGAAAAAAAAAAAAAAAAAAAAAAAAAAAACTTTCCACATTACCTTTTTGAAGGAACATCAGTCAGATCAGTCATTGACGGTTGTGTCAGGGCTGGTTGACTTCATGAACGCCACTGTTTGTAGTGATGGTCGCTGCCACAGGTAGCAGCACAGTGCGGACCAATCAGCTATCAGCGTTTGATTAGTCTTGAGTCTCAAACCGCCACCATGTTGTTTTTTAGACTATTCAAGAAGAAAATTTTAATTCCAGAATGCAACATACAATCACGAGTTTCTCTGCTGCAATGCTTGGAAATCTTGACTTTTTGTTTCACAAATAATTGTTTCCTCCACGGATATTGACTTTTGCCGACTGTAGTTTTCAATCTGAATTAACTATCACATCAGTGTGTCTGGCAGCTAGTCTTTGAATTGGTTTGTGTACCTACTTTGTTTCTGTCTGATGTTCTTTGCCTGCACCCTTCCATACCCCTTCGTGTACTGCAGGTTCTTCTTGTGGCCAATCCAGCAGAACCATTTTAATAATTATTTATATCATATCACCATTCTAAGGATCCCAATTAGGAACACAATAAAGCTGGGTTCACATGGACGCTGTTTTTCCGTTAGTCCATTGGCGGCAAACGCGTTTGGCCATCTGATTGGCTCCACAGGTTTATCACAGCTGCCGCAGGTTAACTTTTGAAGCGGTCTGTATACATCAATTTTTTGATGTTTGCCGCAGTAACGCATGCGCAGAGGGTCTCGACGCAGCTCTCACGCCGTTTTTGTCGTCTCATGTTACCTCATTTTTGTTATCTCCAATTTGCCACCAATCAGCTCCACGAACGCGCTTGCCGCACCGCATCCATGTGAACACCCAAACTCAAAACTTATTTTCCCCACCATTCTACCGCAGTTGCCGCTAATGGAGAAACCGCATCCATGTGAACCCAGCTTTAGACCTACAAAAACAGATCAGGCCACAGAAAATCCATATATAAGACAACTAGATAATACTGTGGGCTACAGACATTTTGGCGACGCGTATGCGTTAGTTATAGTGGAAAGCCACCAGGGTTGCTGCAAATTTGCTGGATTTTTTAGCGTTGACTGAATCTTCTGTCTGAGTGTATTCTGTGGGTCGAATGTTTGTGAACTATTACTGTAACCCGCCGTTTCACCTAACGGGCTAGGGATCCAGAAATAGACCTAGGCGAATAAATTAGTGGGAGACTAAAGACTTTCACTTACCGTTCGGAATGTCGGAGACGGTCGGTCATAGACTCCAAGTACACCTGAATTGACTAAGCTCTGAGGAATGGGGTTTCGTAAGTGAAAGGCAAGAGTTCAATATTGGTTTGTAATAACGCAATTGTTCGAAATATGAAATATGGAATGTCTCGGCCGAGAAGGATACTGACTATGACTTAATCTAATTAGTGAGTAGGTAGAATGTGAAGGGCTGAAGGCCAATGAATTTACGAGGTAGCTGAAGGCTCAGGAGTGTTTGATTTGGAATAACGGAAAAATACAAATGATTCACTAATGTCCTCCCCTAATCCCCTTTGCTTTTCTACAACAGACAAAATACTAAATACTACGGTTACAAGTTACAATTTCTCTGATCAGCTTTCTGGTGACTACGCGTCAGGGCTTGGGCCAGATTTAAGGAGTCGACTTTCGCGTTGCTAGGGTACGAGACAGAATTATTTCGCCACTTACGTGCACCAACTCCTTCGGATGGAGACAACCGGGTGATGTGTTCTTCGCTGCTCGGCTTCGGTCAGGGGAACGCCGTCCAGGTCGGAGGAGGCGAGGCTCTTTCCGACGGAGGTCCGACGACTGGCGGTGCGTGGAGATCCCAGACTATTGGCCGTCGGTCGGGCGCGAACGGATCAACACTCGGGTCCGACGGGGGATTTTCAGTTCGTAATAGGGGTCCACTGTTACGGGATAGGAATTGGCTGATCTCCCAATTCCCGAGTTCTCACCCTGAAGGAACCACGATACAATCGTTCCTTCAGGTCACTTTCACTTCACTTCGATGTTCCGGTTCACTACGCTTCGATGTTCCGGTTCACTTCGATGTCCCGGTTCACTTGGATGTCCCGGTTCACTTCGCCTCGATGTTCCGGTTCACTTCGATGTCCCGGTTCACTTGGATGTCCCGGTTCACTTGGATGTCCCGGTTCACTTCGCTTCGATGTTCCGGTTCACTTCGATGTCCCGGTTCACTTCGATGTCCCGGTTCACTTTACTTCGATGTCCCGGTTCACTTTACTTCGATGTCCCGGTTCACTTCACTCCGTTCCGCGAACAGAGATTTCAACTTTCCTTCCCTTGAGTTCGGATACGACTGCTCGATGTTGGTTCTCTCAGTCCGCTCGTCACGTCGCCTTCCCCTTCTACTCCTCCCTGGGTGTCTTGCGCGCCCATCGCCTACCCAATCCAAAGAGGGCACGCCTTCCGCCCAGCTGGAGTTAGGCGTTTGGAGGGGAGAGGGGTCGTTCCGTCCCCCGCCGCCGAGGTTTCTTGGCGGGGCGCTTGAAATTTGCCGCCCCGTTACATTACTTGTATCGCCCCTTTTGTTGCTTTGTCTTGACATTGCTGTTCAATTCTATGTAAATTCTGGGGAAATGTGTCTCCCTGTACATAATCCTTTAATAAATCTTAGCTCGTATGTGTTTGTGTCAATCATGGTCACTGATCTTAATAATTTTGTATCGTATATTCTCTTTAAAGTTGACTTGTCCTCCCCTTCCTAGTAATATTTACTTCTTGGAATATGAAATTTTAAATTGCTCCTCCTTTGGGAATAAATCACCGGGACACTGCTTCTCATTCCTACACTTCCTATTTCGCCAATTTGTCATCATCTGCGTCGCTTCGCCATTCATTTTGTCTCGTCGTTTTGTACGGTCGCTCATTAGATTATCATATCGTTAACATCCTCTTCCAATCGAGCAAATATTCCCAACGTTTCCCGGTTCACTGTATTTCCTCTGCAATCTTTCAACCTTTTGGAACTAAGAATATGATATTTTATTGATGGCTTTACTACATATTGTTTTTTCTTTGTTAGGCGGAGCTCCCTAGGCTCTTACATGAACCTAGTTGGTTCATTTTGATGAATTTATTTTCCCGTACTCACGATTCCGTCCACAAAATCATGGTTCAGACGAGCTACCAAGGCCAAGGTAGTACACTGTTATGTTATGCTCATGGTCTACGTCGTTTCCTTCTTCTTCTATACTTTTTTCCATCTAAAGAGTAAGCGATACCTCTGTTTGATCTTCTCGGATATCCACGTGTACGTATTCGTTTAGTGTGCTGTGAGAACTATGTACACAGAACATCGGTCCGGGCCTTGAGTTCAAAAGGGAATTCGAGGGGAAAGAAGAAGCAAACACCTCATAATGAATTCAGGACATGACCGAAGCTTTCCGAAGGTAAATGTACTTTGAACTTGGAAGTGCCTCGTGTTATAATATGTACACATCCAGGTGACTGGTATGTGGGTATTCGGCATCTGAGAGTAAGCGGCCTCTTCAAGGCCAAATTTGACTTGTTCACTGCTTATCAACAGTATACCTCAGAAAAACGCTGCTAATTCTTCCACAGGGGTTGATTATATCTCACCTACTGCACCGAAAAATTCCGCACTCTCGTTCAAAATAGATAAGTAGGTATCAATTTTGACCCATACCCACCCCCAAGTGGGCACCAATCCGGGACCTGTCCTCCGATTTGCCCCCAAAATTTGACAGCTGACTACTGTGCCTAGATCAAACGATGCAAATTCATTTCACAGATGATGGTTATTCCTCGGACCAAAAGCATGCCAATATGGAACAGTGCGAGTGGAGTGTCCCAAACTCATTCCAATTGATTCCAAAATTTAGTGGAAAATCTGAAATTTCAGTCAGAAACACGTTCCCGGCTCAAATTGGTCCTCGAAACTTTTCAGCCGATCGCACCGAATTTGGAGGGGGGGGGGGGGGTGTAGGGGCCAATATGTGTGGATTTTCGAGATTTTCAAGCCAAATTCAAGAAAAAATAGTTCAACAGGAACAACCATCAAGGAACTAGCGGTCAGCCAACTACCCCAAGAATTCCTCAGGTAACCTTTCTCAGGTAAAATAGCTTTGCACGAACATTTATTTGATTCTTCAATAAATCTCTACATGCTGAAGAATATTCGGTTCTTTACTCATTCAAATAAAATTTTTTCTGGACGTTTTAGGGTGTCTAGATCAAAATTAGCAAATGTCCGTCCGCCGTCCACGCCCACTTTAGTGGTAGAAACTATTCAAAAAATCTGAAATTTTGGTCAGGGGTCCGTTTCATGGCTTTAGTTAGTCCTCGAAGCTTTTCAACCTGATCGGACCAAATTTGGGTGGAGTAGGGGTCAAAATGTGAATTTCGTAAAATGGATTTTTGAGATTTTTTGCAATCTAGGTGTGTGGGGTATCATTTTCCACCAAATTCCGGAAGCTAAATCCAATGTAATGGGTCCCAGAACGATTGGCACCCATTGGAAGAGGTTATGGGTCATAATGGTTATCTATTACCCTAATGTACCCTTAACCTTAATGTGTTTTCGAGAATTCTGGTACCTAGGAGTGTGGGGTATCATTTTCCACTAAATTTTGGACGCTGAATCGATTGGAATGTGTCCGGGACCTGCCAAACCCACTGTTTTTCCCCATTTTCTCCATGTGGAAGGAATGAATCTCCATGCGCCTGGTCCGAGGAATATCCAACCTGTGTGTAAGAATTTGCAGCTTTTTAAGTAAATGAGCCGTGAATAAATATTTCTCGTCGGAGTGGACAATATAGTGTACCGCATTTCCCACGTAGAAAGGAGCATTTCAGTGGATTCATTAGGCTTTCGGAATTGGGGCTGAGGCTCAAGGTGAAATGGAGTGGTCACGAAACTGTAGTTTTCGGTGGAGTTTTTTTCCAACTTAACCGAGACAAAAGCTGGACAAAGTAGTCTTGATTCCATGGTATCAACGTG
This sequence comes from Cyrtorhinus lividipennis, assembly GCA_019603395.1. NCBI lineage: Eukaryota > Metazoa > Arthropoda > Insecta > Hemiptera > Miridae > Cyrtorhinus > Cyrtorhinus lividipennis. Next base: position 13,026,802 of record CM034008.1, read on the forward strand.
GCAGTGGGAACGGTGGCGTTTTCTACATTCGACCGCAACCTAATAGACACCTACTCCAGAAAAACCCGCCCTAATGTCTGGAGCATCTTCCAGGCGCTGGCCGCCTCTCAAAAACATTAAGTGGCATTTAATAAAGGTTGTTGAAGTGAAGAGTAACATCTCCATCAAGAAACAGAGGAACCCCGTGGAGTAATGACGGCCCATCATGACACCTCGGTTGATGGGCAGGGCAGGCCCCGAAGGTCCGCATTTGTAACGACAAGGGTAATTTACAACATCGTAATCGCTCCTCGGGCAGTCCAAGGTATTTACAAACAGCTTAGCTCGCGTTATGAGGCGTTTTACATGCAAGTTAAGGTAAAGGAGTCAACTCCGAGAGAACCATCTTGAAGATCGATAGGGCGTACAACGTGGGATTTTTCAAGAAACTAAAACTGGCCAAGACTCCCAAAGTCGTTCTGAGGCACTTCCCAGGCTCGATGACTAAGCCAGATTGAGTGACAACTCAATGGTTTCTCGTCTGATTGGTCTGAGAGCACATTGGTGCCCCAAGCCTTCCAAGGTGGAGTGGTGAGAGTGGTGAGCGAAGATTATCAAAATTACATAAATTGAGAATTTCTCAGCAACCAATACACCCAAGTTTTGATCTGACAAATTCTCACCGTTAATGATCTTTTGGTCGGTTATTCCTTGAATAATCAACCTATTTAATCATGCCCAACGTCATGAGAGGAGGTTAACCTCTCCAATTGGCCCCAAAATTTGACAGTATGCGTTTCTAGATCTTTCTTCTAGATTGAAAACATAGGTTTATTATAATATTCATAATATTCCAGTTGTGTTAGGTTGACCTTCCACATCTTTTTTTTTTTTATTTTTAAGACCGCAGATTCATATTTTCACTTATTTTTACTCCAATGTTTATTCAGGTCCAGGCCTGGCATCCTCAGGGAACATTTCGGCAACTGGGTCTCCAAATCTCTACAGGAGAGTATATACTCGTATATCATAAGTTACATTACTACAGGACAGTCTATGGCCGATGGCGGAACAATTGTCAGGTGTAACCAGTTAAATATTTGACCACTCGGGACAGCTCAATTGCTCCCTGCACCAACAACCTACCTAGCGGGAGGAGGATCAACTACTGAACCTGTCAAATCCTTACTTCATTGAGATATGATCTACCTGTCTTTATACAAGAAAAACCTCAAGAAAATATAGAAGAAATATTACTCTCTCATAAACAACAAGCAATACTAATTTGAAATGTCATATCAAAATAATGAAGTTCACTTGGCAGTTGTCAACACTGCGAGGCCATCTTGTTTTCTCTCTTCTGACGCTTGACGTCTTCCTGTTGTGGTTGTGAGCTTGTCAAGAACCAAGAATATAATGCGTTCGAGTGATGAAGTGTTGTTCAATTATCAAATCCAGTATTATCCATATTCATAGATCAATAGGTAAATAAGAAGTGGTTTGTTTCATTTGTATGAAATTCAGTGAAGAAACACTGATAATTTGGCTGTAACTAACTGGCTCGAGTCTTCAGCCTTAGTCACACTTTATTTAATTCAATTCTTTAAATCTTAATTTTTAAGATTAGTTGTAAATTACCCATAATTAAAATCCCAAGAATAGATATGTTACTGCAAGGTATCACTAACCTTACATACTGGATGGGCCACAGGGACGTTTGTATAGGTACTTACAACACTAACAACTATGAACATTTGGTTTAAACTTTGGGCATTTAACGATTACAGGGACAAGACAAATGGATGGTAACTGTATAAAAGAAGGATCAGGTAGAAGATTAGCGGGACACTCACTGTTTTCCCTATTTTATCCATGCTTCTAGTCCGAGTAATAACCAACTCAAAAGAATTTGCACTGTTTTTGAGAGTATTGGGTATCATTATCCACTAAATTTTGGACGCCGAATTCATTGATACGGGTCCCGGACCGATTCTTAAACGTAAATTTGTGCCGTTGTGGTAGGATAGGGAAAATTAATGGCGATGTCAATTAAAAATGATCACAACCCCAGACCAAACAAGGTAGGTCTCGGTGGTGAAACCTCATACTTTGTAAGTCCTAACAGCCACCTTTCTTTCGATCGTTTCTTGAAGAAAAAAAATATATAAATACATAAATAAAAATTTGAACGCGAAAAACAGTTTTTAGCTAGGCAGAGGAGGCTGCTGGGGACGTTTCAAACGCTCACGTTATATTCTTTTACTTGCTTTCCGACCACTTAAATTGTTGGGTATCATTTTCGTTTCCATCAAGCATGGTTTCGGAGGATTTAGAAGCACAAAAAGCGAAAGGAAAAGGTAGTTTTGATTTTTTGGCGTGGATTTTGTCCCTCCAGAAATTGTTTCAACGCTTTACGTTCGTTGGTGGTCGACGCGCCGTTGGTGCAACTACGGTTCTCCACTGCATACATACACCACACATAAAAGATGGATAATATCTGTATACTAGTCAAGCATCAAAACGTACTTCGTGACATCCGAAACTGATAAAAACCGGTCACTGACCAGGGACTTTGTACCCAGTCAGGCTGGTTTTTTGTGCCCGGTTGGGCGTTGTTTTGCCTATAATGTTGGACAATTCTCGTCTTTTTGAGGGAGGAGCTCAGCAATAAAGATCAGGGCGGTAGAATCCCGAAAAGAACGGGATCAGCCTGAAAACAATAAGCCTTGAAGGAGCATATAACTACTTGACGGAGGGAAATAGAAAGCCAAGGCAGGAGAGAAAGAGCGAGACCGTAAAATATCCCTCGTAAATGCCTTTGGACGCCTCAACGTAATTAACTCAAACGGAATAATATATAAAGCCAGGTCCTAAAAAGAAAAAGATTAAATTAAAAATAAAAATAAACACGAAACGGTGGAGTGAAGAGGGTTTGGGTCTATTTATTGTTATTGGTCCGGTCGCTGAGGGTTACGGATACGGACTTGACCGTTTCAAACCTTACAATGCAGTCTGCAAACATTCTTGTTGAGATTTACGAGGGCGGCCTCTTATCTTACCGGCTCGAGATCAATCTGAAAGGGAACCCACACGAGTACGGTTGAGAATAATTTTTGTCCCTTTGGTCTTTGAATGCGCGATTTCGTTATTGGCAGGTCTTTTGGATTAGAGGGACGACTGATTTGTCGCAATTTACCTGGCCACAAAAATGTCTCAAAATGTCTTCTAAAGTTCCAATATTCCTAGCCAAGAAGTTTGTAAGAGAAGGGGGAAGAAATACAATGATGAATTATTAATGTTTGGCCCTCCAGATCTGTTTGAATTAATAGTTGGACGACAGTGGCACCGGATCATTCTGTTTGTGTTCCTCACCGGTATCCCCGTCATCTTCTTCTTTACCATGCTTGTAAACCGTAAAAGAAGTTGTAACCTCCTTGTTCTTTTTCGCCACCTTGGCGATTTGATAAATATACGTGTGTGTTTTCTTGAAGTTTTTATAATTACACTAACCGCAACTGGATATCTGTTGCTTTCTATTGGGTGGTTAGGGTCCAGGGATGCTCGCTCACAGTTTACACATTCCTGTTTTAGAGGGCTATAGGTGAAAAATACTGTAAGATCAACCATAGCCCTTTGTCGCTTATAGAAGGAAACTACCTTAAGCGTAAATGATTCTGTCAAACGGCCTTGTGAGAATTGGTTTTCACTGTCAATCGTTCAAAGCTCCGGCTCAATGCTCAGATGGTGGCCATTTCATATTTTTGTGAAAGCTCTTCTTCCTCGAACTGCGTGTTTTGCGAGAAGGTAGGTCTATAATCTCTATAATCGCTGCTCTGAAAAATTGCAATTCAGTAAGGTTCTTAGGTCAGAATTTATTGAGCGCAGCAACCAGTAAGCTGCCTTAATACCTCGACCATCACAGCTTGCTCTTCCTAGTCTTGAAAGTAAGCACGTTTCTGTATCGATTGAAACATCTGCATCAGCTGGAAATCTGTATACAAGGCTAAAATCTTGTCGCTGGAAACCTATAGTTGGGAAACTGCCTATTGTGTAGTTCAATGGAATTGTCATTGAACTGAACTTTGGCATGATTTTGAGATGATCGAGGTCAATACCTTTAACAACAACAGTTCTTAATCTATAGATGGCATTTCAACAACAGATCTAAAGGGTATTTTTGCCAATCAATACAGCGCACGGTAATGAGGCACTCAAGAAACTGGAAGGCTACCAAACAACTGGAAAATTGAGTGCCGATCATTGATGCAATCGTTGATGTTTTCCCTGATTCAAACAACATGGTATCTGCAGGAGAGACTACGGGACGTCAAGCGAATACCACATCCTTTCCTTCGCCTATGGGGGAAAGAATACAGTCAATGTGGCGTCTCAAGTGTTTTCTACTTCCAGTAATCATTTGCACAATAAAGGGACATAAATTACCGTCGTCAGCCTTTTCACTCGAAGGAAACTTCCAGAAGCTTCTTGAGGCACGGTCTGGCAATCAGTCATTGACGAATCCGTCTGAAGGCAGACCCATTTGCATGTGTGACAGTACAAAAAATTATTCTGGAAAATGCGACGGCTTAAAATAACCTATAAGGTAAAGGACCTACGGGTAGGTGACTGGTAGGTACCTGGTTTTAGGATGTGTGGGAAGCCAGGCACTCCCAGGTTCCTCCAGGTTCCCTCCCTAGTACCTCCTGTGGAAATTTGGAGTTTATTTTGGTTGGTTATTCCCTGAATTATTAAATATCCTATAATAATTATTATTTTGTTCAAGAAACCAAGGTAGAATTGTTGATTCTATACAATCAAAAGCCTGATTGGGTGGTGGATTGGGTGGTGGTGTATGCCACATTCTTGCCACCCCCAATAGTGAGTTCAACTGCGAACGTCGATTTCAACACGTGAATGCCCAAATAGAGAACAAATTGCATGGAAATTCATTTCTTCAACATGGGGTGTGGTGGGTCCCGGACCCATTTCAGTCGATTCAGGGTCCAAAATTTAGTGGAAAATGATACCCCACACGCCTAGGTACCGGAAATCTCGAAAACACACATTCGAAATGGGTAGATAGGTACTCATTTTGACCCATACACTCATCCAAAAATCGTTCCAGGACCCATTCCGATCGATTCAGCGTCCAAAATTTTGTGGAAAATGATACCCCACACGCCTAGGTACACTTTTCAGCCCGATCGGAACAAATTTGGGCGGGGTAGAGGTCAAAATGTGTTTTTTCAAAAATGGATTTTCGAGATTTTGGGCGATCTAGGCGTGTGAGGTATCATTTTACACTTAATTTTGGACGCTGAATCCAATGAAATGGGTCCCAAAGCGATTGGCACCCTATGGAAGAAGTTATGGGTCAAATTGGGTATTTACTACCCATTTTGAATGTGTTTTCAGGATTTCTGGTACGTAGGTGTGTGGGGTATCATTTTCCACTATATTTTGGACGCTGAATCAAATGGGACGGGTCCCGGAACGATTGGTGCCCACTGGAAGAGGTTATGGGTTATAATGGGTACCCATCTACCCATTCGAATGTGTGTTTTTGAGATTTCAGGTACCTAGGCGTGTGGGGTATCATTTTCCACTTAATGGTGGATCCTGAATCGATTGGAATGGGTCCGCGACCCACCACACCCACTGTTTTCCCCATTTTCCCCATGTTGAAGAAATTAATCTCCATGCGTCTGGTCCGAGGAATAACCAACCAAAACCAAATTGATAAATAAAATAAATCGTCACCCAGTCAATATACAATACCTAGGTATCCAGCGCGTGGGTAGAGCGCCCAGGGGCCCGGAGAAAGGTGATGACGAGGCAGACGAGATCACCCACGCGGATATGAGTCTTACTGGAGCACTGGGAGCAGATCAGGACATCCCGAAGATGGGGCCGTGAGAAAAACACCAGTACAAGGTGTTTGCCCAGTGATGGAGTACTCAGGTCTAGTCCGGTGTCTCGGCTTGATCGACTTTGGCCTCCCCATTAGCATACCGCTACCGTCCTGAGCCTTGTAATGAGGGCCCCGAGGCCGTTTCGTGTGGTCGGGAAAGGGCGTAATGAATCACGGGGGCTTGTATTATTTGTCTTGTACCAAGTTGTTCTGAACAACTCATCAACCTAACGTGAAATGTTTTATGAAAACTCGTAATTTGAACTGCCACCGTAACACAACGAGGCGTTTTTCGCTAAGAACGTCGATTCTGTATCACAAAATGTGCAAATTCTTACACACGGGTTCCTCGGACCAGACGCATGCCGATTCATTTCCTCAACATGGGGAAAATGGGGGAAACAGTGGGTGTGGCGGGTCCCGGACCCATTCCAATCGATTCGGAGTCCAAAATTTAGTGGAAATGATACCCCACACGCCTAGGTACCAGAAATCTTGAAAACACATATACAAAATGGGTAGATACATACCCATTTGACCCATAACCTCTTCCAGTGGGCGCCAATCGTTCCGGGACTCAGCGTCCCAAATTTAGGTTAAAATGATACCCCACAAGCCTAGATCACCAAAAATTTCAAAAATCCATTTTTCAAAATGTACATTTTGACTCCTTACTCCCCAATATTTGGAAAAGTTTTGAGGAGAAACTAGAGCAGGGAACACGTCTCTGACCCAAATTTTAGATTTTTAGAAAGTTTTCTACGACCAAAATCGGCGTGGACGGTGGATGAACATTAGCTTATTTTGGACGCTGAATTCTCAACTCATGACTCCATATGACTCACCTCATGGAATGATTAGGTTTAGATCAGATTATTTATATTAAGTAATTTATTTAAAAGATATTATATAATCATATTGTTCCATTTAATAATTTGTTTTTATTAAATTATTTTATTTAAGTACTTAAATTGGATTTTATTAGAAACAAATATATAAGTTTGGCGAGATTAAATATTAATATTTAAATGATATTTTTTTAACTCTTAGTTTTTAATTTTATTTGTTTATAAATATAAATTATATTTATAATAAATATTCGTAACTAAAAATTGTGCCAGCAACTGGAAGAGGTTATGGGTCAAAATGGGTGTCTATTCACCTATTTTGAATGTGTGTTTTTGTGATATGGATCTAAATTTTGGACGCTTAATCGATTAGAATGGATCCGAGACAAGCCACACCGACTATTTTCCCTTTTTTTTTTTTTTACTGGGATTTTTACTATGATTGCAATTTTCTAATTATAATTATCTGAATATCTACTATTGTTATTATTATCGTATTACAGCCCACTACTAAATACCCCTGTACCAGTTAATTTTTGCCACCAGTGCAATGAGATACCACCAGGGAGGGTATGCGCATTTAACAACGCCATATTTCTTACTGTCCAGGAGGGATACCATTTCATTCATGTCCAGAAATTTCACCCTGAACTCCACCGGAACTGGTCAGGTGATGATGAAGGGGATGATGTTCTCATTTTTACCCGTGTTGCCTAGGGATTAGAGGGGGGTGAACTGTCAAATTTCCAGTCATCATCATTTTCACTGGAATGCTAAGTATTCCAATGACATTAATGTTCATGTAAAAACAAATGAAATAAAACTCAAAGAACGGGGTTTTTTTCCACAAAATTTTGGACGCTGAATTCAATGAAGTCGCATCCACCGGAAGAAGTTATGGGTCAAAATGGGTATGTATCCACCCATTTTGTATGTGTCAAGATTTCTGGTACCTAGGCGTGTGGGGTATCATTTTCCACTAAATTTTGGACCCTGAATCGATTGGAATGGGTCCGGGACCCGCCACACCCATTGTATCCCCCATTTGAGGAATAACCAACCCGTGTGATAAGAATTTGCAGCGTTTTTACTTTCAACACGCTAAGTGTGTAGATTTCAAATTTCCGAACCCCATCTGGGCCGAATCATCCCGATCATCCTGTTTTCATGCCAGAGGTCAACCTCTCCTATTAGCCCTAAAGTGTGACAAGGAAAAATGTGCTTACAGACCATGAATATTGAACTGAGGACAAAACTAACGACGGCACGTCCTCATACTACGAATTGGACCTGATTGGATTGAATCACGATCTAATTTTCCCTCCGTGACTCGTAGGTACGTCTTTTTTCTCAATCTTTTTTTTTTCTTGGGGAAAAAAGAAAATTGATTAGAAGCTACCGTGAGGTACCTTTCCCACCCACATCGACCAGATTGCAGCAATTGGAATCACTTTTCTGTCCCTTCCTGCCCGAAGGTTGTAAAACTATTAGGTGACTACGTCCTATCGTTACTTAATAGGACCACCACTATGTTTTACAGCCTCCCTGTTATTAGTTAAAGATATTGAAGAATGAGTCAACGTAACTAAAGTCAGGTATATAACACTAGTCATCGTGCGATATTGGCAATAAATAGAAGGTTTTCTAAGATATTATGGCTCCTCAAACACAAATCGGACACTTTCCCAACAATTTAAATGAAATCGTCCAATATTGGTTGCATAAAAACTGACAATTAAACACCAAGTCTCCAAGTTGGTTCATTGTGGAATTTAGAATGTTAACACCTGGTGTTGGTCATAAACAGATGCACCGATTGATGCAGCTGCTGTCTCGGAAAAAATAAGTTTCCCCCAAACTCCTTCAGGAATAATTGCGGCAGAATTTTCAGCGTATTTGATGTAGACATCGTGAAACGTAAACTGCCAAATTTTAGGGCCAATGGAAGAGGCATAATTACACAGGTTGATTATTCAAGGGATAACCAACCAAAATCAGGTCTCCTAAGGTGATTTACGACTCTCAACCCCAACCTGCCTCCAAAAGGGGCGTAGATACTCACTAGAGTACAATGCATCATCAGGCATGTTTTTTTCCTCAACATTTTTCATTTAGGTCGGGACCATACGGTCGTGTTTGACAAACAGTTGAATTTTTTACTCTTGCGAAGGACCCACTCAGGTCAACTCTGAAACGATATTTTGTGTTTCATGAGAAAAAAAAAACACTTCATAATTGTTTCGCGGATCTTCAGTGAGCCTCTCGAGCCAAAAGAATTAATACTTTTAATTTTGAGACATTGATTAACGCCCCTAAACACCCATGATGATGAGTATACTGCGCCACACTCTTAGGAGGGAAATGGATGCCACATATGTTTCATCTTGTGGGTCTTCGCAGCTGTTTGCGATGATGAAGGCGTATTATCGTCCATATTCCCATTATAAGGAAGGAATTTGACTATTAACATTGTTGAAGTGCCGTGCTGGATCATCATGAACACCTAAAACTCAAAATTAGTCTTTTAATTCCGGGTAGGTTTTGCTAATGTGGGAAGTGGTCGCGCCAAATATTCAAAATTCGTTAGGCGAGCGTCCGCTAGATTTCGCACTAGATAGGCAACCCGCAGGGCCCCCTCGACGCGTGCTACCCGCTCTCTCGATTGTTATTTGAAACCGAAATAATTCTCCCTAATCGTGTGACAATTCGTTATATTTAATCATCCAGGACGTGACACGAAGCTTGATTTGACATAATTCCTGATTGCGACTATTTCCTTACCTGAACATTCGCTGAGAAAACTCCCACTGGTCATCCATCAGGTTCTAAATACATATTCTACAGTTCTAAATACTGTAGATTCACATGAGAATTAACGCCCTCAAACACCCATGATGACGAGTATACTGCGCCACACTCTTAGGAGGGAAATTGATGCCACATATTATGTTTCATCTTGTGGGTCATCGCAGCTGTTTGCGATGATGAAGGCGTATTATCGTCCATATTCCCATTATAAGGAAGGAACTTGACTATTACCATTGTTGAGGTGCCGTGCTGGATCATTATGAACACGTAAAACTCAAAATTAGTCTTTTAATTCCGGGCAAGTTTTGCTAATGTGGGAATTGGTCGCGCCAAATGTTCAAAATTAGTTAGGCGAGCGTCCGCTAGATTTCGGACTGATAGGCAACCCGCAGGGACCCCCACCGCGTGCTCTCGATTGTTATTTGAAACCGATGTAAGTCTCCCTAATCGTGAGAAAATATGTTAAATTTAATCATCCAGGACGTGACACGAAGCTTGATTTGACATAATTCCTGATTGCGACTATTTCCTAACCCGAACATTCGCTGAGAAAATTCCCATTGTCATCCATCAGGTTCTAAACACTGTAGATTCACGTATGAATTAAATCCCCGTCTTTTCCCTCCCATCCTAACCTATTTAACAATTTCCTCCTACTTGCTCAATTCTACGTGGTCTAGAGACCTCTCCAGATTTCTCCCAACCCTCGGTGAGGTCCTCTTTTCTGCCAAAGATTTAATTTAAAAATTCCTTCGAACTCGCCTTCTTTCATATTATTGCTCAGTGTATCGACTTTTATTTTTCCAGCAATAATGTTTACTGACTTAGCAACCGTTTATTTAGTTTTACCTACTTTGTACTCCATGAATGCTTCACAGACGATGAAGCAACGTGTGATGGTGAGAAACCTGACTATTTTGAACGATAAGCGGTTCTGGAATAGGCATTCAGACTTCATCGTAGATACTAGTGAAAAACCTACTAAATTTTACCTACAAGGGGTAAATTATTGAACATTTGAATAACTATATATTCAATTGTCTGGTTACTGCCTTATCCGCCATCAGGACTGTGGGTGACTTGAACATTTCCTAAGGGAGTGTAAATTCTCCCTTCTGGGAGGCTTTTATGAAGGTTAGATGAAAACTGTAAGTCCTTCATGTATAAATTGGTCAGTCTGAAGTAAATGCGTACATACCCTCGACCATGCTTTATGATATCTCACATATAGAAGATCGATCGATAAATCACCAATGATCCACTTTGTTGTCAGGACATTTGGGTCATCAATCCCAATGAGTTCTCTTTCAAAGGTTTCCATCCCGTTGAGTGTTTCAATCCTTTTTTTTTTTTTTTTTTTTTTTTTTTTTTTTTTTTCAAATAAAATATAATGTTTAACAAATTGGATGCGGCTGAGAAAGACCCGGAGGTAATGGATGTTGCAGAGCTGCTTTCATAATAGATCACTCCGTCCTGGATGATTTCCCTCCTGGCCCATCCCGCTCTCCCTCGCTCCCTCGGAGTCGGGAGATGTTCGTGTTTTTAAACGCTCCACAACAAAATAAACACCCCGCATTATTAATGAGGTTTTGGGATATGAGCGGGACCTGGTTGGCTCAACACCATTAACAATCTTCCCCTTCAAGAAAGACCCCTCTCCACTCCTTCGGTGGTCTTCTTGGTTGTCTCGGTAAGCGGCGTGAGATCATTAACGAGTACCTGATAATTTCTAATCAGGAATCGTTCAAAAGTAACGAGTTGTCCATCGGGGTTAAAACACTGGCTGCATTACGCATTGGTAAGTTCAATTTGGTTGCATATCAGCTAATCACGTAATTCGGTGCGACGATCTCTAATTGGGGACCTTGAGGTGCGAAATGCACTTCAAAGAGGTAGGTATAAACTAAAAATAGGTGAAATAGGTTACTCCTATATTGGTCCGATTAGGTTGAAAAGTTTCAAGGACCAACTAGAGCCATGAAAAAGTCCCTTACCAAAATTTCAGATTTTTAAAAATTTTTCTACTACCGAAGTCGGCGTGGACGGCGGACGGACATTTGCTATTTTTGATCTAGACACATTGAAAGGCCCAGAAAAAATTTTTGGGGCGAATCGGAGAGATTGAATTTTTGCATGAAAACATAGGTTGATTATTCAAGGAATAACCAACCAAAAAGATTAGTGAAATAGGTGTAAATAACCCTATACATTTAAGGAAACAAGACAAACTCCGTAGGACCTCATAACCCAATAAATCGGAGGCGGTATGTCAATCTACGACTTCGAACGACAAAACGACGAAGATTCTCATAAGGTTAGTGCTTTCTTTTTAAATGCCTAAATGCGAGGATCACGAGATTATGTGAGACTATGTTCATCGTCCAGTTGACTTAACCCCAGAATTTCAAAATCTCAAGGGGAACGAAGGTTCAAATTGCAAATTTTCATAAACTTTTCCAAGCAACGTAAAGGAATAGACAGATCGGGCAAGTATAAAATGACAACGACATCCAAAATAAAGCCATGGAGCAGAATTCCCACTTGATCATAGGGAGAATCGTGAGTATGTAGCTGAAATTTGACTTTACTAGAGAGAAAGATACTTCCACAAATTCGAAATGGGTAGATATGCACCCATTTTGACCTATAGCCTCATCCAGAGGGCACTAATCGCTCCGGGACCCGTCTCTTTGGATTCAGCGTCTAAAATTTAGTGGAAAATGATACCCCCCACACCTAAATCGCCAAAAATCTCGAAATCCATTTTTCGAAATTCACATTTTGACCCCTACCCCACCCAAATTTGGTCCGATCGGGTTGACAATTGAAAGGCGAGGACCAACTAGAGCCATGAAAGGACCTCTGACCCAAATTTCCCAAATTTTGTCAATAGTCGGCGAATTTATTAATTCTCTGGAGCAAGAACTATGGGGAAAGCAATAAAAGTGGAGAGTTCCAGATTCACTCAACTCAATTTAGCGTCAAACATTTAGCGGAAAATGATACCCATCCGAAATTTCTGAAAACCCATTTTTCCTAAACACAATTTAACCCCTTTCTTCCCCAAATTTGGTTCTTTCGAACTGAAAAGCTTCGAGGACCACATAAAGCCACAAAAGGGATTCCTTAACCAAAATTTATGATTTTTGGAAACATTTTTAGAAATTTGTTTAAAATTATATTCGAGATGTTTTGCACATTAAGCATGTAGGGTGTCAATCCTACTAAACTTTGGAAGTTAAATCGATTGGAATAATTGATTTTCCTATGCTCCTGCTCCAAGGAATAATAAACCATTGTTAAATATTTTGCATTTTTGATTTTTTTGCTTTGATTTTTTTAAAACTACATTTCAAGAGCATTGAATTTTGACATTCCATTTTCTCAACAGGCCTTAGGTCTACCTGCCACGGATTGTTTTACTTATACTTACATAATCCCTGCTCCGTGGCTATGTCCTCAAATGGGTCCTGGAGGATAGTACGAAGGAATAAAAATAGTGAGTTTGAGCAGCGAAATTAAAATAAAACAAAAACCTTCCTACCGATGGACTGCGATTGATTATTTGAATGGTTCGGCAGATGGACCAAGGGGAACTACCAACATTTGACGCGAAAAATCACGATCGGTCTCCACAATTTATTAAGGAGGCGGAAATGATTAAATAGCTGAGGAGAGGGAGGGAAAAGGCAATATGGGGTATTCCATTCTTACCAACGTGGAATGCTAATGGAGAAAACTGATGTTGACCAGTGAGAGTTTTCTCAGTTGATGGTTCTTAATGGAAATAGTCTCAATCGTGAAATATGCCAAATCCATCATCGAGTCACGTCCTGGATAATTAAATATGAATAACATTTGACATGCTCCGGGAGAATGTTTATTGGTTCAGAAACAATTGGTTCACAACGGGGTGAAAAGCGCGTCGGACAGCGAAATCGAAGCGAAATCTAGCGGTCGCTCGGTTAATGATTTTAAAACTATGAGCGCAAATATGCGTATGGTGATGGGTAGCCAGAAAGCCTGATAAGCTCCTCCTTCAGCAAAACTTCCTCTCTCTACACTACTCGCTAGAAGCAAACTGTTAATGTGTTAATGAGACTACTCCCCAACTTCCTGATAATCTCGATCAGTACAAGAAACATGATTCTTTGATTCACAGTACATAGCTTTTTCTCCGGGAAAAGGGCAACACGCGCTACACGAACTGAAGTTTCCTGATCTTGGATATTTTCGATCGAGTTTCTTCATGTAATCGTGGATGAGGGGATAACAGTCGAGAAGATTGATCGACGAAGAGGAGATAACCCGAAAATTGGCGTCAGATTCGGTTAACCGAATTCAAAGAGGTCGAAAAATGCCGCCGTTTTTATTCGGACTTCCTCGCGTTTATAATGTAAAATGGAAAAGATTCCTCCCGCATCATTTCCAACCCTCAAAAGCCCGCTCGGGACCTTTTTTCGTGCAGAGGCGATCACTATCGGCACCCGTTTCTCACACGCTCGGTCCTTCGCCACGATTTATGCTAATCCACCCTAATCACAGGGCAGACCACATGGGACCGATTTTCTCCCTTTTGACCCGATATTCTCTACAACTACCAACTTCAACACCGATTCCAACTATTATGTGCTCTGCCGAAACCGGAAGATGAACCGTGACTACTTTAGACGCAGAGCTGATTTGCTGAGCAAAGCACAAATAATACTAGTACGTGAACACATGGGATTCAGTGAACACACGGAGTACCTAGCCCAGTCGTTAAAGAGTTTGACCTGGATTTTTTTTTTATTTTTATTTCGCCACGACTAACAATGACTCGTAAATTAGATTCTCCATTTCGTTCTCCATTGACTGATTTCGGAGATGTATCTATCTCTAAATTTGTAATGAATTCGTTATTGCTATCGCCAACTGCCAGGACTGCAGGGTCATCTGCAAATATTGCTGTTAAATTGGTTGGTTATTCCTTGAATAATCTACGGAACATTTCCATGCAAAAGATCAACCTCTCCGATTCGGCTCAAAAATTTTTTCTGGGCGTTTTAAGGTGTCTAGATCAAAAAACCAAAATGTCCGTCCACTGTACGCCGTCAGCGACGTTTTTGGAAAATTTTCTAAAAATCTGAAATTTGGGTTAGGGGTCTGTTTCCGGTCAAGGACGGTCCTCGAAACTTTTCAGCCCGATCGGAACAAATTTGGGCGGGGTGGGGGTCCAAATGTGTTTTTTGAAAAATGGATTTTCGAGATTTTGGGCGATCTAGGCGAGTAGGGTATCATTTTCCACTAAATTTTGGACGATGAATTCAATGAAAAGGGTCCCAGAACGATTAGAACCCACTGGAAGAGGTTATGGGTATCTATTACCCATTTCGAATGTGTGTTTTCAAGATCTCTGGTACCTAGGCATGTGAGGTACCATTTTCCACAAAACTGTGGACGCTGAATCCAATGAAGTGGGTCCCAGAACGATTGGCACTCACTGGAAGAAGTTATGGGCCAAATTAGGAAAATATTACCCATTTTGAATATGTGTTTTTGGGGTTTTTGGTACCTAAGCGTGTGCGGTATCATTTTCCACTAAATTTTGGACCCTGAATCGATTGGAATGGGTCCGCGACCCGCCGCACCCACTGTTTTCCCCATTTTTCCCATGTTGAAGAAATTAATCTCCATTCGCCAGGTCAGAAGTTTGAACATGTTTTTTCGAGATTTCTGGCACCTGGAGTATCATTTTCCACTAAATTTTGGACGCTGAATCCAATGAGACGGGTCCCGGAACGATTGGCACCCACCGGAAGAGGTTATGGACGCTGAATGTATTTTTAGATCAGTCTCCATGGTCCTGATCCGAGGAATAACCAACCCCTGTGTAAGAATTTGCAGCGTTTTTGAGCTTCTTCTGGTAAATCGCTTGTGTACAAAAGATACAGGAGTGCGCGTAATACACTTCTTTGTGGTACACGACAATTTAATTTTTTTTTTGGTTTTGAGTTCGCATTGTCTTGTTTGATACGAAAGTACCGTTCCGATAAATAGGACTCGAGTAGCTCTACGTATTGGAGGGCAGCAGCTTTTCCAATTAAACTTCAGGCCCTCATGCCAGACCTTATCAAATGCCCGTGACACGTCCAGAAAGTTGGCTGAGCATACCTTCTTTTGTCCGAGCACTAATGTCCGGAATGTCCGTCCGTCCTCCTTCTCAGATCTGATCTCCTCAAACGTAGACAGGGCACACGGATAAAGTGTGTATGTATTGAAAATGGGTTTCATTGATTTTGGGCATGTGGGGTATCATTCTCCTCTGAATTGAATGCTGAGTCTCATTATCGGTCCTGAATACCTCAAATTCACTTATGGGTTAAGAAGGTGGGTTTAACTCCCCACCTTCCTTTGCTGTTCAAGCTTAACGTGGATTTTGTGGCCGTCGAAATATCGATTTCCAGAAATCGAGTGCTGCCACCTTAACTACCGGCTTCTGGAAGGTTCTCATATCGACTTCTCGTAGAATCTTTCCGATCACATTTCCTGAATATCGACTGTTTCATGGATCAATGCTACTTAACTCTTCCATGGTCAAATTATAAGAGGTCACCAATCAATGTCCCTAGAAGCTATCAATTTCAAACTTTGCGTAAATCGTCGAATAAATTCTTCCGTGAGTCGTCATTCGTTGACATCTGGATAATGGTACCTACCCGAAGGCCTTCTTCCATAGATTATTACCGGTGCAGTTCAGAAAACCGTTCATGTGACCCGAGAGGATCGCTATTCAAGCTAAAACTTATTAAAAATTAATGAACTGAACCAACGAATTTCCGTCTTTTGTTGAGTATTCCTCACGAAGTAGGTATACCTAAATCGTCACAAATGCGACCTTAAAAAAATAGACAAAACAAGTGATGCGGAACCGCCAACTACCTGCTTGCTCGTCCTTTTAAATCGTTCGTATATATAAAACGGATGACAACTTTAACGTTTCTCATCCCAGGTATAAGCGCTCGAAAAGCTGCGAGAATTGTTTTTTTTTCCTCTTACGTAGAAGATCTACCTTCGATGTCCCAAGTTTTTTTTTTTTTTTTTTTTTTGCCGCTTTGCCGATAGATAATAATACGACGAAGGAAATGGGGCGAGAGGCCTTTGTCGGTCGGCAGGAATTAGGAGGGTGACGGGTGTGTAGAGTCAAGATCAGAATCGAGAAGGTTTCAGAAGACAAAAGGGAAAAAAATATGAATTGACGAGGGTCGCGTTGATTGAAGAAAGTGTCGAAAATGACGAACAAAGATGACGCCATAGAAACAGCATTTTGTTGGATTTTCGCAGTGAAAGTTGTTTCGCGCGATGCAGTGAAGCAAGAATAATGTAGTTCGACACCTAACCTTTTTCCTTGTCTAATATCAATCTCCGAAAAACTAATCATCAACTAGTCACATCATTATTTTATAAATATTTTTACATGAAGGAAAACCTCATTTGTTTGTACAAATTAGTCACTATCATAATACTTTACCACCAATCTGACAGCGGCTGTCTCTCATTGGGATAATCCAATGATTACTGGGACGACGCCTATTGTCCTACTTGAGGATCACATTCTGATACATTCCAAACAGGCACTGCAGCAGACCTACCAGTAATATTAAATGAACTATAAATTATCGTTAAATATTTGACCACTCGGGACAGCTCAATTGCTCCCTGCACCAACAACCTACCTAGCGGGAGGAGGATCAACTACTGAACCAGTCAAGTCCTTACTTTGTTGAGATATGATCTACCAGTCTTGATAGAAGAAAAACCTCAAGAAAATTTAGAAGAAATATTACTCCCACATAAACAACAAGCAATACTAATTTATAATGTCATATCAAAATAATGAAGTTCACCTCGCAGTTGTCAACACTGCGAGGCCATCTTGTTTTCTCTCTTCTGACACTTGGCGTCTTCCTGTTGTGGTTGTGAGCTTGTTGAGAACCAAGATTATAATCCGTTCAAGTGATGATGTGTTGTCCAATTATCAAATCCAGTATTATCCATGAAGAAACACTGATAATTTGTGATTATAAAGGTAGTCATAAATATGGTCTCTTTGATTGCTAAAAGTTCTGAGTTGCACTTTATTTTTACTTGCTCCACGAGTCCCACAATGTTAACTTATCGATTTTGGCAACCAATACTTACTATTGGAGTTAGCGTAAGTAATCAATATGATGGCCACTTCAACGTTCCTTGCATACTTACCTATGTTGAGAGGCTGCATTTTCTGGATTCTCACATCGCTCATCTTTTTTCGATGCTTTCTCAGTCGTACTCTAGTTTGCAGCTCAGTTGAAGCAGTTAAATCTGTGCACTACTGAGTTCTTGCCTAGTTGATGAATAGGGCTTTCCGCGGTAGGATCCAAAAAAGGACATTTTTGGATGTTGTCCTCATTTTTTTGTGGGACTATCCCTATACCGTCATTCTTCCTCGTTTTTTCTACACTATTCTTCCCAACCCCCTTGAAAAAGGGTAACTTTCCTCATTCTGACTTCTTGGAGAGCATGCTGGCCTTGGGACAGTGTAAAACCAGAGCGCCAGCTTTCCATGTTGGTGTTGTTTAGCCAAACATTCTTCAATCTTGTTTTTAATTTTCGTTCATTTATACCATCCCTGCTTTTCAAAGGGACTAGAGGAACCTCGAAAGATGTACTTGTATATAATGGGAAATTCACTGAAAGAGGTGAGGAAGACCTTTGATTTTGTGAATAGTATCAGGCGACCTCTTCTCAGGGACAGGCTTCGAAACCCCAACGTTCAGGCTAATACTAGCCGATTACCTACAGGTCGGATCGCGTATTATATTTGGCGTGTTTTTATTCCCTTTACGATCTTTTCTAAGATAAGGCAGGAATCCACCCGCGCACGTAAGGGCTTCGAAAAAAGCGACCCCTGACCCATTTGTGCCCTAATGAAGCCGTGCTTGGGTGGGCCTCTGGGACGCCATCGACCGGTACGCCACTATTATACATCCCAGAGCTCCTAATGTACTCTAATATCCGGCTAATACGACCACAAACTCTCGTTTCTCGACTCGATTAGACCCTTACTCGATTTTCGTGAGCTTAGGCTCCATCCTGGGTCCGCCCTGCCGCTTAAGAGTGAGCCTAGCTTGGGAATAATTATTCTCTTGTTGCTCACGCTGGATAGTAAGTGGAAAATTGCGAATGTTTAAGAAGAAGATGCAGAAGGTACAGTACTCCCTCAAAGCCCCTAAAGTCCGCTTGCGGGAATGACATGTAAGTAGGGTTTTTCGAGTCTAGATACAATCAAAAACATCACCTAAGGAAGACAAATATCACGAAAGATGTCAGAGGCCACGACACGATTCCCCTTAAAAATCCCTAAAAAAGTGCGAGAAATCCGAGAGTAAGCCGCGTGTAATGTTCCAATAAATTCAGACCTTGAAATACGTGTCTCAAGTCAAGTGCATCGCAAGTTGACGCATTGCTGCTTGTTCAGCCTCTTCCTCATGGTGTTTCCACAGCGAGTGCATCCAGTTACGACCGACCACCGCCAACGACCAATGGGCCGTAGGGTCATTCCTCATGATACACCTTCTGATACCGGCTTCCCCTATATGGCCAGCTATTTAACCCAACCTTTTTTCTCTTGAGAAATGTTTGATTTAGAACCCACTTTCGCGTTGTTACTTTGAAACGAACGGAAAAACGATTTGCATTTCCAAAGTAATTTACTCGAGAAGACTTCTGATCCTGAGTTAGGCTTAAGTCGTTCATTCGTCGCGTTCATTTTAAGGTTCTTTTGAAGTGCAAGCGGAAAATGCAGGAAATTAGTTGACTCAAGAGTTTGCATCATTCATTTTTATGCGGCTTATTCTCGTCCACTTGTTCTTCAATATCCCGGAGTTGTTTCAAAATGATGAATGGCGCCTGTCCGTACTTCTTGAGCCACTCCCTGCATATCCAACCCACTGTGGGTAGCTTTTTTAGGCTTATTTTCCGCATTGGGCGCATGACTGCAATAGAGAGTAGATTTTAGGCTCACTATATTATGATGCTATACAAAGATAACTGATCAAGCCTGTATGACCACCATTTATTAGGGTTCTGTTTGAGATATGACAGGTAGAATAGCAAGAATAGAATCTTTCCTATCTCAAACTGTAGAATGGAAGAAACAAACCCCATAACGTGTAGTTACCATTACCAATTTAGGTATCTAGAGCTCATGAAACGGCAACCACGGGAACAAATTCATGTGTAAGCCCCCAGGCTTGCTGCCTCCAGAAGGCCAGAAGGGAGGGAGCATGCGCCAGGATGCGGTCCATCCTGGCTTTGTCCTGTGCTCGCTCTGAAGTGAACTCTGCTACCGTGCTGAAGTCGACCGAAGCTGTAATATTGTGTTCCCCATGCCATGAGATGATAAAGGACTCAAGCTAATTAAGCCTTGCTGTGTACCTTTGGGACAGCGTGCCCCCTCCCGTTTTCCTTCGACGTCAACGCCGTTTTTGTCAGCCGGTATCGTTGCACTTGTTCATTAAATTGTATTTCATGTATCTTGTATTAATTGTATTTTATGCTCCACATGTTGTCTAATTTACTTTGTCGAATTACTTTGTCTTGTATCCATTCTAGCCCAGGTTGAGGCATATTCTCCTTTGCAACGTGTCCTTGTTTTCAATTATAATTCATTTTTGTATCAATGTATTTTATGCTCATCCTTGGTATCCCTAGTTGCTCAGTCGTAAGTCTTGGACTTACATTGTGTAACCTCTCGCTAGGACCATTCAAAACCTCCAAAGAAACCCGAATTAAATTATAACACATTTTAATTCGAGAGAGGCTTACACATGCACAGAAGGCATTTGACTTCGGATGAGATTTCTAGGGCGAATGGAGGCTTGTTGGGAGAAATCCGGCGAATGAGCGAGAGAATGACTGGACACATTGTTCTGACGCTCTTCCCACAAGTTGTTGCACTGGAAGTTCCCACGGGAGGAATCATAAACTCATGACTTCATTTCTCGCTTCTTTCACCTGACGAAATGATCACCGAAGAAGTTTATTGCACAATGTTCGCGCTAATCTACTGGAACGAGAGCGCAGATCACCTCAAGGAGAGTTATAGAAATGAAGCCCTCGCGCGAGGCACTTAATCAAAAGTCTGGAATATGAAATGGCCTCACCGAGGTGTCAACTCCTATAATCAAATGTACGTGTTTTCTTGCCACGAGTTGTAAATTTAGTTTCCGCGTTTAATCTTCTCAATATTACCTAGGATTCCAAGGAAGGTAAAGCTTCCACGCTTAGCAGACTCAGAATGTTTTCACGTTAAATTTCACCCAGATTTCTAATTTTCACTAAAGAAAGTCACAAAGTAATATCTCCATAACCTGTCATTAAAAAACGTTGCTACTTGGTGATCTGCAAAATTGTACAGTAAAAAAGAAAGAAAAAAAAAGTTAAAGACCCTCATCACAGTGAGCAGGTACACCGAACATAATTTGTGAGGCTTAGCTCAGGTAGAATAGGATTTCGATTTTTTGACAGATACTTTGTTTCACCCTCCACATTGGGCTCTGACATATTCACTTTACGTTAATCAGGCCGCCTTTCCGATCTTTTGTAATTTTCTTCCCTCGTGCCAACGGCAAACGGAGCAGGTGTCTATTGGGGAAAAATATTCATAGCGATTGGAACGTGAATGAATAATTTTAATCAATAGAAAATATATATTTATTGGGGGCCTTTTCACGTCATTTTTGTCAATTAAATAAACTAATTAAGGGACCGGTGCATTTTAAATCGAGCCATTACTAATTAACACTCATAAATGTATAATAATTAATGTGCACCTTTTTCATGCGTAGTTACAGACCAAACCTGAACTAAATAAAGATTTAGACATAAAAAAATTGTAAATAACACGTTCGCTGCGGAATTGTTGAGCTCGTTTGAGCTGTGCGGGAGTCATTTGAAATAGGAACGCGCGTGGTGCGTGCGCCGCATGTGGAATGAGATTCGAAGCGAGCTCCTAACCCAGTGCGGCTATGGGATATTTACCTTGGAGTAAACTACTTGCACCGAAGTATTTCGTGTCCTAAAGCGAAGCACTGAAAGAAATCTTGAGGCAGGGAACACTGAAAACGATGCAAAATGGCAAGAAAACTTCAAACCAGTTTCAAATTTCGGACTTATATTTTTTAAATATATTCCATGGAAATATATTCCATTTCACTTTCTGGTATACTGGAGGAGCGATCTGAAGTCAAGGCTGCCTTCACGCGCCAGGCGCGTGCGACGCACACAGATTGGAACAGAGCTCACGCGCTGAGCGCGTGACCCGCAGCGAACGTGATAAGCAACTAGAGCACTTGCGTTTGGTCATCCAAGCTTGGCTGTTTATTGCGCGAAAAAGAACATAATGCCCGTCCTAATGTTTGTTGGACGTGGGGATCAACTTGTACAAACAGCGGTGAATTTAAAGGTTTGCTCCAGTTTGGACCGTCAATAGAATCTTCTTTGACTTGAAAATGCGCCCCCGAACATAGCAAATGTCGTTTCAAGGGAGACCTCTTTCCAACTGTCACAGTTACAACATAGCGATGGAGGGCATTTCAACTACGGCCATACAGAAACCGACTGCTTCAGAACCTCTGTTAGAGGCTGCTGAACTGAAAAATACAGCATTCGACAGTCTACCATCTCTGAACTGCCTGCTCGCTGTTGAATTGAAATGGCTTGGGAACGCAAAATTGGTTATCCCTCCACAACGTGCATAAAGATTTATTTACTTATTCATATCATTTTTTGCCAAATGAAAGTGGTAGATGTCCTCCCATTTTCCCGGTTGACTTCTCACCATTGGGAATGGCGTGAATAGCCAATCTTGTGTTCATAATTATACTACCCAGTATATCGTGAATATTGAGTAGACACTCGGAGTTTATTACTAGCCCTCACTACCCATCAGGAAGGCAGTGGTTTCAGCTGATTTGACTTATACTCGAATGCACGCCATCTTGGGATGCGGCTTCTTGTTCTTGTCTTCTCAGCTCTCCTCTAAAATACTATGCTTTGCAAAAATCCCGTCTTCTGAATTCATCCTGTTTCAAATACTTGGTTTCCTCGCCTCTACTGAAGAAATACATCCCGCATTGAGAACAAAGTAGTTTACTTCAGTATCAAGTAATGTAGACACCAGATTATTGGGTGAGTTCTTCAGTACTTGAGTACTTCAATATTCTTGATTTTGTACATACCCAGGTTACCTAGGGGCACTAGGTGGTAGGAGTTTGTTTAATCAAGAAATACTCGCGAGTAAAATAAGATTCTACACTGCTTTACGGCAACATTTTTATATAATTACTATAGACAGTACTGATCTCAAAT